>JAABNX020000090.1:8319391-8334148 GCA_015163995.2 Mormyrus lacerda | reverse complement strand
TTTTTAGAATTTTTGGAACGATTTTCAAAAATAAAACCAGATAATTAATTCTCATAAATGACAGGAGGCAGCTCTTTTCCTTTCAATGTGTATCTGTTACAGGGTAGCAGAGTGCTGCGATGCTCAGTACTACCGGCTCACACCTCTGGAACCAGGGTTCAAATCCCTGCCAGGGTTCCATGCGTGTGAAGATTGCATGTTCTCCATGTGTCATTGTGGGGTTTCCTCCGGGTTCTCTAGTTTTCCAAGTCCATAAACATGCTGAGGTTAACCGGAGTTACCTGACTGCCCAGAGGGGTGCATGTGTGTGTGAGTGTGCACCCTGGCCTGGGTTGTTTCTTGCATTGTACCCATGTCCTCCGGAGTCCCCGCAACCCTGAACGGAACAAGAAGCTACAGAAAATGGACGGCTGCCTGTATTATATCCCCAAACATTAATTTTCTCCTAATATTGAGTGGTTTATTTTTTTTAAATTTTCCAGTTATAGAACATTTTATATAATGTTACTTCATGTCACCGTGTGCGGTGTACTGAATATGATTGGTGTGACAACAAAGTTATCATGACTGAATGACTGACAGTGCACCATACTGTAATGGTACACAAGGCCGCCTTTGCCGCCCTCCCAGTGCCCCCCCAGTGGATTTTGGCCAGGTTACCATAGGCCCCGTGCTGACCTTGTACATTGTCAGGGCCAAAGGTGGGGTCTCATAGTAAGGCGTGTTTGTGCCCTCCCTGGTAAGGGGGGGTTAATTGTTGCCATTTTTGTGTGATTGTCTATAATGAATTGGGCTGTCATTGGGAGTCCACCTTGGTACATTTCGCTGTGATTCCCCCCCTCCCCCCAGCAAATATTTCCACCTCCTCATACTAATGATTTGTTACCTATTCTAGTGTGGGCTAGAACTGGCTGTACTGTGCTCCAGTCTCAGCTGTCGTGCTGCTTTAGATGTTCAAGGCTCAACCACTGGCCGCTCAGTCGATCGGCAGCGTCGGCAAAGCAGACCGGTCATCTCCAGGGTTACTGTGTTTTGCAGTCAGAAGCATCTGTACAGCTGCAGGGGGGCAACCAACTTAAACAGGGAGTCTATGCTTTCCGAGCCGTCATATGCAGATAAACATGGTTTTCAGTCAACCTAATGGGCAGCAGCTTGCAAGGTGGTTATGGAAATTACAGAAAGTCACTGAATCTGTCACTGAATTTGAGGAAATGGAAATCTGTGAGCTGAACAGATATGATTATAATGCTGAAGCATAAGTAGATGATTAAAACGATTGTTTTCTTAAAGAATCCCATTAGTGTCAAAGTTCTGTCTTTTAGCAGCAAAGATGTGGTCGCCAATCTGTCAGGTCCCCTGGCTGCCAGCAAGGTGTTTTTCTTGATCATGTAATAGGAAGCAAGTTGCTTCACTTGATCGTGTGATAGGGAACGAGGTGTTTCACGTTTCTCAGGTATAAAGGTAAATATGATGTGCCGCTGTCCATGGTTCTGAACGGACAACTGGCAAAATCGTCTCACTAAATTCCTCTGATGTCATACTTCATTATCATCGCTATGTTGTAGCGCACTTATATATCTGCTTACACATCGATTGGCCAGACACTAATTCATCCCTTTGCTCACAGGGGCCATGGTTAAACAGATGTAATTATCATTACCGATGCGTGCGTCTGTCAATGACAGACCTGGGGAAAACGAACTCGGACGCGGACTAAATACACAGGACAAGCCGAAAATAACAGGCAACAGGTGATCACAATCAGGAAGTAACATGAGGTAATGAGGGGGGCGTGGCACACAGGAGGATAGGACGTGCAAGTCATGACAATTACTACAATAACGTTTTAAAAAACACACAAAAAATGGTATATTTGTTAACTAATAATATTTATTTATTATATTAACATTTATTTATAGTCATGTCTGGTTTCAAAAGGAAAGCACCATTGTGTTTTAACTAATTTCTGAATGTTTTTCAGCCAGTCGTAGTTGACAGTATTGGAGATCATCATTTGGTATTTTGGGTCCATGATTATCTAACGGGCCATTTACTCTCAGAGACCATTTCTACTCTCGAATAAAGACAAGTGGTATAGAAAGCTGTACTTCCTCGTCATTTGCTCAGCAAATGAAGACGCCTTTAGGATATCTGGTGCTATAAATAGTTAACTCATTCATTTTTTGTTCTCGTAATGAGCTGAACAATACTTGGACCATGAATCCATACTACCATACATATAACTAAGTTGCTTGTAGCTAATCACACGTGTGTCTGCAAACCAGATGTCGCGTGAACTCTAATTGTGCGTTTCCACTGGCATACAGGAACCAGGCCGTACCCAACCCGCACCTGAAAGAGACACTGGATACAGTGTGGTTCCAGTTCGCCTAGATTTTCCACTTCAGAACTGTCGGCGTTGCCAGATTTGGAGACTGATGGTGGACGTAAAACTACGGAAAATCTACGAAATTTTCAAGTTCCTCATGATGAGCAATACAACTAATGATGAATAATATGTAAAAAAATGCCCATTTTCCCTTCAGATAATGTATACATATCAACACAGATCACCGCAATCTCCGTGCATTTCGACCAATTAGATGGGGATGATGCACCCAGCTCTGTTTAGTCATACTTCCTGTCCTGCTGTTAAGCAGGCTCATATCAGCACGGGTACCCGGGTTGGGTACGGCTTGCATGATTCACAATGGGAAACTGTCTCTTTGTGGTACAGCTCAGGTCTTGTTGGCAGTGGAAAAGCACCATGTGACCCATTGTGGTCATCACCCCTCTCCCATCAATCGGTGTTCTGGCAACGAAAGGTGCTAAAAATGCTAGAATTGACACCATCTCAGTGTACAGGACCAACCGGTGACTATTTGCCCAGTTTCATTTATCCAGAGTAGAGCATCCAGTTCTGCATTCTATTGCTCCAGTGTATTACTTTATGCATCCATAGAAGTCAGTTTTGATGGGTTTGCTAAAGATGGTTTGCTTGGGGCTTGTGAACGTGCGGCAGTGCACTGAAGAAGCCAAGGGACGGTATCTGCTCCGTCATTGGCCCTACAGGGTCTGGCTGGTTCCTGGGTCCTAGGGCATCTGCGATGGCATAACCAGCTTGCAGCCAGGCCGCTATTATACATCCTGGTGATGTGTCAAATGGAATGAATGTTTTGCAGCCCGTGTCAGCAAATGACTCCTTTCCTTTCCGCAGGCAGGTGGGAGCATCCCGGATCTGCTTTTTCTCCTTTCATCCATTCTGATGTAGGCCAATCCCTGGGTAATCAAAGGTACGGTTGTTCATGCAAAGCTGAATGGACCCACATCTTTCAAAGATGGTGGCTGCAAGCTCCATCTTCACTCTCAGCTGCCCTCGGTCATACAGTTCCGGTTCTGTTGCGCACTGCAGTGCAGTCGTATTTTTGGGTGGATCTAGGGTCTAGCAGAGGGAATATTGTCAAATGTAGATTTTCATCTACATGATGTACATAAAGCGGTAGATCAGATCGATCCAAGATCACGTCGCGTAAACAGGGCAATAATAACAAATAGCATTCTGCTGTTCACAAGGATAAGCCTCATGTTTTATTCATCGTCTCTTTGCTGTTACTGACGCCATTGTTTCAATTTTGGTGCAATTTGTCTCAAAATATGAACAGTTTCCACCCACACAATATGCCTGCAAAGTCTGGAAAATGTCGGCAATGTTTTTGAGTTATCGTGCTGACAATGAAATGCCAGACTCTGGGGAATACAATAAGAAGTGCTTCCCAGTGGCACATTATGAGAATGTGACCCAAAGAAATTAAAAATAACACGGATTCAAAAAGCATGAAATCAGCAGTTCTGCATCAGGGCTGTAATGAAAAGCCGTCTCTCTGAGACATACCTATGTCACGGTGGGGAGATCTCTAGCATGACTCTGAGGAGGAGAACACCTGTGTCCAAATAAGGGTCTAGAGGACACCCATGTAAGGTTATTGGTGGGGGGGGGGGGGACAAGAAGGACACCCAACAGCCGTCCCGACAGAGGGTTGGAAAAACAAAATCCGGAGGAGCGGTCTCCATACGTCACGATAAGACTCCCTCTCAGTCATTCCTGAGCACCTACTATCATCTCGGCCTAACAAGATCGTCTCTGAGGTGGAGTCTGCAGCCCCGACCCGCCCCCCACATGCTGGGCGGTGAGTTAGCTTTACTCTGTCCTGTGCAGCACTGATCTCTCTGTGGCTACGGCTACAAATCTAACTGCCAGACAACATGACAGCCACAGCTGTTTTCTACCGGCTGGATTCTTGAATCTGTGAAAACAAAGCCTATTTTCTACCGCTTTTTATTCTGCTATTGTGGGTAAAATATTTTTAAAGACTTTGAGTGAGAGTCATATATGCAGTAATTTAGCACTGATATCGGGCAGAGGAAGAAGATCATGAAAAAGAATGACAAGCGCACTTCTTGTCCACGTCTACTAGAGGTAATAATATAGGGCCTCCTTCACCACCCGTTCTTACGAACAAATTTGCTCTTAAATCCCACGTATGCACTGTTTTTATGAAGATTCTTACATTCACCAATGTTTTCTTATCTGAATTTGCTCTTGGACAAGAACGGAATCTACGCACACTCAAGACCATTTGTACACACATTTGAGTAATGATAGTTTGTTCAAAATAATCGGTTATAGCAGTTTTGTTCATTCTACAGTTGATAAAATAATAGTATTTGGATAATTTATAAAAGTAAAATATAAAAAATAATTTTAAAGTGTAAAAATTATTTTCTTGGTAGTAACGGCAATCATGTGGATTTTAAATAGGTCTGTTTCTGCGTATTGGCCTTGCTATCAAAATAACATTTCTGTTACTTCTCGAAGA
Source organism: Mormyrus lacerda (assembly GCA_015163995.2). Classification (NCBI taxonomy): domain Eukaryota; kingdom Metazoa; phylum Chordata; class Actinopteri; order Osteoglossiformes; family Mormyridae; genus Mormyrus; species Mormyrus lacerda. Next base: position 8,329,271 of record JAABNX020000090.1, on the reverse strand, counting down.
GCTTGCCAATCGTGCTGAGAAGGTGACGCATGTTTGACGATCATTTAGATTCATTTGGCACACAGCGTTCACAGAGAAGGTGATATCTTTCCATGTATCAGCTTTCTTGGGGGCTTTATATCCACTGGTTACGCTACTAAATAACATGTGTCTATTTGCATTTACCTCCCGTACAGTAAAATCCAGTTATAAGGGACTTCAAGGGACCTGGCAAAACAGTCCGTTATATCCAAAGTTCGTCAAATCCAGAGTTGCTGTATGGCCAGAACACAACTACAGGACACCATTTACTCATGCCACAGCCCAGCATAGATTATTATATTGTACATGAAGTAATCCAACCTTACCTGAGCAGATGCGTGACTATTAATAATCCAGACTACCTATCTGCGCTGGATAGCACAAGCACGCCAGGCACCTTGTAGGCGGACCTGCATGTCCGTTATAGCCGAACAAAACTACAGCTAAAAGCGGCTCTGGGGACCAAATTGTTTGTCCGTTATAAGCGGAATTCCGTTATATGCCAGTCCGTTATATCCTATGCTTTTTCTGCATGTTCGTAAAGGCGCACTGCCGGGACCAGCGGACCTCGTCCGTTATAGATGATATTGCGTTATAAACGAGTCCACTATAATGGGATTATTACTGCATTAATACTTCTACTTCAGCATTACTGAAGTTTTTTTTTTCCTCTTAGTGCCAAGTGGCTCACAGCCCGCGCATCCCTTCGCCATTCCTTGCACACGACCCTATAGCCTCATGCCCTTTTATGGAAAATTGCAGGGTGATCCGCTGTGCTAATATGATTCATCATTCTTAAGAACAAAGGTGCAAACGGTTCTGCTACTTAAGAACACGTCATGAATCCGATGTAGGTTGTTCGCAACAAATTTCGTAGGAACAAATTTATGAGAATTCTTAAGAAAATATTGGTGAATGAGGCCCATTGTCTCCAAAGGGCCTAAACACTAATTAACAAGAGCAGTATGAAGCGCAGGAAATCCCTGCTCAGGAGGCTGCTGTTCAACATGCAAATAACTGGAGGTTGTTCTTTTGGAAATGATGCGTTTGTCTGTATTGATTCACTGTAGCTAAAAACAGAGAGCAGAAGGGTTAGAATGGTTTTGGTTTTAATGCCTTATCAATTCCTGGAAAACGAAGAAATCCGAGGCAAAGATTGGATTCCGAGACAGGAGGTGTGTGTTATTAATCCGAGTCACCTTGTGGCCTTGCAGTCTTCACTCTGCCCGGCTCTGAGCGCGGCTGCTTTGCCATGGAGTTCACACTGACATCCTTCATTGGCAAGTCATTAATAAAAACAGCATCTTCAGTTTAGGGAGAAGCACTGAGAATCCTTCAATGTTCTTGGATGATGATTTAAATCAGACCCTATTAGCTGATTATGATAGTGGGGGATGTCAGGGAGAAAATGGGGGATCTATGTGGCACCGCAAAGGTGAAAAGGAATGATAAAAAACTGTTGTTAATCTGTATTTGCCGTCCTCTGCGTAGTGCTTTATCATACTCCTATTGTATTTCTCTTTCCGGCCACTCCCTGACGATACTGTGAGCAGTCAGTAATCACAGCTCCATGGTACTCGAACAGAACTCTATGGGTGTGTACAGAACAAAGAGTACTATGGCCAAGTCAGGAGTGAGCACACCATCCAGTTCACTTCATATTCTTTTTTTTTAACTGCCCAATTAGATGTGACAAAGTCAGCTGGCCTGCAGTCAGAGTTTTCAAAACAGATTCCTTTTCTCACACGTTTCCCTGTTGTTTACTTATAGAGCAAATTGTTCTTTAATCTCTGTGGAAAACAATGCATATCTCCCTGTAACCTCTAAAGCAGTGGTTCACAAACTTTTACATCACATGCCTGCCCAGAAATTGTTACATTCTCCGCGTACCACCATTAGGACATTGTGCCTGATCGATACTGGGAAAGAGCTTCTGTTATTTTCACTACACAAGGCCTCTTTGAAGATTTTCTCTCTTTGAGCCAGTGTTTGCTGCACGTTTGGTTGTTTCAGAATGTTGCTTCTGGTGGAATTTTTTTTGTTTAGATTTCAGATATTTAATTAGATTACTAGTGTTGAACCTGATTTCATACCTCCTCCCGATAGCTTAGTAGGGCACAGTATCCAGTCTGCTATGCTTTGAATCTCATTGCTAACTTTGAAGTATTTCCAACCGCAGTTATTTTGTGCTGTGTATTTTGCTCTTTAATGATTTCCCTGATGCATCATTACCTGGTCTTGGTTATAGGCATCGGCACATTATCATGACATTATCATGTTTACAATTTTGTGTTAAATCTGGCCAGCAGATTGATCTTTTGTTTTACACAGAATGAAAATGTCATAAGGCTATTCCGCTAATAAGTACTGGCAAGTTCTTTCACAGCCGGCACCTGCGATGTTAGACAAAAATAAACCAGTTATTATTCGAATTTTCTGGCTATGCGGAAGACTCCGTAGTCCATCCCACTTTCGCTGACGTTATAATTCCAAATCCCGAGACCAGCTTGTCTGTGGTGCCGTGCTCGAGCTGATTTTTCAGGCCGATAGCCATTTTTTTTTTTGTGGTGGAAATGCACAAAACTATTTCTGGGCTGGGAATTGGCTCAAGCATCCCGTTGAGTATTAGACAACAACAGTGCTAAAGCCTGAGATCCGGGACCTGTGATCCGTGGTGACACAACAAAATGATTTTCTGACATTATGCACCCGTAGTCCATTCTTACTTTACAATCCTGTGTATTCTGCCTAAATTAATCATCTGTTTTAATCATCAGTAGATGCTAAATAAGTCGGGATTTAGCCATAATATACCAGGAAGTGCATGAAGCTAAATTAATAAAGCTTAGTAGAACGCAATTTCAAACTAACTACTGGCTTATTGCCTTACCAACAGAGTATTTTCAAATTAACGATGGTTGCTTGGTGCACAATGTTGTAATAGGCTCGGGCAGTATCTAATTTTTCATACTGTCCAGACATTACATTGGGGTATAGAGTATTTCGACTGTATTTTAAAAAGCAATGCTAAACAGGCATTGTATCATTTTTAACTACCCATCATTGTATCATTTTTTCCTACCCATCATTGTATCATTTTTTCCTACCCATCAGTACCTACTGTACTACCTGGAGGTATCGTGCGCGCATAAACAATCAATCACATAATAGATCTAAATCTGAAACATCCGCCCCTCAGTTAGTGCTGCCCTGCTCTGACATTTCAACCTACCCATCAAATCATGCTACATAGTGCTATTGCACATGTGCATACACCAATTACAGCTTCTTTAAGTTTATAGCAACTGTCCTACAGTACCTCGTCCTGAAGCTGTAGGGCACCTACAGGTACGTTTTTTTCTTGTATACTTGTATACAACATTTTTTACTGCACAAAGCCAGATGACTATTTGTCGAGTCATTTGCCGTTAAAGCTTGCCTTTCAATGCATTTATATTTTTTAATAATAAAGGCCACTTTGTGCTTGAGCTGCTTAAACTGATTTTCTTATGGTTTTAGTCGATTCAACTTTTAAAACCATGTCGTCCTAAGCAAGGGGCAGCATGCGGCTCCGTGGGCTGTAGCCTGTGTGCCTGTAATCAGAAAGTCACCAGTTCAAACCCAGCCTCAGCACGTCTGCGGGTCCTTGAGCAAGGTCCTTAACCCCCACCTCCCTGCGTGCTACTATGGGTGGCAGCCCTTTGCAGGCAACTTACTCTGCCAAAAGCAAATTGAGGGAGGCATAAAGACAACTTCCCCAGGGGGATCAATAAAATATCTAAAACAGAAATGCTTACTACAGCTCACTTCTTTACAATTTATTATGGCACATCGTGCATTTTATGTGTGAGTGTTACAGATTTGGATCTATTGTATATCAGTAGGGCAATATAGGGTAAAAAAATTTAAAATAGGCCATAATCTTCACTGAGGGGAAAGATTAAGCCCCTTATGCCCCCCCCCTCGGAGCCAGGGCAGCACAAAATGCACAGCTTGTCCTGCATTAAATCTCACATACTCATTCATTCATTCATTCATTCATTTTCCAACCCACTTATTTATCCTATTGGGTCGCGGGGGTCCGGAGCCCATCCCGGAAGCAATGGGCACGAGGCAGGGAACAACCTTGGACAGGGGGTCGGCCCATCTCAGGGCACACTCACACACTGTTACCATTCACTCACACATGCACACCTACGGGCACTTTATTAACTCCAATCAGCCTTCAGAGGAGAATCCTGCATCAGTGCTAATTACAATGCCGTGAAATAGTGCTTTCTATTACATTTTATGATTCCTACAACCAAAGACAGAATCCCAGTCATAACCACTAGAACTATCTGCCGCAATTTTCCATCGCCTAAAGTACGACTTAACAGCCAGGAATCAGATACACCATTAAAATGATATCATTTGCTATTAGATCACAATATCAATATAAATAGTAGATAACATAAAGAGGGATGCCACGAAAGACAGCAGGGGACTCATTGTCACTAGCAGTTCCAAATGTCTTTTTGCCTGAACTCGATTATTACCCGAAGCAGGCAATTCTGTCCCCGTCGTTGTTGCTCCAGACATTATTGCCGTATGCTCTAGATTACTATGAGTATTACCCAGCTCAGAAATCTGCTGGGCATTGTAAACATTTCTGGAGACTGCAGGTGATATAGGAGCCAGATCACTGGTTCTCTTCAACTGTGCTCATCTCTTGACTTGATATAGGTGACATGCAGCTTAATATGGTACATTGTGCAACCATCACATATAACACGACATACTGAAAATAACTTTTACTTCATGGAACGTTTTGATTTACCTTGTTTGTATGATTTCCCTGTTTTGGAAATGTGACGCTCACACTGATGATGAACAAAAGATTAGATGCAATATCACTTTTCTTTCTGAGGATTGTGTGTGTGTGTAGTGTGTGTAGTGTTGTGTCAAAGACAAACTAACCCCTTGCTGTCAGCTATAACAAGCTTTTAAGCTCCGTTTCCCCAAGGATGCTAGCAGGGTTATCGCTGTCTGTAGGGATCTGCTGAGATTTAGTGCTTTAGTGTCGGCTAAATTGGACTTTCATTCCGCATCTCGGCTTTCAAAACGGCGGAGTTTTCAAGCCCCGTATCTGCTGTTACTTTTCTAACAGTTACTCCTCATGCAGACAGGGGGGCACAGAGGCTGAAGCAGGAAGACGCTGGCAGATACCGACATTGGTCGACAGTTTATTTTTTCATTATACATTTTCGCCCCAACTTGGCTCCTGATTGCCAGTTCAGGGACTCTTTTCCTAAGAATACACATATGCACACAGCCATGAAGACAAACATCGTGTATTTATTAAGACTGGGAAATATATTGTGATAACACATAGCATTAATCCTGAAATCCTAGAGAATTATAATTTCTTTTTTATTGAATCAATGTATGCAGCATTTTGATACCCAAAATGGGAGAAGAGTATGAGGAAATATTTTTAATACAGACCTATAACATATTCATGCTTGTTATTAACAATCTGAAACCCCTTTGTAACATGGCTGATAGCAGCCAACATAAAAGCATTTTTTAAATTATCAGTCACCTGTCACTTTCTTTCTCCCAATTAGGGCTGCAGGATTTCATGAAAAAGTCATACTGGAATTATTGTAGCCAGTATTGAGATTTGCAATTGTGATATAATACTTGCTTGGTAAAGGAAATTTACAGATTACTGATAATTTTGAAATGTGTATTTCTCAGCACAAACATACAATCTTAAACTAACATTAAATTGTGCAGCGCTGTTTTTGAAATAATTTTACATTTTATAGTAATAATATTGCAAAATTAAATTAAAATTAAAATATTTTCCCATCTAAAGGTATTTCTGCAAACTTGTAAGGTTTTCTCAGGTGTACAACTACATTAAAACAAATAAAACAATAAACAAGACACTGCAGTTATATTACGGTAAGACATTTTGAATGCCCAAACAAACAAGGACATTTAAGCAGGGTGTAACCTAAAATGAGCAATTAAGCTACTAAATGAGGAAATACGTTGTATGCGCTCTTCTAGAAATTAAAAGCATTTAAAATAAAAAGTCATGCTTTAGGTTGTTTACTCAATAATATCCAAACCACTAAAACTGTTGTGTATTGTACATACATATCTTCTTTCTAAAAGGTTCCAGCTATCACTTCAGTGGTTCCTTACCAAAGAACCAGAATGTTCACTGGTCAGAAAGGAGTTATGGGCAGACACAACAGCACCACTAGTGCTGAAACTCCTCGCTGGTGCAAAGCTCAATGCTTGTATGCGCTGATATTTCTGTGCTAGTGTGCACAGCCAGGAGAGGTTTTTGTGGCACTGCCACTGTTTCAGTGGATCTTCCACATGGTCTACACAAGGCATGTAAATGTAAATGAGGAGTTGAGTAGCCACTGCTTGTCCAAACTGCACCACGGGATCAAACATGGTTGAGACTAATGCTGCTGTTGGCATTGTGTGTGTGCTATTTTTGAAGTAACTGGTCAAAGTTTTCATCTTGTCTTTAGCTGCAGGTGGATTGTCCACAAACAGGCTATCCTTCGTCATCACTGCGTTGGTTTGTGCTATTGGTGAATGTCCTGAAAATTGCACCGTTTAAAATCTGTTACATGGAATGATTAGCAGCTAATTAAGCACTGATGAGTGGTTGTGGTTTTGCATATCATCAAATCATCCATTCCGTTTTAGTCTGGGTATCTTCTGCACAGTTGTATTGTGTTCGCAACCTTGGGTCTCGGAATGTTGTCATGTTCCGCACGTCCTGCGTGCCTTTATATTTCTCTTTAGGATAGTCCAGAACACTAACTTTCAGTGATACGGTCAAGTTAGTGTCCTCTTCCTCTTTAGCCAGTACTGAGGTGTCCAGTATAAGCAGAATAGGCACATATAATAACATATCCTCACATAATGCTCACCTGATGGGGCACCTGTGAAGTCTTGGCTTTTAAGATATTGCCGGAGGGCTGCATAAAGCTCAGACACAACTCAATCTATTATCACTAGCTAATACCATTAAACACCAGACAAGATCCCAACTAGGACTTTAAAAATGCTAATGCTACGCAAGATTTATAGAAATGTGGAAAAAGTAGGAATGCATGGAATAGATCAGGCAATGTCATAAAGAGGTTGAATTCTATGCATGAGCTGACTTCTGTGAGCTGGTAGAGCATATAGGTAGTGCTGGCAGAGTCTCATGCAAACCATTAGTAATACAAGGCAAGACCTAGGAATTTGCGGAGCTCGGTGATACTTTGCAGTGCCAGTCCTTTCCTGCAGCAGTCATACCTGAGTTCATTGCTCTTTCCCTTACTGTTCACACATGACCTAGAAGCTCTGTCTGCTATGGCAAGAAGGAACATTTTGTGGGGTTGAGGTGCAGGCCAGCTTCATGGATAGCAGTGAAGGAGGTGAACAGACTGTTCAGTGCGCCATCGTAGTTGGCATTGTGTGTGTATATAAGCCAGGTAGATGACGCACTGGCTGTGGGTGAGGAGGATCAGCGCTCTTTCCATCAGCCTCTCGAATATGGCGGGGGCGTTACACAGGCCAAAAGGCATAACCTGGAAGTGCACAAGGCCCTGAGCAATAGTGAATACATTCTTGAGTTGAGCCAGTACAACCTGCCACTTCTGATGTCAATCCCATGATGTGACCCAGTGTGTCATCAATCTGGGCAGAAGGCACGAGTCCTGTCAGGTCACAGAGTTCAGACAATGGAAGACCACACAAACACATGATATGACCCATTCTTTTTTCTAAACCAGGACACGTTCTGTCGGAAGGCTTGATGACTCTCTTCACCGCCATGTCTTAGATCTTCTGTTCGGCTGTCTGGCACTCAGCGAGCACCAACTGGTGAGGTCGTAGACAGATAGGCTGGACATCTCCAATATCAATCTCGTCATTGGTTGGTCTATACCTGTTGTCCTGGGCTGTGAAGTTGTGCAAATGCCCATCTAACAGGGTCCAGAGCTGCTGCTCTGCTTTTAGCCCCAAACCACTCCACTGCCACAGCTTACCTACTACCTGCACAGTGTCCCAGGTGGGTTTTGCCCTTGTGTTGCATTGGAGGAGTTGGTTGCATGTCAAGGGGGCGAGGTGGTTCCTATGCCGAAAGTATGTTCCTGGGCCGGTCAGCTCCCCTTGCTGACACTATCTTTCTGGAGGGTCACCGTGTCTGTGCTGAGGTGGAGCGTGGTTCTTCACATGTTTATGTGATCCGTCAAATGGCAGAGCAAGTTCAGTTCGAAAATGGAGGGGTCACAAATGCCAGCCAACCACACCTCCTGCTTCATAGTCCGCCCACCCGTGTGATGCGCGATCGCTTCCCTTTCACTCGTGGGCACAAACCAGTGACGGAAGCAACCCGGACTTGTGGCGCTTCCTACCCCAGTGGGGCTGGCTGGTCAGTGCCTAGGGGGATGTCTGGTTGCCTAGGCTCAGCATCGGGTTGCCTTCATGGTGCAGTCCGCATAGAGGCCCCGCTCTTGTCCACCAGCTAAGAGGAAGGTGGTGGACGAGGACTCACTTCATATATATATTTCACAGCATTGCTCTCTCTAACTTTCTTCTCAGGGCTGTCAGTGTCATAGGTAGAATTTTGCAGTGCATGGTGCAGCGTGGCTGGTGGACAGTGTGGTGTTCCTGGCGGAGACGAGATTACTTCAGCCCTCCTTGCTTCCACCAACACATCAGCCGGCATAGTTGGCACGTGCAGCTAGAAGTGTTGGCATCAGAGGGCCTGCTCTTCCTGTACAGCACAGGTGAAACATGGGTGACCCTACCATGCATAAAGGCAGAAATCTGCACAGTGTCCTCCTTCTCCAAATCCGCCAGCTCACCAGCTCCCTCCTAATAGCTTCTTCCGAAGGCTGCCATTGGAAATGCTGCTTTAGAGCGGTATAATCCTGCTGGTCCGGGGGAAGACTGAGAATGACCTAGAATACCTCCGCTTGCAGTGCCAGTGTCAGGTGGATTATCGTCTCTGTGGGGGACCAGTCATGGTGCGATGCAGCCTGGCGCACTTAGCTAAGCAAGGGCTTCTGGAGCTCCTCTCCACTATAGTTGAGGAGCTTCACAACAGTCTTCATCCCGCCACCCGTCGCCAAATTTGGTAACACATCTTGGTGCAAAGGTTGGCATTCTCTGATAGCAAAGTCAGGTCATACATTTTTACTAACTCTTAGAACCTGGCAAACGCAAAATGCGTAGATTTTCAAACCCATTTATCTCAGGCTCGTAACTTTGGATATAACCCACAGACATGATTTGCATATTGGTATAATCGAAAGAAGTCAGGAGTTCCTATCATATAGTTTCAATATAGTGCGCTGAGGTATCCTGTGCGCAATGAGGCATATTTTTTAAACATTTCCCACCAAAATGCACCCAATAATAATCCAAGAAACATCAAAATAATTCACAATAGACTGAAGGCAAAGAGCATACTCCCCTCCGCAATGATCTGTGTACTACCCTATTCATTAGGAAGACAATTAATATTTCCTTAATATTTATTCAAAAACGTTTTGATGTGTATGTTTGATGTGGAGCTCTGTCCAACAGTTGAAATAGTGGAACACCTCCCACATGTAAACACAATGACCTGCTACAGCGTTGCTTTGTTGTCTGAGGCTAAAATGCAGACTCAAAGTTTCATTCTCAAATTTCACTTTAGTGATCATATTGTGTATATCGGCAAAAAAATTATACTAATAAACATTCAGCATTCTAAACTGCACTCTAAAATTGTGTGTTATGTCTGTGTTGTGCAGTTAATCATAAACTAAGCAAATGCTTTCTTTCAGATGCTTATATATATATA
>JAABNX020000090.1:8290343-8310540 GCA_015163995.2 Mormyrus lacerda | reverse complement strand
TATCCATGCATCTCCATTCACCCTCTCACTGTCCCTGCGTATCCATGCATCTCCATTCACCCTCTCACTGTCCCTGCATACCCATGCATCTCCATTCACCCTCTCACTGTCCCTGCGTATCCATGCATCTCCATTCATCCTCTCTCTGCCCCCGCCTAGTCCACGCATCTCCATTCACCCTCTCTCTGTCCCAGCGTATCCATGCATCTCCATTCATCCTCTCTCTGCCCCCGCCTAGTCCACGCATCTCCATTCACCCTCTCTCTGTCCCAGCGTATCCATGCATCTCCATTCACCCTCTCTCTGTCCCTGTGTATCCATGCATCTCCATTCACCCTCTCACTATCCTGACAATTCCACCCATCTCCATTCACTATCTCACTCTCTGAATAATCCATCCATCTCCATTCACCCTCCTGCTGCCCTGGCTTGTCCATTCATCATCCATTTTCAAATACATTGAAAGAAGTTAACTGATCCCAGACATACCACCCCTTAAGACTTTAGAAATTACTTTCATAAACCTCATAATACCCCCCCCAGTACCAGCATATCTCTGAAACATTCAATAAATGTTTCATAATAATTCCTTAAAAACTTTAACTGCATGTCATTGTGCTTAATTCTCATATACCCATTTTTTCCATATCTCCCACACCTTTCTCACCTTATCTCTGCCCCCCCACTCCGTGAGTCCCGCCTTGCCCCCCTTCCACACTTCCATCACGTTGCTGCCCATTATTTGAGATCCTTCTAGTGTCCTGGCTCTCCTGGGGGTGAGGAAAGTGGACTAAAATAAACACCGGGGGGGTGTTGCTAAGTAAATGTGATGCTCCAACCCAGTTAGACTTTGGCATTAAGTCTTGTTAGTTACAGTAAGAATCGCCCCCCAGCTTCCTGGGCAGGCCAGCACAATGGCAGCGGTGTCCACACTAACAAGTGGGCCAAACCCCAGCCTATTTTAGGGGCATGTGCCCCTGGCCAGACTGCACCTTCCAGACCTCCAGACTCCAAGGGCTTAGCTGGGCCAGCTCTGTCTTGCTGACATGTTCTTTCCTGCTCATCTCTACTGAGCCTTCGGTCTCCTCCAGTGTTAGACTTCTAATCATCTCTGGTTTCCTTCTGACAGGAGGATTTTGGCTTTTTGTTCTGGAACCTGAAGTAGCCTAAATGTTTCTTGGTCATTTTCGTTTAACATTGCATTCTCATTCTACAATGGAAGCCAGATAGTTTTTTGTATTAATTTTAGTGTGTTATTAATGCTTACAAATAAGGCTACAAATAGAGGTGTGGCAGATTCAGCACGTAATTTCTGAAGCCATTATTTCAGGGTTTTTTTTTCTTTTTCAACAACAAAAAAAGTTAGCAGTTTTTTTTTTGGGTGGGAGGGAGTCTCTTTTGTTCAACTCATTCAGCAATCCCATCATGTCTGAATGCTCCTGTGTCATCACACATCTGACCCGCCAGAGGATGGTCAACAATCAGGCTTACCGGAATACTAACTGATCCTGGATCTGTAATGATATGTTCCTAACTGCCTGTGATCACTGGCAATCCTCTGGTTGCGAGCTTCTACGTCAAGTCTTGTCAGTTGCGGACTGAGCACCAGTTTCAGGTTTTTCTGGTCTCCTGCTTGATTCCCGTATCTGTCTCTGCACTGCCCCTCTGCCCCATTTGACTATGTTTAGCTTTCGACCCTGAACTTGGGTAAGGATTTGACTCGTGGAAATGAACTCCGCTGCTGGATCCTAACCTGCCAGGTTCCCGTTTCTGTGGTGTGTTCCTACATGCCTCTCGGTCTGGGTGTGTGAGAACCGTGTGAGATCCTCAGCAGGAAGTGCTTGGCGTGGTGCTGCTCAGCCCAGGCCTCCCGGGTGGCAGAAGCAGTCAGCTGAGCTCTAACCACTGAGCAGTGAAATGAAGGCAAGATCAAGGAACAAAGTGATTCGCGGTCTAGTCACCGTGACCCGGCACTGTCTGTGCCTGTACCCTGCGGGGGGTGGTAAGTGAGGGGGGGGTGTGAAGGAGAGGCCGGGGATACGCGGAAAACCTCCACCTATAAAGGCAGCATCACATCCCTTTCACTTTAAAGAAAACACCCAAACAGCTGTAATGAAATTTAAATTGTCACATGATGGCACCGATTCTAGTCTTCATCACAGTACGGACGTTTCGCTAAGTCGCGTTGGGAATGACACCAAATCCGGCCTCGCTGGGTTTCATCATTCCTACATTGGGTATTAAAACCTGTCAGGATCGTTCCTGTCCAAAGAGATGCTCTGATTCTTTTAGGCACCCTGGCTTCCTGTATCCCGTGACTGCTCTCCGTCAGCTCGAGGCTCCACGGGGCATGTTTAAAATCACGCCATGCAAGATAAACACAGGTGACATTACAGCATGGATAGAAATCTTAGAACTCAAGGAGGTGTTCTGCACCAACTGTTTTTATGGCGTGGACTTTCTCCCCCCCCCCGCCAGCCATCCGGACAGGAAATGCCCACACCCTGTCTGCTATATGAACAGGCAGCAGTGCTATGGAGTGCAGTCAGAGTGTTAATGCTCAGTGACGGCTTAATCAATGTTATCAGTGGCCGGCCAGCCCAAGGCAGGGTATCTGACCTGTATTCTACTGTACTAGCAGATGGCTGGAGTGTGAGGGTTTTGGTCTGTCTGTGCATGGTGTGGCTGTGTGTGTGTGTGTGTGGTCAGGACAACAGGGAGACACCCATGTGAAAAAGGGGCTTCACTGTCCAGCCTGGGTTTGCGTGACGGTAATGCCGGCTGGCTGGTGTGTGCAGGCTAGGAGAGCACAGTCGTGATGAGCATGAGTGACCTCTTTGTGCTGTAATACCTCAGCCCGGCCCTGCTGGTGCATCTTCCTATTACCAGCATAACGACATTATTATTGTATTAACCATGTCCTAGACTCCCATCTTTTTTTAACCAACAACGGCTGAGCGATTTCTTTGTAAATACTGATTTTTTTTAAATGTTACTAGATTCATGGATTTTTTTAAATCCATACCAGCGCAAACTTGATACCGTCTAGACTACTTTACTTTATTTTTTAAGTAGCAGAATACAGGTATGTGTCTCCCTCTAGTGGCAGATATTGCAATGGCCTAGCTGACTATGTTTCATCTTTTTCTGCTGTGTAAGAGGGTTGGTTGTAACATATAACTGGCGAATTTCGGGAAAGATCCCATCTGGTGACTACAGCCAAAAACCTGATACCGACATACCATAGTATTTAAGTACTATGTCTTGGAAAATGCCCCTTTGCAGATTTGCGATGTGACCAGAGCAAAAAGCATCATCCAAATTGTGTCACAAGTGGCATCTCAGGGAAGCACACTGTCACACTCTCACACTGTTTCATATAATCATGAGGAAATTTGTTTTCGAACTGGAGTGAGATCACAGTTTCTTTAATTTACTGGGGCATTTTCCAAGCCTGTGCGGGAAGCTGTGATCACTGCTCAGGTATATCAGCTCCTTCAAGCTGTTTCGGACCCTGCTGTAATATTAGCAGGTGGAAAAGACATTGACTGTATCTATTACTTGCCATATCCCCTCCCTCTGTGCGCTACAGAAGGGGGCATGTGAGTCAGGATAAATGAAAGCCACGCTTTCTGAGTCACTCACATTTATTGCCAATCTTCTCACAGCATGAGCATATTGGGGGTGGGTCGGTGGGGGGGTTCTCTGCACTGTGTCTCAGTGTGTCACTCTTCGGTGGACAACTTTCCACTACCACCAGGGTGCAGTATGCTTGCTCCATGCCGAACGGCCTACAATCACTGTCATCCTTTGATCTGTGCCAAGGACGTACCCTTGAGATGTTCTGGAGCTGCAGATCCCATGAGTACTGCACGCGCTTCCCGATTTTCCCGACTTCAATGTGTCCCTGGGTCAACAAGGGAGGGGCTTGTGATTCATTTCTTTGACCACACCTGGTGTTTAACCGCAATCACAGTCTGCATTATATGACATCGCCACGTAAATTAAAACTGATGGAAAGGTGATTTGTGAAGTACCCATTTTATTGCGTATGCCTTTTGTTAAGGGGCATGTCACAGATACAAAACACAGGAACATGCTTACCTGCAGAAGCTGAATAGAACAATCTAAGTCATATTCTCCGATGACAATAATAATAATAATAAACTGGTGGCTTTCTGAACAGCACACAGATATGTGAGCAATTTCCTCAAACCTGTGACCCAATCACAGGCACAGGCTTCGTCTCCAGAGCCACACATAGTTCCAGGCTTGGATGGCTGGAAGCCTTGAGTTAGAAAATGAGAAAAAAAACAGACCAATTTGGTGATGTCACACAATGAAGACTCTGATTGGTCAAAGAAGAGAAATTCAAGGCCCTCCCTCACTGACCCAGGGACACATCGAACTTGGGAAAATCAGGATGTCCAAAATTGCATCATGGGCAAGACAGTCTCCATGTGTCCAGAGAAGTTTAGCTATTGGGCCTTGTTAAGTTTGCCAAGCACTTGCTAATTTTACACTCCAAACACCAGGACTTTCTGCACACAGGACTGCGTGTGAGTGATTGTTGTTGCTGCCTGTCTCTCGCTTGCCTCCCTGTCCAGGCGTCTGCTTCCCATGCTTAGTGGATGTGGTCCCGGTGAAGAATGAGGATGGTACGGTTATCATGTTCATCCTGAACTTCGAGGTGGCCTCCGAGGGGAAGTGCCTGAACTCACCTGGGCGATTACTGAACCACAAGCTGCCCATCCCTTGGTTCTCATCAGGTACCCCACCCACCCCGATTTACACCCATCTACATTTTTACATTTTATTTGATGCATTTGTCCAAAGTCAATGTACAGTCCATGGAGCGCTTGGGCTTTAAGGATCTTCCTCAAGGGTCTACTGGTAAGCCGCTCTGCTTGGCCCTGGGATTTGAACCAGTAACCTTCCGTTCACAGGCGCAGCCCCACGGCCTTGCCCCCATCTGCTTCCCAGACTAGACAACTCAGGCTTCTTTCCCTAGTCATACAAGGCATGGAGCTCAAACTGGAATTGATTACTGTGTGCTGTCAGTCACTGCCTGATCTATTCTAAAGGACGAGGACGACAGCAGTTAGCGACCGAGAGCAAATGACAATCCTGCTCATTATCTTCTCCTTTGTGCCTGTTGTGTGACTGAAGGCATTTTTGCTACAGCCAAAAAAAAAGTGATATTTTTAACCCCGGGCAAAGTGAAGGTTGAGGACAGAATAAGTTTAAATCTGAGTTTGTTTGGAGGCAGCAGATAATATTCTGAGGATAAGTGACACAGGGTAGGATGATAAGTTATTAATCTCAGTCCAAACACTAACATTGAGACTGAACAAAAGATTTCCCACCACAGGTTAAACTTTTTGTATTTTGGGTGAGTGGTAAATACACGGCACTTTCCAGGTCTTTAATGTACGTCTCAGTGGCAGGACAACAAACGCAGGCTCCTCTCTTTCTTTTTCCTCGCCTCTTCTGTCCCCGATCCTCTGAAGTTCGCCGGCGGCGGTTCAGGCTGCATCTGCCCCTGCTCCGCTCCCAAAACTCCAGCAAGCAGTCCCTGCAGAACGACCCGGAAGCGGGGCGCAGTCGTGACGTCTCCTCCCAACTGGTGCATGAGTCTCTGGCTCTGGGGGAGCTCCTGTCCTTACCGGAGCCCGGTTCTCAGCCCCCCCCGGCCCCACCCTCGAACAGACGCGACCTGCTGGACAGCGAGCCGCCGCTGCCCCCTTCCCTGCCCCCGCCCGTCGCCGCATCTCTCCGCCCGCCCCTCTCCTTCAGCCGCTCCTCCAGCCGCTTGCAGTGTCGTCACGTCGACACGTCGCTATCCAGCTGCAGCCTGGCGCGCTCACGGGACAGTCTGTACAGCCTGCGCCGGGCTTCCTCTGTGGACGACATCGAGAGCATGCGTGCCGACTGGGACCGCAAGCTGCGCAGCCAGGCCGGGAGCACAGGTGCCGGGGGGGGGGTCACACCTCAGCCAGGGTCGTGGGACATGGTTGGGCCCCTGAAAGATTAATACAAATCGGCCATCCCCCAAACCAAAGTTACTCATTAGTCTAGGAACTGAGACGTGTCTTTCATACTGCGTTAACAAACTTGTCAAGCCTGCCGAGAGCATTTTTCAGTCCCCCCCAGTGTCTCGGCCCCTGAAAATGTGCACCTTTCCGCCCATTTTCGTACAATGCTAAAGTATAACGATAAGAATAAATACCGGGAATAAATGCATCCCCATGTTTCACTAACAGCTGGGTCTGTTTCAGGTGTGATAAACCACAAGACCAAGCTGCTGAACTCTACCTCCGACTCAGACCTCACTCGCTGCCGGGCCATCAACACTATCCCCCAGATCACCCTTAACTTTGTGGATCTGAAGCCGGACCCCTTTGTCACCCTGCCGGCCGGAGACAAGGACATCATCGCCCCCTGCAAGCTGATTGATCGCACGCACAACGTCACGGAGAAGGTCACCCAGGTATGCGTCCCGGCATAGCGGGAGCGGGTTGGGGTGTTTGCTGAGAGGTGAACCTGCAGCGGATAACATTTCCTGCTACTGAACATTAATGGGTGATCCAGGAGCAGAGCCAAACCGCGAACAATGGATTGGCCACATAAGACCCAATGATTTCACTGGGGTGGCAATGGGATTATATTTAGCTAAATGGGGGGAGTGGGCACCCCTCGGTATATTTTGTCAATCGCGAGTTGGGCAGCTCTAGTTCACGGATTTAAATGCTGCAGATTTCATTTTGATTTTTAGTTGATTGCACGCCTCAGTTGACCGAATCGCCCCGATTAAACAGTACAACGTAATGCTGACCATGCTGTCTGGGATAAATAATGCGTTATAAATTTTACTGAGTTATGGATAACCTTATTCGGTGAGATATGGCTTTTTTTTACAAGCAGGGCGTTTAGCTAAATACCTGTGAAATTGCTGTCTTTGCCATCCATCAAGATGCACACACTTGAGAATTAAGACAGCATGCAAGAAATGAGTACGTAGTGGGTAACCATCTCCTGTAATGAAGTGTGAAAGGGCCCTTATGTGATTCCCTAGACAGCTGTTACTGAACAGAATAAAGCTAAATGAAGTCTGAGAAAGCCTTTCTTAGAATATAAATAGTATAATAAAATAATTATTGATTTGCGTGTGGCATAATCATAATTATAATGTCCCGATCCACTTTGGTTTCCCGGTCTGATCTGTTCGGTATTTATATCTGCCAATTCAGAATCCCTATTTGATCTTCAAATAGATATCTAAATACACATACAAGCACAGTCCACGTCAGTGCATTCTTCTTCTGAGTAAGCTTTGTGATTGTTGCAGTATTTCTCCTTATGTTTCTGCAAGTGCCTAATTAGGTTTGTCGGATTAAGCAATGCTCTATTGCTGCCTACTTTCGAAATAGGGTGACCACGTAATCCGTGTCAGGCAGGACGCTTTGAACTAGGACAGGATCTGTGAACTACTGTTTCAATTTAAAGGACCTGGATTCCACGTGAGCTCTGAGTTCTTGCTGTGTGCTGATTGGTCAGTCTCCTATAATCATGCATGTGTAACGAGTGTTAATGTGAATCAGCAGGATGAGTCTGTCAATCGAGGAAACAAACCAGTCAAAGCACAAGAAGAGCTGAACTATGTGGCCAAGCACAGGATGCTCAAAGGTGTCCTCCCTGACTAAATATCATCGGGTCACCCTCTCTTGAAAGGATGGCAGTGCCAACATTGCAGGTAGCTGTTGGGCATCTTTGAGTTTCCAATTTAAAGAATTTCCACATGACCGACATCTCAATAGTTTGTAGTTTCAAGCCACATGCCTCAGGTTTACTACAACGTGTTACAGAACCTTACAATCTGAGCAACTGACGTCAATTAGGCAGATGCGGGAAATTAAATAGATCAGGCTTTGGAACTGGCTATTGAAGCTGGCATCAATCAATTAAAAAATGCCTGGATTGGCCCCTATTCAGATCTCTGATATTGTTTTGGAACGATCTATTGAACGATAACAGTTTGCATAAAATTTCAGTCCCCAGTTTTATAAATCTCAGCCAGTTTTTGTGGGAATACCTATTACACACTTATTAGTATGTTACAGTTGCTTTTACTGTTGTTGGTATAAGTACTGCTGTTTAGTCTTGATTTCTTCCCCATTATCCTTATGTGGCTCAAGGGGGCGATGTTGTCCCCTGGCTTTCCTTGTTTGCTGCACACAATTGACAAACTGTCCTCAGGCAGCTGCCAGTTTATCAGTAGAGGCAAACTGCAAATCATGTGTGAAGTGGACATGGTCACGTGACAGCTTGGCTTCGTTCCCAAAGACTGGGGTGGGGGGGAACAAGGCAGGGGCATGTCTAATTAACTTTTTTTGTCGATATGAGTCTACATCATCAACTATCACTGGGTAAACAGACAGGGGATGGATGGATGGATGCGTAGATGGATGGATGGATGGATGGATGGATGGATGGATGGATAATTACAGTGTTGTTATACCCAGGTATATGAGGTAGCAACGCCTGCCATGAGATGACCAGGATGTCAAGGGCCCCGATGCTGGAAGAGGCACAGGGCCAGAAAACTGTTTTTTGGTCTACAAAAGAAGAACCATCCAGGTTGATAACAGGTCCAATAAATCAGGCTGGTTGTGCTTTGTGGCTTCCAGTGATATGCATGTGGCCTGAGGTCACAGAAGCAACCTACTGTAATAGTTCATCAGAGCACCTGGGCCGTCACTGCAGTGAGGCGGCCATGGAGCCACTGAGCTGGGCTGAGCAGTGATACGGTGGAGTTCGATACCGCGGTGCAGTCGGACATGATCGATTTTGTCATTGGTCACCTGGCTGTGGCTGAGTCTTGTCATCGATCGTCTGGCTTGCTAATTAAAGCCTCATGCGGAACATGGTGAGCCGACCCAAGCTGAAACGCGCCCGCGGTTTCAATATGCCGTTTTTATTTTTGCACATTGCTCCTGAAGGTGGCAGCACCATCCAAGTCGTCTCAGCAGAGCTGAGCGCTATTCCCTGTGTCTGATGGGAGAAAGAACAGTGAGTTAGCAGAGAAGCGGCTTAGCTTTGTATTACTGTTAATGTAACTGGCATCCAAATCTAACTTTCAGACTAGTTTAGTTGCATCACTCTGACCGACAATGGATTGGTATGGATGGACTGCTTGGCATAACTATGTACTTTTTAAGTAGGTGATTGATAGATGTGCGGGAATTCTGTCACTATCAGTCACATCCCTATTCAAATCAAATACCATCAGAGAACTTATGTTAATGAGTTATTGACTGCAGATAGTGAAGAGACAAGGAGCCGCTGTGTTGGGACCTCGAGTTTGATGCACTTAGTCACGCCAACTGAGCAGTGGCAATATTCACCCCAAAGTGGAAATTATTCAAGGGGGAGGTAAAATCCTGGGCTGATTTTTAATCCCAGTCCTTTTCTGCACACTGATATGCAGACACACACCCCAGCGACGGGAAGCGGAGCTCGCAGAAACGAGCCCAGGTGTCTATGAAAGCACACATTCACTCACACTCACACACACCTACAGTATGAGTATGCAGCTATACACACGCACAGAGTGCTGAGTACAGCTATGGAGTCACTTTACTCCACCAATGGAATCTGTCCATCTGTGAGTCAGAATAGCAGAGGCCAATGGTGAGTATCATTTGGGCACAATCGAGTAAAATCAGTGCAGAAAATGACTAGGAGATTTAAGACATTCCCAGAAGATGCAGCTCCTTTATACAATGGTTTCTGCCTCTGGTACTGTAGGTTACAGTAGCAGGTCGTTGCCAGAGATACACAGAGTTTGTTCCAGGTACCGTCCCTGATGACGGGGGAAGGTGTCCACACCACGCTCAGTGCACAAAATTTAAATAAGCCTTATTAATATGAATATGATGTGTGGTATAAAGAAGAGGTTGTGTTTCATAAATGAACCCAATGCTGTGTTGTGGCTTAATAATCAGAATCAAGAATCAATATTCACTTAATGGCTACATTGCATGTACTAGGAATGTGCTTTGGCAGTGTTGATAGTGTACCCGTAGTCACAGACAACATAGAACATAAATTAAGAAAAACTAACAGAAACATTAGGATTGTGAATCGATGAATAATAGTGATAAATCACACCTTACATTAATACTTACAATATTCATTCATTCATTCTCCAACCCGCTTTATCCTATTGGGTTGCGGGGGGTCCGGAGCCTATCCCGGAAGCAATGGGCACGAGGCAGGGAACAACCCTGGACAGGGGGCCAGCCCATCGCAGGGTACACTCACACACTGTTACCAGTCACACATACACACCTAAAAGCAATTTATTAACTCCAAATAGCCTCAGCATGTCTTTGGACTGTGGGGGGAAACCGGGTCTCAGAGGTGTGAGGCAACAGTGCTAAGCACTGCACTACCATTTCACCCTATTTATTCACTGAATCCCTAAAATTAACACAAAGAGGATTTTAATACACCTATAAAGTAAAGACATGTCAACTGCTTAACGCAAAAACAAGAACTCTATTTTACCATAAAAATATATATTCTTTTTTGATTGACAAGTTTGTGAGAATGACCCATATTTTAATACTTGCTTAATGGCATAACAGATAATTCATTCCCAACAAAAATGATACTTGCAAGCAAGTACAAGCTGAATTTAAATTCTTTCGTAAAGGCTTGAGGAAGAGAAGGCGATAAGAAAACAAAGGGTGTTGTATTATCAGAAGGTATTGTATTTCTATTTATGTTGTACTGATTTTTACGATGTTCAGTTATTTAGAATGAGATTACCATATTGCCTAATTTCTGCCTCGTTGATGCTTTGCGCATGTGCCACACCTAGCAAAATATGACTAAGATGGTTTGGACATATTATGAATTACTTCAAAGATTTGATGTGAACAATTATTCTGCTGTAAAACCCATAATATTTACACAAAACCCACCAGCATCTTCAATTCAATTCAATTCAATTCAATTCAATTCAATTCAATTCAATTCAATTCAATTCAATTCCCCTGCCTTACTGTATGTCCCTGGAGAGTAGGCCAGAGGTGACAGAGAAAGGAAAGCTCTCCAACAGGAAGAAACCTTGAGAGAAACCAGATTCAAAAGGGGAACCCATCTTCCTTGAGCTGCCAGAGGAAGTGAAATTGACAAAATCCCAATCAATACATTCCAGCTTTTTAAGTCCAGGTGAAAATTACAGATCACTGGCAGCAGGGCGGGCAGGAGAGATGTTTTAGACAGGAGGGCGAGGAGGCAGGTACTGTAGGACGTCACAGGTAGTAGGGGCATCAGAGGCAGCTAGGCGGGCAGGATATCTGGATTTTTTGGGTCCCAGTCTGCACACCCCAGGAGTGGTGGGGGGGGGGGATGTATTCACCAAAGCAGAGGAGACTAGAGGCAGTGCAAACAGTTAGGTGAGTGTAATACGTAAGCTCCTGCAGGTATGGCTATGGCAGAGTAACTAGCATAAGTACGTAGGATAAGCTTTGTGGTCATGTTTAGGCAAGCACACAAATAACCAAAATGTTAATTATTTAAAAATAGAAAATCGAGAACACAAAACAACAAAAGGACATCTACATCTTTTAGAGATTTTATGTTAAGTTGTTTTAGCATTTGTTGGCAACTCAGAAGTAATTTGTGCACAAATGTTAATACATTGTCGCCATGGGAAAAGAAAAAAACTAAGAATCTTCCCTGGGGATCCATGTAGACCATTAGTGTGTCTGTTCTTACTGTTGTGTCATGGAAAATATTGGTCAAAGTGCAAATGAGGGATGCATAAACTATAGATATTTAGACATATAGTAATAATGGATAATATAAATAATATAAATGACATTTTAAGACAGACATTAAGACATACTTAAAGAAATATGGATTGGGAAACATTCAGTAAATTGCCATGTAAGTGGAATGAACTATAAATCAATAAGTGTACATGTCACAGCGAGGACTCGGAGCATTGTGTTAACTTTCACATTTCCTGGTGATCCGTCTACCTGCTTCTAGAAATTGTTCAGGTAGGTGATGAGCACGGATAAGGTGGGTGGAGCGTGTGATGCAGCCATCTGGGAAATGCAGTGCTATGATGCAGCCGTCTGGGAAATGCAGTGCTATGATGCAGCCGTCCGGGAAATGCAGTGCTATGTTCCGGCAGCCGCCCTTCCTAGTTCCTTTAAGTTCTATGATTACTATTTGATTATGAATAGAACCACTTCCCCTGGATAATGTGGGATTTCAGAGTAAAAGTACTGATGATTCGTTCATTACTCCCGATACTTCTGCTTATTTAAGACTAAGCAGACGCGTCAAAGGCCGGGCAGGTGGCCTGCGGCCCACGCGCTTCCTGAGTCTCTTGGCTGCACAAATGCCATTCGTACCTGTTCATAATGAAGAGAATCTTGGCCCGGGTCCTTGGGGAAAGTGCAAAGCCTCGTCTGTGCAGAGCATCTCTCGGGGATCAGTGCCTTAGGGGCTGCTGGCAGCTGCTGTTCCTGGAGGATGTAAGTCTGCATCACTGAACAGCAGCCCTTCTAAAGGAGCCGTCTGTCCCTTTTCACATTCTGTGAGGAGGTCTAGGGGGCACCACTGCTACGGTACTGAGCTTGGTCTCCGTTGCGGAGGTGTCAGCCTTTGGCGCGGGTCTCGGGGACTCTGGGGGTAGCTGCTGGGCAGGGGGGGCGCTGTATTCCATAGTCATTTTCAGGATGCGGCGGCCCAGCGCCTGCAGGTCAAACGCGGACCGGGAGTGATTACTTTTCCCAGCTGCCGGCTGTGACGAGAGGGAGGAGAGGCAGGCGACCGGCGTCACGGCGGGTGGGGATGGCCGGGGGCGGTCTGTTCTCTGATGTCATACGCCGAGAATTGACGAGCAGCCCATTTGCACGGGCAGGAGGGGGGAGCGGGAATGAGAAGATCAGCTTCAAGCCCCTGCCTCCCTGCCAACCCCCCCCCGCCACAACACATCATCACCTCGCCTGTGCCCCCTCCCCCTGAAGGCCTGACCTATTTTAACAGCTATTAGGCCATTACTCACGCTGGGCTGGCCAGTGGAGGGCACACAGCTTCATGCTCTTTTTCATCTTGCAGTAATTGAATCTGTTATGAGTGATGCCTGGATATAACAAGCATTGACTGAGCAGTAGCTGCACTATTATTTAATTCCACGAAGGTCCGTCAATGACAGGATCTTGGACTCGTGACGTTATTTTTGCTTAAATTCTTTTCACCATCTCGTATTTTCTTTAATCTCGTATTTAACTCTTTATCGTGCACCCTAGACTGTTCGAAATCCTAACTGTTATTATCATGATGTTCTTGTCCTGAAATAAATAGCTAATACTGTGTCCATATTTTACACGCACATGGGTCAGTGGGTGCCGTACCATGTCGCTTTCTCAGAATGCTGTAGCGCCCATGTCTGCAGCCTGCTGTTCCTTTTGGGCGATTTTTAACAATTCTCGTTCGTTTTTTTTTAAAGCATGAGTAGACAGGAGACTAAGAAAAAGCTTAATCATAGTACCGGTATCTTCCAGTGTAACCAGTAATTGCTATTCACTGTAAAATCCAGTAACACGCAACTTCTCCAAGCCTTTTACCCTTGCAGATTTGTATGTACAGCTATGGACTAGTAATTGTAACAACAGCAGGAGAGAATATTTGCATTCTGACAAAAATCCTGCGTAGTACTTAGAAGTCCACAAACAGCAGATCTGAAGTAATGTGCAAAGGGGAATGATGAGACCATTTTAGATGGACTGCAGGAGATGGTTTTCTAAGAGATCATTTTCCCCGATGAAACGCTGCTTCGCACTTGAACTTTTCAGGGTCTGAAACAACCAGGAGTGACATTGGGACATGTCATAGACGTCGACTGCCACCCAGGCATGACATGATGTATGTGAAGCGAGTTTCATGGGCTTGATTGCCTTAGCTCATCGACCTGCCATGTGATAACTAATACACTGCAATAAATCTCCGGTCTATGATGCATGAGAGCTTTGTCGCGGGCTCTTTTAGCTGTAGTCTGGCAATTTATGAGGAAACAAAAGATTGTATATGACTGCAGTTTACATCTCCGTGATCAGATGCAGAACCTTGTGGAGTTAGTCGATCAAAGCATCTCTTTCGTCCTTCACTTCATCCTTTCCCACCAGGACATCTGAAAGGGAACTATGCAAGGCTGCAGCTTATTGACTACAGCTTCAACACCATAACCCCGCCCTAGATTAGTCACCAAGTTCAAAGACCTGGGACTGAGCTCCTCGCTGTGTCTCTCCATAACGATTTTTAAATTTCGATTCTCAAGTTTGTGAGAATGACCCGCATGTACATATTTAACGGTTCAACTTAGCCTGTGGCGTACAGATTATTCATTTCCAACACAAATACTACTTGCAGGCAAGTGTAAGCTGAATTTCAATGCTTTCCAAAACGGCTCGATGAACAGATGGCAATAAGAAAAGGCCGGGGCGATAAGAAATGGGTCGGGGCATAAAGAAAAGGGCGTAACATTGAGAAAAACGTGGGACATTGTATTTTAAGAATGGAAGTTAAGCGATTATTGTTTTCAGTCACACACCAAGATGGCATATACCACATGTGGCGTATACCACATTTACATATAATCACATGTACTAAAGAGCTGGACTGAAACACTGTTTAATCCTGACCATGAGTTGAATCTAAAATCTTAAACCTATTTGACAGGCTCAAAAAACATAAGCCTAACAATCAATGTCAAGCTAATTGTAAGTACAATTTATAAGATGAAAGACTTAAAGATTTTAAGGTATAAGCCTTCAATAAAATAAAACAAAGCAAATATTGCACATTTTTGCACATACTTTATCACATTATTTACCACCGAGAAGGTCATCTATTAAAATCTGTGTTCATACTGTTGTACCTTTTGGTTAATAAAATATAGCATGAATTAACGTGATCAATGAAAGTGTCGCGATTCAAGGCGGAAGAAGACGCAGGGCTGCGAGTATCTTCAAGGGAACAGGGTTTATTCAGGGAATCCAGGGAGACATGGACCGACATCACGACAATGCAATGACAAATCTGAAGAAAGACGTGGACTAAATACACAGGAAAGAACAAACGGAACAAGAAGCAGGTGCAGACAATCCGGGAATCACACGAGGTAACGAGGTGGGCGTGGCACACACGAGGATCGGACTGAGCTGCGCGTGACAGAAAGGATAACACATTATTTAAAATGAATGCAATACATTAATGCAATAGATTTCCCAGCCGTAACATATTAATATATAAACTATATGGACAAAAAATATTGGGACCCACCTCTTAGTCATTGAATTCAGGTGTTTAATTCAGACTCATTGGCAAAGGTGTATAAATCAAGCACCTAGTCATGCAGTTAGGCTTACAAGCATTTGTGAGAAAATGGCTCGTTCTGAAGATCTCAGTGAATTCAAGTGTGGTACTGGTACTGTCACCTTTGCAATAAGTCAGCTTGAGAAATTTCTTCCGTTACATACTCCATATGTAAGTGGCATTATTGCAAAGTGGAAGCGTTTAGGAACCACAGAAACTCCTCTGCAAAGTGGCAGACCACATGATATAACAGAGTGGCAGACCACATGATATAACAGAGTGGGGTCGCCGAGGTGCATAGCGTGTGACCCCAGCACAAAAAATATGTGCCGAGCAGCATGCAAGCCTCACATCACCAAGTGCAACACCAAGCATCGGATGGAGTGGTGTAAAGCAAGCCAGCGCTGGACTCTGGAGCAGTGGAGATGTGTTCTCTGGAATGATGAATCTTGCTTTTCTGCCTGGTAGTCTCATGGACAAGTCTGCTTTTGGCAGTTGGCAGTAGAATGTTACCTGCCTGACTGCATTGTTTGGTGGAGGAGGGATAAATAGTTCCAATGAATGGAATTCTTTATGCTTCGGCATGCAAAGAAATTTTGGGCACCTCCCCTTTTTGGGAACCGTTTCAGGGGAGTCCTTCTTCTGTTCCAACATGAGTCTGCTCTATAAAGACATGGTTGGATGAGTTTGGTGTGGAAGAACTGCTCTTTCCTGCACAGTGCCCTGACCTCAACCCCATCAAACATCTATGCGATGAACTAGAACGGAGATTGCGAGCCAGGTCTTCACATCCAACATCAGTGCCTTACCTCGCAAATACTTTTCTGAATTCCCATGGACACACTGCAAAATCTTGTGGAAATCCTTCCCAAAATAGTGACAGCTGTTACAGCTGCAAAGAGGGGACCAGCTCCATATTGAAACCTATGGATTTAGGATGGAATGTCATAAAAGTTCATGTTGGTATAGTGACCTGGTGTCAAATACTTTTGTTCATATTGTGTCTGTGTGAAAGAGAGATTTCCCAATTCACATGATCTCACAGTGTCCCCAACCTCAAGACCCTACAACTTATAATGTGTGCAGCTTAGAAGACTAATGGAAAATCTCTGCCCTCCATTGTTGAGATCTTTATGGCACTTTGCACCCGTAAGGCCTCCAGCATCACGGAGGACACCTCCTATCATTCCCACTGCAATCTCTTTGTCCCAGTTCCATCCGCCAGGAGCTTCCAGAGCATCCAAGCCAGTTCAGCCAGACTTTCTAACAGCTTCTTCTGCATGGTTGTCTGGACTCCATCCTACAGATTCCAAAAAATTCCAGCTAAAAAAACTAGGGCTGTCTTATATTCAAGGACTCAAATTTAAAATGTCATTTTTCATATACAACAGTACATGGCATAAATTATCTTCCTCTTGCTTGCATATTTCAAACGTAACTCATGTCGTAAGAGTGGTGATCACTGCTTCAGTGCTCCTCTAGTGTAGAATCCCAGAGGCAAACTTTTGAATTTGTTCTGATCTCACCCAATGTCCACAATTAGCTGACATATTTTCATGTCATGGGGTTGGTCAGCATGACTCATTATGCAGTATCTTTAAATAGTTGTGGATTTCTCTACATATGTTATTTGTAAATGTATTAACTGCGTAATGTGGGCCATGGAATGCGTGTGTTCTGTAGGTGCGTAACTATGAGTGTGCAAATTGTTGGCTTCACGGTCTGTGCTGCTGCTAGTATTAAACCAATAGTGTCCATTAATGAAGAAAGTGACTCTCTTTTTAAAGGAGCTTTTATTAAAATGATAGATCCTAACTTTCTCTATGAACCTAATGAGAACTTCAGTCCCCTTGTTATGGTCCGGACGCATTTTGCGTTTTCAGGCTAATGGAGTTTGTAATGTTGACTTTGTTTGCTGTATGATACATTTATTGCAATGCTTTGTAACACTGATACGACTACCTCCTTATATAAAATAATTTGTCTTTATAAAGACCAGATTTGGCATTCCAAAAGTTTTTTTTCCAAAAATAGCTGCCAAAAAAATGTGTGTGCGCTTAGGGGCGGCGGGGGAGGGGGGTGGTTTGTCTTGTAATCAGTGTCTTAAATCTGTACCAATGCAGTGCATGAGTACCCATGCCTGAGGAGGGAGGTGAATTTTTCCAGCTTATCTGGAGAAAAAGGAAATCAGTTTCTCTCCTTCAAACAAGCCCAGTGTGGCAGGCAGAGTGACCTCGTCTGTTGCTGCTTACTCTTGGGTGTTCCGTCGCTATGTCTTTGCTTTATTGCTGAAGAGCATTACTAATGTTTATGTTAATACTGGTAAGGTCAGAATGATGTTTTGGTTTTGCATTGCTGTTTGGACGTGTCCTGGCCCTTGCATCTTGCATTATGAAGTCCTGTAAGTCAGTTTCTCAAACTAGGAAATTATACTTGCCTTTGTGTTTTTGTGACATTCGTCGCCTTTAGATTCTTTCCTGTGCATGATTTTTTATTTTTTTTTTGCATTCTCTAGGTTATGATGTGTCACACTCTCAGGTAGGCCTGTTATTCACCTGTACTGCATTAAACGTGTGACTGTATAAGCCTCTCCTTGCTTGGGTACAGTCACCATTTTTTCAGAATAACAAATGGGAAGGCTGGCAGTAGGGGGCGCTTTTTGAATAGTTGTTCTTTGGAAACACAAAACCATGGTATCATCAAAGTCATGTTTTATTAAGTCAAAAGCAACGTTTTTACTGTTATTATTATTTTCCATATGAATAAAAGTACATGTGTTGTTTTGATTTATTTAGCAAGCATGATTAAGCATGCCTGCTTTCAGAGCTCGCCTCTGGGCAAAGGGAATTAGTGTTTCCCCTTGTCTATCCTTCACCTAAATCCTTCCAGGTGGAGGGTCAATCTCACTTCGTCTTATCGTAAGGCTGTTTCCGTGCGGCCAAAGGTATCGGCTGCCTTTCAGCTCGCCTCCATCCCTCCCTTTATCATCCTGTCAGTGACTCCCCTCCCCGTCTTTTGCCTTTGCCTCTCTGTCGCTCTGTCTAGCTGTCGTAGGTCTTTATGTCGCAGCCCCCCCCCCCCCTTTCCGTGATCAGCTTCCAGTTGCCCCTTACGTGGACTGAGTCTGGGCGTGTTGGTTTCTATTTCAGTATTACCGCTTAAGGACAGCAGCAGATGATTATTTCTAAAAGATGTGGGTCCTTATACGATATTTATTTAACTACTTATTACTAAGCTGCCAGAGAGGCAGCGTTCGGATTATAACTTATAAAATTGTCATTTCTGATTTCCGTTGCTGGGCTTTTACATAAGACACGTGCTGAGCCAACTGATCTACCGTCATTTTCAAGGAAGAAAGCCATGGATATAATCCGTGGGGACAATTGCTGATTATTAGTGGCGGTGATGGTGGGGGGTGGGGAAGGGGGGGTGGTACAACAGTCTAATATGATTGCGTATCTGGAGGTCGATGCTGACCCTAACCCCTACGCATGACCCTAACCCCTGTCTCTAACGCTATAACAGCTGGGTAACTGAGCTTGCAGACAGAGATTGAACTTGCATTTCTGAGATTAAAGATGAATTCATCCTGCTGGGGAGTTCTCAGTAAAACTGGGGAAAGGCAGCCCCACTGCAAACCCATACCATTCGTTTCTTCGTCAGAGCAGGGAGGCAGTGTAATTGAACTAATAAATTTCACACACTTTTCCATTACTGCCAAACACTGGAGATGAAAATGAAGAGGAGGGTCCGACTTCATTTTCTGCAGCTAGGGTAGCTGTCAGACCCCCCCCCCCGACCCCCTGGGATGGACAGTCTATCATACAGCACCGGCCATTTTCTGTCAAACACCACCGCGCAGTGACACATCACTGCACGGCTGCCCGCTCTCATTTAGTGATAGGAGCAGACTTCAAGACGGGGGGGGGTGGGGGGCTGGTGACCCCATCAACTGCATTCAGCATTCAGTAACACTCCGTGTCAAAATGTAAAAGCAAACAAAAGCAAGGTAATAAAAAGGACAAAAGACATCCAGTAAGGTGGGCTTTTCATGGGCAGACCAGGAGTCTCTCCCGATGCTGGGCATCTCACATGGCGCTGGAATCCGAGGGACTCGGGGCATCCGGTCTGCTGGATGCAAGGAGGTATGAAGTCTGGAGCAGAAGCGCAGGCTGCTGGTGAAGAAACAAAAAGGAGTTTATTTGAACTAAAGGAACAAAGGCCGTAAATAAACAAGATCGCAAGGGATCAAAACAGGGGAAATGGAACGGGGTAGGGCACAGGCAACAAGAAGGTACTATGTCCATGACTAACAAAGATAGGAACAGATACTTTTGCAGTATACAGAGACTGATGAGGAGCATTAAGCATCAGGCGTGGTCCATCAGAGCTGCTTGAGGGAGGAGACCGGAGTCTGAGGTGGTGGGCAGATTGTGACACGTGCAAACAATGAAGCCAGCATTGCTGTACTCCACACATGTGAATGGAAAGAGTGCTATTTTGTCTTCCTCCATATCTTGTTTGTTCCATCACAATAAGCTTTAAATAATTTCTCAGATATGCACCTATTAAAGGAGTATAACATAGTTTGTTCATCATAGGTCAGAATATTGTATGTGGACATGAAGAATGTAACCTTGCAAAAATTAATGGTCACTTCCCATTTATTTATATACTGTATATTTTTGGTAACACTTTAGTTGAGGGGGCACAAATATTGCAGTAGTGCACTCTTACTTAATGTATTAATTAACCAGTAACTAAGTGTTAGTTACATACTGATCCCATGTCTGTTCAT
>JAABNX020000090.1:8270775-8282388 GCA_015163995.2 Mormyrus lacerda | reverse complement strand
GTATAGCCCAGCCATCTTTCTACAGGCTGATTCAGATGATGTGACTCCCTGTACCTCCTTCACAGTAGCAGTATAGCTCAGCCTTCTTTCTACAGGCTGATTCAGATGATGTGACTCCCTGTACCTCCTTCACGGCAGCAGTACGGCCCAGCCATCTTTCTACAGGCTGATTCAGATGATGTGACTCCCTGTACCTCCTTCACGGTAGCAGTATAGCCCAGCCTTCTTTCTGCAGCCTGTTTCAGATGATTCAGATTATTATAATCGCTATTATTATTGTCATCATTATCATTTTTATTATTATTATCGTTATTATTATAATTGTTGTTATTATTATGTTGCTCTAAGCTGGCCTGTAAGTATTAGCTATGACTTTTTGGCAGGGGATTGCAAATTCGACAAAAACTGGTTGGGTGACTCCATTTTTGCCACATGATTGAATTCTGTTAATAATGAATATGAGACTTCTGGTCCTTCAAAATCGCCACAGTGGGAATAAAAGCTGCGTATGGGAGACACAAAACAGCTAATAAACTAAAGTTACTAATGTCACTGAATGTTTTTGCCATTTTCGTTATTGTGAAACTGGCCTTAATTTCAATTGGCATTAAGAACTCTTAAAAAGTCCTAAATCTAACTTGCCTAAACCTGCAGATACCCTGGACGCCCCAGGACGCATGCATCTCCCCACCTGCTCGCAGTAGTAACACCATTTATGAGTCATATTATTATTAAAAGTGCTAAATAAATGCATTATGATCTGCCCTTTAGCAATATCATTTGTTTTTAAAGTGATTGATATTCAGTGTATTTACTTCAGACTAATAATATTATTCGTCTATCTTTTTATCCACTTATTTAGGTCAGGATTGACGTGATATGATATCATTAATGATATCTTAGGATTATAGAATTTCCATCTGCAAAGATGATTCACTTGCAGCATAGTAACGGGAATGACGCAGTCATGCTGTGCTGCATAGTGAGCGCTGAGAGAAATTGAGGGACTGAGTTCATTCTCAGCATAACTGAAGCAGGACAGGGGGATTTTGCATGTGGTGATTTTATCATGTAGTGACGTTACCCAAAGTCAGCCACTCCAGCACCATTACAAAGGCAGGGTTTGATAGTGGCCAGTTTCCTTCAAATGGCTCTGATATTAATGATTTATTTAATACTAGTTATTGTATGGTTTTAGCACTAACACCTTCTCTGCCACTGCCGCTTGGTTATGTAAGGCAATAACTCAAAAACCGTTTGATGGATCTCTTTCAAATTTAAGGGTGAGGCCCTTAAAGGGATCACATTTATGAGACAGCTTGTCCCAGAACTGGAACAGTGCCACATAGTAATAGTTCGAAAATGGCAGCTTTGTAGTTCAGAACCATTTATTAACACATTTTGTTTAAAAAAAAAAAATCACAAAACATTATAGGATGATAAAAAAATTAAAAGTTCCTCACTGTTCTGTCTTCATTGTTGGTAGTTATTTTTATTGAACTGTCCAACTGATTCCAGGGCTTATTGTGATCAATCAGTGGCTTGTTGCTGGATACGCTCAAACAAATGGTAATGCCCGTCGTCTTTATCTGCACAATATACGCAGCAAAAAAGCAGCAAATAATTAGTTATCAATATTAATTAGTAATGCTTTGTACTGTTAGTAATGCTCTGTAACGCTAGCTCACATACAGAGGTCAGCCCCCTGCCTGTATATACCATTAGTGTATCTTTTACAGTTCATACTCTTATGTCTCAGAACGTTATGGTGACCATGCAAAAGAGAAATGAATAGAATTTAAGTATCTGCACATACAATGTGTAGTATGATGAGGGCTTATGAAAAATAAGATACAGTACCAGTCAAAAGTCTGCAGACTGCAGAATTTTTCATTTTTGTTAAGCATTGGAAATTTGAGTGAACAAATATAAATGAAAGTCTTAACTGGTTCTGTAATAATGGCATACTCAAATTTTGGCTGTCCTATAAATTTAAATGCACTTGTTAACTGTTTCATCCCATGAAATTCGCAGTATTTAATGACCCTCATAGAAAGAATGCCTCAAATTTTACTTTGGCTTACTTTGATGAATAAAAGAAATGACATTTTATTGCTAATAAAGCTACTCAAATGTTTAACATACTGTAAATTAATTTGGTAGCAAAAAATATTGATTGTATGTAGAAAATGTAGAAAATCTCTGTGCGCAAAAACTTTTGACTGGTGATGCATTTCACTCCTTCACTAAATGCAGCGGAAACGGAAGGGATGAGGAACACCGACATTAATTAGAGAAACTCAGTGTTGACACCAGAGCCTAAGCATTCTTGACTCTGACTCCTTTTCTCTGTGAATCTCATGGCTGCACTAGTCAGCAGGTCAGATCAGGTGGTGCCAAAATCATTAAAGGTGGGGGTTTTAATTAAGCATAATGGTGTCCTTCACTGGCATAGTTGCCAATTTGTTAGACCCGCAGGCTTAAGTAACTCAGATCAGTAATTAAATATCCTGCATTTAAGAATCACCTGCTACCTGTCACTGTTGGCTCATGCCATCCTGCACCTGAACCCTTCTCTGCAAGTACATTTCCGACAAAAGTGAATAATTAATCACTCAGACAACCACACCACAGGAACAAAGGTCGGTGCTTCAAGCACATGTCCTGAGGTCTTGTCCATGTAGCTCTCAGTTCTCCAGTGTCATGTTCCAGGCATTATACTCATTAATGTAAATCCAGCAGGAACCTATGAACCTAAACCTAACCTAGCCTAGCCTTTCTAACCTACTGCATCTTTGAAACGTATTCAAAAGCCCTAACTTCTTCTTTGTTTAATATGCATGGCGCTGTGTTCTGAGCCCTTTCAAAATGGTAATGAGGTCGCATGTGTGCAGCACTATCAGTTACACTTTATCTGTATTATTAAATAAAGCCACAGGACAGCCGTAAACATGGGTGTACCTTGTTTGTTGCTAGCAAGTTGTAGCCTCATATACAGTATATCTTAGATTGTGTCACACATGCCATAGCCTAGCGCTTACATACGCACCAGTGTTTTCCATTCTATGCAATGTGATCTGGTATTCGTTTTAAAACAAACTATTGTCATGAGAATCCTGGGGGCTTGTTAGGTTGTGTGTTTGGTCTTGTGTGGCCTTTACAGGAGATTCAGTACTGCTTCGTCGCAATATTAGAGTATTAAATTATCTTGCCTGATTCTTGGCATGATTATACAGTTTGATACCAGAGTGGTGATGAAAGACACCAGAGTTCATAAGTAGAAGACAAATCCTGTGATGTAACACAAACATTCAATTTCTTATGGAATATAATACAAAAACACCGAGATGAAAACAGCCGAGGGGAAGCACTTCCCCGCAATTTAATGCACGTCTGGGCCAACAAAGAATCCCAGAGACCCTGGAGGTGGACAATTTGCAGAAGATAGATGAAAACACAGACAGGTGCAAAATTGTGGTTACTGCAGTAGGCCTCTAGGCACAGCTCTGATAAATACCGGGTGAGTGTACAATGTGTATGTGTGTGCATGTGCATGTGTCTCTCTGTTTATATGTGCAGAATCCTTTCACTGCAAACAAATACCTCAAACTGCCTCCTCTAACTTTACCGGTGAGAATGCTGATAAAAATGACAAAGAGGACAAAATCCACCAGTCCTGTCACAACAACTGTGACTGCCAAACGCATTCTTGCCATTGCTGCTTCTGTGCGTTGATCTATCTATTTTGGAGCAAAAAAAAACACTGATCATAAGAAACTCTTCAGATTGCAGTGAGGATGGGCACAGCCCAGCGTCAGTGTGGCCCAGAAGGATGATGAGTAACTCTCGGTGTGAGTGGATTGCAGTGAGGATGGGCACACAGCGCCAGTGTGGCCCAGAAGGATGATGAGTAACTCTCGGTGTGAGTGGATTGCAGTGAGGATGGGCACACAGCGCCAGTGTGGCCCAGAAGGATGATGAGTAACTCTCGGTGTGAGTGGATTGCAGTGAGGATGGGCACCCATTTTCCGGAAGGGTGGGTGGTCTCCAAACCAGTCTAGGGCTCACGACTGCTGAGGCCGCTGAAGGCATCTGTCTGCACCCTGGGACTCACTGAACCAGTCTTGAATTTGTTTGACCGTGTGCATGAGGCCACCATGAAGGAACAGTGCTTCATCATTGGATCATTTCTTTTTGATCTGAAAGCTCACATATTAATGTTGGTTGTCAGACCTTCTTTTTAGCTGCTAATTACACGACCATCCTGTGTAGCTGTGTTTTTAATTTAGATTTTTTTTCCAGAGTTAAAGTGTGCTGCTTCCACACCCTGTATATATCAGACAATTAATAAAAGTTTGACGGTTAAATTAATTAGTTGGTTTTTGTCAGGGGGCCCTGAATCAGTTGCTACACCCAAGATGGAGCCCTACTGGGATTCATACACACGATTATCTGGAGTGTGTGTGTGTGTGTGTGTGTGTGTGTGTGTGTGCGTGTGTGTGTGTGCTGGGGTACGAAAACACAAAACTCACAACTGAAACCTGTAACCGTTTCAGGCCTCTTGGTCATTACAGGAGTACGATAGTCTAATTCACTGAAATATGGGACAAAAATCCATGCAGGGATATTATAGGACTTTAGTGGGTGTCAAGGGTTGTATCATAAATAAAGAATGACTAAAATGTAAATGTCAATGAATAGTGCCAGAAAACCTCTAGCTTGCCTCCGTACTGATAGTTTGTGATTCACTGAAAGAAAAGCAGAGACACTTGAAACTCACCATTTGTGTCTGTGACCAGTTGGAAATTGCATATTTCTAATATTAACCTCTCCTACCGCCTGTCTTCTCCTACTGCCTGGGTTCCCGTTTAGAGAAAGGAATTACTGGTTCCTGTATCTAGGCAACCCAGGCCTGCCCCTTTTTATTTTGCCGTTTTTGCATTATTTCTTAATAAGTTTGACGTGGCGCGATATGTGGACTCAGACGTGATGATGAACAGCACACACTGATATAATGATGAACACTGTAGCTGAAATGCTGAAGCAGTTGACGACAGGGACATAAAAGTAGCTCCTTAGTTCCACAAGGTCTGGAAAACAGTAAAGCTAACAGACCAAAATAGGCTGAAGGTCCAGCTGGATGGTCACATGATGAAAGATCCCAATCTCTCAGCAGAGGCTGATATTTATTGCGCAGCTAAACAGTCCTAAGCGACAGGAGAACACTAGTTATTTTCATCCACTATCTATTGAATCATCTCTGCTCTGTTTTTGTTTAAATGATTTCTTTCCTCTGCATATTTTCATTGTAATTGTCTTTGTTTTTAATCTCTGGTTCTCGGTGATCGGGGATTAACCATAACCTTTGTGGTGCACTTAAGGAGAGGTCTAAAAACATGCCGACAACTATTCCAGCCCCAGTGCTAAGTCAGTCATATATTTCTCATTGTATAAACCAGGCCGCTCAAGCCTTTGCAGCCAGCAGAATACATGGGCTTCTTTTGTTTCTTGCAATGTCTTTATATTAATATAATGATATTATTAAAGACAGAAATAAATGGTATAAAGTGAAGATGATGCCTGATTACCAGGATAAGAACAGACACCGATTTCACCACGTAAACCAGGAGACTCCGGAACAGTGCAATGCCGCGCTGCCTCTACGCACCTGTCCCCCCCCCCATACGTGGAGCCAGTAGGTAGCTATCACCCAGGAGGCACATACCCCCTCTCCCTGAGCCCTGCATGCCGGTCCCTGTCAGCCACCCAGGAATCTTCTGTGGCCTCCCACTAGCTATTTTGCTGTTGCTACGGCACCCCGCGGGTCCCTGTGGGGGCCGGGCGCTCTGCAAGTGTAGCGGCTACACTTCAGGATGTTTGTGTCTCTTTCCCAAGACACCAAGTGGAAACATGTCAGCGATAAAGTTCTTGGTATCATTTTTTGCCCCGCTAATTTTGACAGTCTTGAAATGCTCTCTCTCTCTCTCTCTCTCTCTCTCACTCTCTCTCACTCTTCCTCCACTCCTCATGCCACTCTTTTGCTTCTTACTTGTGCCACCCAGTCTCCTTTTTTCTCTCTCTTCCTCTCTCCCTCCTTCCCTCCCTCCCTTCTTCTCTGATTATCCTCAACAGAGCATGTCTGCTTTGTGAGGGCTGTTTTTTTTTCTGTCTCACTGAACACTTCCCAGAGCGTTGTCTGTTCCTGTCAGCTGCGGCAGAAGTAAATGTTCGGCCTGCAGTCTCTCTGGATCATGCGCACGCCCAAAGGAAGCCGTGCTTTTCGGTGTGAGGCTGCGTGACCCGGGCCGATTTTGCGGTTTGGCGGTTTCGGTTGTGTGGAAATCGTCACTGAAGACAGCGAGTCCCTGAGTCTCATGCGGGAGACAGTGAGTTTGCTTCCTGGAAAGGTCTCACCCCTCCCGAGGGAGGAGGAAAACGACTTGGGGCGAAGCAGACAGATGATCTGAAACGTGAAGACAGCGCGTGTGTTTCAGCAGAAACACATCACAAGAGAGGCGGGCAAGGAGAACGAGCCAGCGGGGAAGGCTTCTGAGGTCATGAACCGGTTCCGGGGGATGGGTTAACACCCGCGGCGGGGGTCCTGGGATGTGTTCTCGGCGCAGGGCCGAGGTGGCGGTGCCCTCTCGCCTGAGCCGCGTCGTCATTCCTGGGGGCGTCGGCGAGTCTTTGGACAGTCGCTGAGGACCATGATCGTAACCCTGGTCCCGAAGCTGCTGAACGAGCTGCTCCAGTCTATTCCCTTTGCTGCCACCGTCCACATGCCCTGTGAGCTGGGACTGCAGAGCTGCTGGGACAGGAGGACGCCCCAGCTTACAGCAGAGGGCGGAGAGGTGAGGGCCAGAGCAGGCTGTCAAAACGCTCGAATCAATCAGGATGGTGAAATGCTCACCGAAATTAGTAAAAATGCCTGCGGAGTGTATAGTGTTTTCAGTTATTTGCCAGTTATTTTAACCACAGAGGCTTTTAAAAAATATGCAAATATTTTCATGTAAGCTTATGTGAGTTGTGTCTATAACCCAAAAGCAAGTGTTTGATAACGTGTGTATGAAAGCAGCGGCGAAATTATTTCATGGATACAACTGGTCTCTTAGAGTTAGAGCTGTCAGCTAACTTTGCTGCTCTGGATTGGGGCACATGAGCAAACAGCAGGCTGGGTTGGTCACAGTAGAAGGGCATAGGCCTGTGGGCATTTACGACGCAGTGAAGGTGGCTTGTGGACATTTCGTCAGGGGCTGGAGATCTCGAGCGCTGGGATATCAGCTCACGCTGGCGCCGTGGGGCGGGCGGGAACGTTTGTGCCCTCTCTGCTTGGCTGGTCCTCTCCCTTATTCTCACGCTGGTCCAGGTTGCGGTGGGAGACCTTTTTGATCCAGGTCTGGTGTGGATCATGCGGATCTCTGTGTTCTCTTCCCTCTGGGTTTATGCTGGTGTCCAGGTGTCGCCCTAAGGGCAGCAGAGTGCACAGTTTGCTCACTCTCCCTGTAATGTCATTTTTATTCACTCTGATTACTCCTTTATCGGATTATACTGAGCATTCCTTCATACAAAAGTCATAGTCGCTTCAAGCGCTTTCATCTTTCATGCTCTCAACTGTTTTTATCATCTCTATAACTTTTATATTTTATAGCTCCATGGTTTAAATCGATACTTAAAGCACCCGCTTTAATAATCTGAAATGGGCGGTATTACATTTTAAGACACATATGTCAAACTCAAGGCCCGTGGGTCGCATCTGGCCTGTAGCACAACTCTTTATGGTCTGTGAGATAATTTTGATATTCTGCTAAAATTGCCTGGCAATTGTGATGTAACAAAAATCATTGTTTGGCACAAGCCTTGATGTTCGGTACAATTTCGGCACAGTAGGGTAAACTATAGAGATTATAAAGATTAAAAAAACAAGACAGCAAAATAAGTGTTATAATGAGCTAAATCCCGTCTTCCTTGCTACTGATTATGGTCATGTATCGGTAGTGAAAAAATATCTACAACTATAGGGGTTTTTTTTTATCCTGGTCTTCCAGGCAAAAGTGCATCAAAAGCCGTGAGGAGACCAACCTGCAGAGGCTGTTTCTGCTTTGCTCGTGTCATACACACACTCAGATGATGCCGTCTGATGATGAGCTAGCAGGTTGGATGTGTTTCTAGAAACAAGGTGTAGGAGAACTGGTAGTCCTTCACTTACCAAGTACTCTCTTTCTCCAACGCCGGGGTAATTTACTGGGAAACTGCAAGGTAGATACAAGTAATTTATGTTGTATTAAAATTACTGTATAATACATCCCTGATGAGTCAAAACATTATCACCACCCCCTTGTGAAATGAATCAATTTGACTATCTTGTTATGTCAAGGTCTGGGATAAATTAGACTAATGGGTGCCAAACATTTTCTGCCTGCTCTCCCACCCGACTCCCCCCCCACCGTTTGGTCTCCCTCTATCCTCCCTAAAGAATCCTACAGAGAGCATGAGGGCGATTGAAGTTGAAAGTTTTGAGATTAAACTCGAATAACCTTTCGGGATTGAAGTCAAACTTAACTTTTGAGATAGAAGTTGAATACAAAAAGTTGAATCCCCCTAGCACGGTTGTTTCCAAAGTTGGGGAGGGGGGGGGGGGGTCATGATTTGCAGAATTACCTCTATAATCATCGTGACTGCAGTCAGTCGATTGTGGTAGATCTACTGAGGAGGTTCCCCTGGTCAGCAAAATATGCCATCGGGACTTTGTGACTTGCGATGTAATATAGGCCGGAGACCTTTGGGAAAGTTTGGGAAGTCATGTCCTCACGTGTGGAATGAACCCAGAAAGCATCTCTATGCTGTCATCATCTAAGGCAACTCACCTCTTTCAGATATCTCACAGTCACTGACAGGTTTCTACCATTTGACTTTCCCAAAATGTGTCACGATTGTTTTTCATTTGGGTTGCCTTAATACTCTTCTGTAGATTGGTGAAGGAACCGTCTGTAAAGCTGTTGTTCTGGTATGACATTAGCTTTGAACATGCAGTCTTTAAGGACACATATTGAGCTGTCGTAATGCTTATATTATGAAACGTTGCACTGATTCTAAAATCTTTATTCACTATTCAATGAAATACAAATAAAACCAAAATGTAGTCTCAAACAGAAGTTTTGTATGTGACGCATCTTAATTCATACTAAAAGAAAAAAAAAACATTTTTGCTAAAAGAAATGAAGACTGGTTAAGCTGTAAGGGGTGGGGCGCCCCCCACTGGCCACACTCAGGAGGCGCACTACAGCCGGACATGTGCACCCCAGAAGTTTCTCCGACATGCTATGACCCAGGCGTTTGGCCATAACAATCTCGCTCTCATAAAAATCATACAGGTCTTTATTCCTGGCATTTCTTCTGTATTCAACACATTGACTACAAGTACAAATTGTTGACATGCCATCTAATAAATTCCCGACCTTGACGTGTACTGGTTTTACAAGCGTTATTTACAGCGTTCTGTGTCATGTGGAAATGGGCATGATGTTTCGCCTCTTGGGTGTATACTCCTGCTGCATGCTGAAGTTCCACCCGTTCATTGTAGTGCCACAGATGACGGCACTTCTATGTGTAGGAACATAAGGACATACATTTACAAACGAGAGGAGGCCATTTGGCCCATCAAGCTCGCTTGGGGAGAACTTAACTAATTAGTCAAAGTTGTTAAAATCTTATCTAGCTCTGATTTAAAGGAACCTAGGGTTTTAGGTTCCGCTACACTAACAGGAAGACTATTCCATACTCTACCTACACGCTGCATAAAGAAGTGCTTTCTCAAATCCAGTTTAACATGTCCTCCTGCTAATTTCCAACTATAGTCGAAAATTCGTGTATTTGAACTAATATTGAAGTAACTATTTGGTTGAACAGCATCCAGACCTGTTCATGTCCTATATACCTGGATCATGTCCCCCCCTTAGTCTGAGGTCATAAAAGATCCCTGGTCATATTTCAAAAGAGTAGAGGTGGTGCACCAATGTCCTGACTGAAAGTGCCCGCTAATCGTCCCCTGTATCTAACTGGTGAATTTTCTCCTGCCCCTTCACCACCTTAGCTACTGTGTGGTGAGCGTACTGGTGCAGAATGGCTGCCGTCCCATCATCCAGGT
This sequence comes from Mormyrus lacerda, assembly GCA_015163995.2. Classification (NCBI taxonomy): domain Eukaryota; kingdom Metazoa; phylum Chordata; class Actinopteri; order Osteoglossiformes; family Mormyridae; genus Mormyrus; species Mormyrus lacerda. The sequence goes on along the minus strand of JAABNX020000090.1, from coordinate 8,272,244 downwards.
GGGGGCGACACAGTGGGGGTGGCTGAACTGGTTCTGCAATAGCTTTGTTAGAAAGCGCTCCGGGTGTCTTGAAAAGCGCTATATAAACGCAACTTTCATTCATTCAAATATAATGTGAAATATACAAAGCATCTAAGATGTTTAGGTGAGAATATCCATGTGCTTGTTGCAGCGTTACCTATTAGCTGCCAAATGCTTATTATCACTTCTACACTGCGATAATTTGATAACCTCTAAGGTGGCGCAGCTAATATTATTCAAAGTCCTGTCAGATCATGCTGAAATCTGCTCCTGATGAACAATTAGTATTGTCATTTATCCCTCGCAGGTCCCAGTGCTTCAGGGAATTCTGCAGCACTAAATGCAGCAATGCATGTTAATGCATGCAGAAATCAGACTGGTGATCCTGTCGCATAGCTCTCTTATTGAAACTGTAATTTAAAATCGTATGACTGCTAAATTGTCCTTTTAACGATTTCAAGTGAACCTCCCCGTGATCTTACTGGGCATGTTTGGCATCTGAATGATACCAGACATATATGAAAGCAGAAGACGCTGATGATGTTGATGTTGGTGGTGAGATGAATGCTCTTGAAATAAATCATTCTCCATAAATGCATTACCGTGAGATAATTTGCAGGTTTGCTAGTCTTCACCGGATGCATTCCGGATCTTTAATCAGAAAAACTGGATTAACGTAAATGAATTATGATTAACGCTGAACAAAAATCGAATGTCCGAGACGGGAAAAAGCAGAGCAGACTGCAGAGTACATTCCTCTTCTTTTTTGAAATTATATTTATTAAATTTATTACATTTTTAATTTAATATATGTTGGTATTGTAATATATATTATATAATATATATGTAATATATATATTTTATAAATTATTATACCTTATGCTCGTGTCATACACACACTACACTAAATCTCAATAGGAAGCACAGAGACTCCATAATCTGCTGTTTACAGGGGCAAAATTGGATGGCTGATCTTGTGTAATCATTCATTAGTGCTTTTGTGCTTTCACTGGAGAAACATAGCAGTTCATCATGTTTTATTCTGGTCCGACCCCACTTTGTGTGTGTCTGTGTGTCTCATGTGTAAAGAAGCATTAAAGTCAGTCCTACAAGAGTTAGGGGGCAAACTGGCGATCGCGGTGATCTGTCCCTGGTAACCCAGGGGGACCTTCATTGACTGATCCCCAAGGATTTGTTACTCATGATGTGCCTCTGATGACCCGTCTTTGATAATCGGTCGCTGAGGATTCGTACCTGGTTTAAAGTGGGTACTGGCCAGGCCGATCAGCACAGAGCTGTGCTGTCGCTCACCATAGCGGCAACCAATGGTGTGCTCCCTTATAAAGGTCTGCCAGAACTGACATGAAGCGCCAACCAATGGTGTGCTCCCTTATAAAGGTCTGCCAGAACTGACATGAAGCGCCAACCAATGGTGTGCTCCCTTATAA
>JAABNX020000090.1:8255033-8268989 GCA_015163995.2 Mormyrus lacerda | reverse complement strand
CATACCATACCATACAAAACCACACCAGACCATACCATACCATACCAGACCACACCATACCATACCATACCATACCAGACCATGCCATACAGTACCATACCATACCAGACCACACCATACCATACCATACCATACCATACAAAACCACACCGGACCATACTGTACCATACCACACCACACCATACCACACCACACCATACCATACCACATCATACCATACAAAACCACACCAGACCATACCATACCATACCATACCAGACCACACCATACCATACAGTACCATACCATACTAAACCACACCAGACCATACCATACCATACCATACAAAACCACACCAGACCATACCATACCATACCAGACCACACCAGACCACACCACACCATGCCATACAGTACCATACCATACCAGACCACACCATACCATACCATACCATACAAAACCACACCGGACCATACCATACCACACCACACCATACCATACCAAACCATACCACATCATACCATACTATACCAAACTATACCACATCATACCAAACCACACCACACCATACCATACCATACTATACCATTCCAAACCACACCATAGCATACCATACCAAACCATACCATACTATACCATTCCAAACCACACCATACCATACCATACCATACAAAACCACACCAGACCATACCATACCATACCAGACCACACCATACCATACCATACCATACCATACAAAACCACACCAGACTATACCATACCATACCGTACCACACCACACCATACCATACCATACCAAACCATACCACATCATACTATGCTATACCAAACCATACCACATCATACCAAACCACACCACACCATACCATACCATACTATACCATTCCAAACGACACCATAGCATACCACACCATACCACGCTATACCATAGACCATACACCATGCCATACCATACTAAACCACACTGAACCAAATACACCAGCAAAAACACAGGGTGGTCAGATGCGAAACTGTAATATACACACGGTGGGAGATTTATACAAGTTAAGGACATGTAACTTCACTTAAGACACGGGGAAACACACACACCACAATCAGGCCATGAAGTATTAGCCATGATAACAACAACAACAACACAAGGGCTATTTGCAGTGACCTACATACACGCTCTGGGGAGGCATCCGGGGATACAGGTATGTTAATCTTACCGGTGCTGCAATATCTTCTGCTTTCATAAATTTGTATCGGTAACTCCTATTCACCTACAAAGAGGTAATGGAGACATATGCCTTTGCGCATATGCCTTTATGTGTTATACAGTGGATCCTGTGCTCAGAATGTAGCCCCTTGGGATTCTCTTATTGAGATCAGAAGGCCTAAATTCCTCCTTCAACTGCACATTGTGTTTTATGGAGTGTAGTATAGAGGATCCTCATAGAATCTTAAGGAAACTTTGAAATATGAAGGATATGACCCGATGGTTGTACTGCATGGTATTACAGTATATAAAGTTTTTAACACCGTGAAAGTTTAGTTCTACGGAGCATATGATAATAGTAACGACCAGGTTCAGGAAGGTTGCGTTGCATGTGACGAGTGCTGGACACGTTCGCTTTGTTTTATATAAATACTGCCGTATGCGGTTGCCCTTCATTCGGATGGACTGGACGGATCATGAGATCTCAAACCGAGACACGCTGTACAAATGGTAAGAAGGACATTGGCCAGTAGGGCGACAGCTTGTCCCTTAAGTCAAGGGAGACGGCACTGACCAGGACCGCAGTCAGAGCTAATGAAGAATGAGCCTTTGCGCGTACAGCAGAGCGCGGCAGCCTGCAGTAATTAAAAAGAATGACACCAGGGATGGAAATAAGTGGAATCTTGGGCAGGTGGGGGGGGGGGGGTGAGCAAAGCAGGGGGGTGACAGATTGCATTTTTCAACACGATGGAGGAGCGCGGGGCTGGACTGTCTGCCTGGCACCGTTGGGGTGTCGGGCACCGGCTGTGCCAGGCTCCACGCTCTGTGACCACAGCCTGACCTTTCCCGATGGGAACCAGAGCGCAAACCAGGCCAAGGGACAAAAAAACGGCCGTCCTTCCTTATATCCAATTCACCGTCCCTGTTCCAGAGCTCAGTAGGGTCAGCCAGCAGTGCATTTAGTCATTAGCAAGTTAAAACGCTTTTTAGCTTCTATCTTCATTTGAGGTGCCAATAAAGTGAAATCATCATTTCTGCCATACTTTTCCATATGAGTCTCCCTGTCTCCCTTTAACCTTTCATTAGCTTATGGAGAATGAATGGCATGGATTGTAATTGCACTTGAAGGCTACTTGAATTCCAGGGCCAATTCAATTCATTTATGAGCTTATTAACTCTCAACCCTGTGGCTAATCCCAAGATGTTAATATATACTACCAACTTTGCATCTATCCCGCAGTGGTTAGCATGCTGGCTTCACACCTCCGGGAATACGGTTCATATCTCTGCTCTGGCTCTAGGTCTGCGGAGTTGGCATGTTCTCTCCATGTCGTTGTGGGGCTTCTCCTGGGTGCTCCGCTTTCGAATTATCTACTGAGCAGCCAGATCTAGAGAATAACTCAAACGGAGGACACATCTGGGCAGCCTGGTAGCTCAGCTTCTGCCCGCCTGCCTTATGGAGTCTCCATGTTCTTCCATCAATCTATCCATCCATTGTTCGTGCCTGTTTGTCCTATTCTGGGTCGGGGGGGTGGAGTCTATGCAAGCGAAGCAGAGAACAATCCGAGATGGAGTGCCAAACCATCGCAGGACGCACTATTCACACGCACACATACGGGTAATTTGGCAGCTCCAGTTCACCTCAGCATGTTTTGGCACTGTGGGGGGAGGTGGGGAGACCTGGAGAATCCCAAGAATCCCAAGGAAGCCCCACGATGACAGGGGTAGAACATGCAAAGTTCACGCTCATGGAGCCAAGGCAGAGACTGGAATCCCAGTTCCAGAGGTGAGGGCCACCAGTGCTAATTCCTGAGCTACCATGCCACCCCTGCCTGTTCTCCATCAGTCCCAAAATATGGCATATATAAAGCTCCCATACATCGCGATCATGCGTGAGCATGCAACCTGTAATTGACTCGCATCCTAACATGACCAAGTTATGGAAGATGGATGCCCGGAAGAAGACAGAAGACATTTCCAAATTTAAAAACAAATCAATTCACACTTCTAAATTCCCCGAGATAGAGATAATAGCTCAGGCCGTAAGACGCCCATATTCTGTAATAATAGAGGCTGCTTCTATTTTTTATGCTGTCCACTTAGTGTCCTACCCCCCACGTTACAGCAGTTTGGTTCCTGCTTTCTCTGGAATCAGCCATGCTTCTTGCCGACCCCTTAATATGCAGACAAAATAGACATTTCACACTTCTCTCATACAGTTGGAATGCGCTTTCTCGCCTAAAAGTCCTGATCTTCAATATTTTACCCTCTAACTCAAAAAACATCCAAACGCATTATAAACCGAGAATCGAGTGTGTTCAAGCATCGGCTGAGAAATCATACGGCCGCCTGGGCATGAGACCAGGAGCAGTGAGGTTCCTATGACTCATTCAGAGGGAGGATGAGGTGGCGAAGTGGAAGAGCGCAGCTCATAACAGCTCCATGGGTCACGTTACATGCGATAGCGCATCCAGATCCGTTCAGTGCCCAAGCTAGTGCCTGGTAGAAGATTACGGGGAACTGAAGACTGCAGCAGCTAAGCAAGATTCTTGAGGTAGACTGTAATGAGAGAGAGCTTTGAGAGATTCCACTACTCTTACCTTTCAGATATCCATTTGACATGAATAACCCCTCGAGACCTAAAACTGCAGTTTTTTATCACTTAGCGAGCAACTCATTTCAAGATATGCTTGTTTAATTTTGCCTGCGTTTCCATGGCATTGAGATAATTTTGCGGAAAATCCTTAGACTTGCATGAAAAGTGTTCGTTGATTTTCTGAAGCTCGGATAGAGTCCTACATCCGTAAAGGATATTTTATTTGAAAGCAGTGAACACCATAGTTTTCTTGTTTTTCCCTCCCGTGTCTCCGTGAAGGTTTCCTGTGGCCACCCACGCAGGGCCCGGCTTTCCCCCACTCCTCCTGCACTGAAAGTGCTTCACACCGCATTGCCACTCTTTGTGTACCTTTCCACAAACAAACAACTCCAGAGCACAGTGGCAATATGGCAGCTCTCTGTCACTGGCCACTATCTGCACAACGAGGCGCATACAACCCAATGACACACAGGCAGCTTTTACGTTTTGTTTTATACAGCATTTTGCCCAGCAAAACTGCGGAAAAACACAAACCTTTAGGAATATCAGTAATTAGTTAAGAAAGGATTGATAGTAACTGGTGTGATTGATGACGTATTGCCTCTATTGTTTAATGTAGGTAAATATTAGTTGAGTGGAGGGTTGTGTGGCCACTTGTCATTGTGGAAACTTCCAGTTTCTGTGTCCCCTTCAGATGTTATGGCTGCTGGTCAGTGATCTCCGGGCTAGTGGTCTGAGCCCAGCACTCGTAATGCACCTGAGTGTGTAGCGGAGCCAGTCAGCTCCTCTGGCCCGCCTGTAAGCCTGCTGCCCTGAGCCAATCAGCTCCTCTGGCCCGCCTGTAAGCCTGCTGCCCTGAGCCAATCAGCTCCTCTGGCCCGCCTGTAAGCCTGCTGCCCTGAGCCAATCAGCTCCTCCGGCCCGCCCGTAAGTCTGCTGCCCAGCCAATGTTCTGCAGGGGTGGTTCATACATAGTATGTTGCCGTTTTTGGGTGAGGTTGGTCTGTGTTCTTGCTTTGGGATGTGTTGGTCTGAATTTGGGTGTTTTTGCTTGGCATCGGATGTGTTGGTCTGAAGTTAGATGAAGTTGGCTTATATTTGGGTGTCTTGGCTTGCTTTGGGTTCAAGTTGGCCTGCAATTGGACCTGTTGGTCTGTGATTTGGTATGGCTGGTCTTTATCCAGTTCTGTTGATCTGCAGTTGGGTGTAGTTTCCAACGGGGTTAGGGTGTCTTAACGACGCGATAGGCAGCACAGACACCTGGCAACTGAACCTTCATTGGCCATTGATCTAGTAGCTTGACCAATGAAATTTCCCATTTCACTGTGCCAGATGTGGGGACTGCCAGCACGCTATTTATCCTGTACAAACACAAAACTGAATATTTAAGATCTTATTAATCTGTAAAAAGCTTCAGAGCCCAATAATTGACTAATTTTGCTTCTGAAATATTTTAACCTCTACACCAACAATGTCAGATCGTACAGGTTAATTCAGAGCTTCGCTGTTCCCGGCCGCTGAAGAGCATCGAGCCAACTGGCTTCCTGTCAGAACTGCTCATACTTCCAGCACATTCACACTTGCCTGTCAGTCTGTGAAGAGGACCATGCTTTATTACATCTTCAACTGTAAACTATCCTGACATATTAAAAATATCATTACGAACATCCTGTGATGGAAATCCATTCCAAGAAGCAATGTAAGATAATGCATAATTCTTCAAAAAGGCAACACTTGAAGAGTAGTTGTTTCGTCTCCTGTCGTACCCACCACCATGGAGTGTGCAACACAGAGCATTGAGTGCTGACGCCTTATGTAAGACTCGGTCAGGCCTGTGAATTCCCTCCCATTTTGGTGTGGGGGGCTGGTACAGCACGGGTTTCCCACCCTGCGACTCAGAGAGGCGTCACAATGTGCACGCACACTACTGGCCAATATTGTCGAAACACCTAGCATTTTTGGCAATACGCTTTCAAAATCATTACGCAAATATTGGCTGTAATGTTTATAAACAATCAAAGACTGTTTACAAATATAAACATGGATGATTAAATATGTAAGTGGGGTAACTGGAATAAATTTCAGTAATCTCTAAAAATTGGAAGTGTTTCCACAGTTCTGGCAACTAATGTGTGTCTGTGTGTGTGTCTGTGTACAGTTGAGCAGATGGAGATAGTGCTTATATAGTAAATGCATATCTTCATAAATATTTAACAGACTTAGCATATTGTAAAGCCAGGCCTGTCAGTTCCATTGACATGTTAAAGAGTATGACCAGTGACGGCATATAATTCATACATTACTTGAAGCAGTATTAGGTGGCTGATTGTTCTCACCCCCCCACCCCCAGCGGAAGCCATACCCAATCCCCTGTGTTCATTTTTTATTACCCTGGTAGTAGCCAGCCTGAGTTTCCCTAGGTATTGTTTCTATATTGAAAATTAAAATTTTATGTTCTCTAAGTCTCTGTATGTCTGAACAAGCAGAACTAACCAGAATTATGATGTTTCTATCACTAGTAGTCACTACTTCTATAAAGCATTTATTGGAGAAATTGGTTGTATTTTACCCACATTTCTGTATGGTCATTATTGATTTTCTTATGATCATTACTGATAATCATGATGAGCTTCTTCACAGTCTCCGTGGCTCCTGCTTTTGTCTCCAAGGTGCTGTCTCTAGGCGCCGACGTCCTTCCAGAGTATAAGCTCCAGGCTCCCCGCATCCATAAATGGACCATCTTGCACTACAGTCCTTTCAAGGCAGTGTGGGACTGGGTCATCCTGCTGCTGGTCATTTATACGGCGATTTTCACGCCCTACTCCGCCGCATTTCTCCTCAATGACCAAGAGGAGGCAGCTCTGCAGAACTGCGTCTACTCCTGCAGCACACTCAGTGTGGTGGACCTCATCGTGGACATAATGTTCATCGTCGACATCGTCATCAACTTCCGCACCACCTACGTCAATAGCAACGACGAGGTGGTGAGCCAGCCGGGCCGCATCGCGGTGCACTACTTCAAGGGCTGGTTCCTCATCGACATGGTGGCGGCAATTCCCTTCGACCTGCTGATCTACCAGTCCGGAGAGGAGGTGATTGCTCTCGCCAAGTAGGCCGGATGAAACACCCACAAAGGGGTCACTCCGCTCCCACAGTCACAATGCTAGAAAGGGTTCAAAAAAACGAAAGGTCAAAGCGGAAAGAAAGAGACAGAGAAAGCCCTGTTTTGAAATGATCCGTAGCTCTCGGTTGGTATCGTATTAAAGAAAACGCAAAGTTTCTATGTTATAATCCAGTGATGCTTTGTTAATGAGCTAAGAGAACCAGCTGTCGAAAATATATGCTTTGTAATTGCTGTTGAGAGTCCGTCGAAAATACACGTCAGCATAACAATAAAAAAAAAATGGCAGCGAGTATTTATCTCCTTCGATATGTCATCGCAATCACTGTAAGATATTAGTCTAAAAAGGAAATTCAGCAGCTAAGATCTATTCCTGGCTTTTCCTTGACTCTAATCCATGTCAGGACAGTTAAATTACTGTACTGCAGTGCCAAATATGTTGGCTGAGCCCATTTAACTGCATTACTGAGCTCAGAATGAGAGCTGGAAAACCTTTAGGTCTGCGTTGCTGTGTTTGTGGTCAATGCGTCATTAAAGAATAACAACGTGTGGTTAGAAACGGAGATTGTCATTGTGTCTGCTTTTAGCGTGTTAAGGAGCTGCATTATGCTTCAAACTCGCGGCTTGTCCTGAGCTGGAACCTCATATATATGTTTCATGCTTTTCCGCCATTTACGAGCAGCCTTTTTTGGTTGCTCTGTTGTTGCCGTGCCTCCCTCTCCAGACGACCACTCTGATTGGCCTGCTGAAGACGGCCCGGCTCCTGCGACTTGTGCGCGTGGCACGGAAGCTGGACCGCTACTCGGAGTACGGCGCGGCGGTCCTCTTCCTGCTCATGTGCACGTTTGCGCTCATTGCTCACTGGCTGGCCTGCATCTGGTACGCCATTGGCAACGTGGAGCGCAACGGCTCATCGCGGATCGGCTGGCTGGACTCACTGGGCGAGCAGCTCGGCAAGCCGTACAACGACACGGTGAGGGACTCGGGGCCCTCGATCAAGGACAAGTACGTGACGGCGCTCTACTTCACCTTCAGCAGCCTGACCAGCGTGGGCTTCGGCAACGTGTCGCCCAACACCAACTCCGAGAAGATCTTCTCCATCTGTGTGATGCTCATTGGCTGTAAGTTACTGCTGAATCAACCCTGGTGCATCCCATACTGTGGATGACACATCTAAATAGGAAGTCATAATATAATATAATATAATATAATATAATATAAACGTGTGTCTCAATTTCAGTGACAAAACTAATTGTTTTGCAAGCAAACAAACACACACAAACAAACAAACCAACAGTCTTGCAAACAAATAACTTCTTCTAGTGAAGTTGTTGCCATATCTGCCCTGGGGTACCTCCAGCCATTCCCTATGGGCTATTTGTTATGTGACAAAATCAGCACACCTTATTCCGGTATTCACATAATCAGTAACTCTTTTAGCTGATCCAGATCCCCTGGTGGCCATACATGATGTCTGAAACAGTTCAAATGCACAACCCAGGCTGTTCAACAAACCTGCATGCAGTGTTCTCAGTATGCAGTTACCACAACGCGAATTACGTTCGGCTGACTTTATAACATGTCCAATGATAAGCTGAGAATAGAAATTGTATCTTTCAGAATTTCAGTGGAATTCACACCGATTAAATACTTGGCTTACCTCACCTGCATGCTGCCTCTGCGTGTGGTGCACTGACTCCCGGCATGTAAGAAATTAGCACCCAACAAACAAGATGGAGTGGCCATTTTCACCCACACTGTTCCACACTGTAAACACCAGTTCCATGCACTGTTTAAAGTCATCAATCATGTCCAAATTACTGAAAAATGCACTGAAAACAAAATGCTGCTGGTAAATGGTTCTTGTAAACTAACCAGCACCTTCGCAAAATAATCCATTAAAATTTGCCTTGCTGATGAACATGCAATGGTTGTTTTCTGACATTTAATTCCCAAGTTTAATAGACAGTTAATTCCATTGGATCGCATTATTGTAAGTAATGAGTAGGCCGATGTTATTGTGAATTACGAAAAATGCTATGGTTTTTTTTTTTAAATTAATAGCCAGGATGTTGATGGACGCTCTAGCTCTTGCTCCAGTTCCCGTTCCAGCAGCAGGCAGTAAGAGGACATGCTGACCTCATCTCTCTGTACCCCACCGGGCAGCCCTGATGTACGCCAGCATCTTCGGCAACGTGTCGGCCATCATCCAGCGGCTGTACTCGGGCACGGCGCGATACCACACGCAGATGCTGCGGGTTCGAGAGTTCATCCGCTTCCACCAGATCCCCAACCCTCTGCGGCAGCGCCTGGAGGAGTATTTCCAGCATGCTTGGTCCTACACCAACGGCATCGACATGAACGCGGTGAGAACAGCCGGGTGCTACTACGTCTTAGTAGGCGTTTGAAAGAATTGTTCCTCAGACTTTTTAAATAGCAATGCTCCAGGGATAAAGTGTCCTGTCTGAATAATAATAGTAATATTTAAGAGGTAAAAGAGTCCAAATGTTGGGCAATACATACCGTATCTATTCTTTTGTATATTATTCTAGAGTTAGTAAAATGTGAAGAATAAAGCTGGTTATTCCAGCTTCATTGATGTATGCGTGTCATCTGGTAGCTGAATTTACATCAGGTTATGATAACGGTGTTTTAATGACATCACGATCTGAAGCGTGGAAAGTGTCCACCACACCAGAAAAAGGCCATTATGCCAGATCGTGCTTAATGACATGGGAGGCCTGAGATGATTTGTCCCTGACAGTCCGATCCAGATGGTATCGTCACAGATGATGCAACAATCTGATGATCGTTAAATCCTTCCCGTGTATGACTGCAAGAAGGGCTTCTCCAGACCTTCACGTTCCGGGGCCTTGGTGTGAGCGGTGACATGCTACGGATCTCCATCACCTCCAGGTGCTGAAGGGCTTCCCCGAGTGCCTGCAAGCTGACATCTGCCTGCACCTGAACCGCACGCTGCTGCAGAACTGCAAGGCCTTCAGGGGCTCTACTAAAGGCTGTCTACGTGCCCTGGCCATGAAGTTCAAAACCACGCACGCCCCACCCGGCGACACCCTGGTGCACGCCGGCGATGTCATCACCGCCCTGTACTTCATCTCCCGCGGCTCCATCGAGATCCTGCGTGAGGATGTGGTGGTGGCCATTCTGGGTAACCGCTTAACATCACATATTAAATTGGATATTACGTATTAAATCGGGTTATTCTAGCGTGATCCACGGTTAGTCTGTTGATAAAACTGTTTTATCCTGGAGGAAGTCTCCGAACATCGTGCCTGGTCAACATCATTGTGACACAGAAGTGTTAGAGGAAATTGGAAAGGAATCATCTTAAGGCAGAATGCTGGGAGCTAAATGTGACAGGTTCCTGGAAGTAGCAGCTCTTCCTCAATCTGCAGCTTGCGTCCTCGCAGCTACGGCTCCTTGGCTGATGTTAGCTCACAGCACCATCTATTGGTCATTATTCTCTTCTGCGCTACAAAAGAGTACCAAGCTATCGAAATCACTAATGTTGGTGTTGCACTAAATCTATTCAGACATTTTACTAAATATGCTGCTGTTGCTGATTATAATAGTAATAACATATAACTATTCATTTAGAAATATTATACACATATAATTATATGGATTGTATACATTTATTTAATGAGTCGACTTTTAAAATCAGCTTGAATACAGACTCAAATGATACAGCTTCATTGTAACTTAAACTGTCGATTTTGCCTCTGGGGTCGTTAGTCAGTTTTATTATAATACCATTTATTCCTCTAATAAGCAGAAATATTTCATCAAACCCAGGGCAAGACAGAAATAAGACAAAAAGACAAACCCAAAATATGAACATAAACAAACATCTTATCATACAAATTGATGTATTTGGGTTGCATGCAATGAAACTGAAATATTTAAAAAGCGTTTAAATATTTAAAATAAGGTTCTGAACGTAAGAACAGTTCTGCGTTCTTTCATTTTTGGCTCCGTATTGGGGGAAAATGGTTAAAATTAATGTAAATGTCAATTGCTCTGCACAACAAACAAATACTGGATTTCATTGTCTGGCTGGACTTTTAAAAAAAAAAAAAAATTCTCATGTTAGTGAGAATGACTCATATATTAAGTTAACATTTGTTTAATGGTTTAACTTGTGATGTACAGATTATCCATTACAATACTGCTTATAACCAAGTACAAGCTGAATTCCAAAGCTTTCAGAGGCTAGATGCACAGATGGTAATATGTCAAGAGACGGCATGGGCTGATTAGTAGGGATCTTAAACGATTATTTTTTCTTAATCTCACATCTTGGCGATTAATGGCATATGTACATATAATCACAGGTATTCAGCAGGCAGATCAACTCCCATTTTAATAGCATCCACATGACTTTCTAAGATCTAAAACCAATTTGGCTAAAGCCTCTAAAAACAGATGCTTTACAGCCACTGAAAATGCACTTAATAACAAGAAAAAACTTGAGCTTTAACACATAAGCCCTCATTAGAATAAAACAAACAGTGCAAATTACGATATTTTGCCCTCTCTATGCCTCCATCTCGCATTTTTTTAAAAAACCAAATTAAACATTTCATGTCAGCTTCCTAGTGAGACCCAAACTGAACTGAAATGATTTGATTTTAACCTCTGGGATTCTGTGCAGCATCATTAACCTAAACTCTCCTGTTGTTATAGGTCTCTATTAAAAATTTTTGCTCGTACTTTTCTTTCATTTGTTTATCAAAATACTGCATGCAGTCAAAGACATAATAACGCATTATAACTTTACAATGAACGCTATGCTATGATTTCCCAGCCCTAACAAATATACAATATTAATCTATTAAATGTGAAGATTTTTCTGGTGATTACAAATGTAATAAATATTGACATTAAAAACAAGTAACCTTTTCCGGAGTTTTTGTATGTATCTTCTACGAAAGCCCAACGTTACTAACCCTCCATCCCTTCTTTCCCGTAGGGAAGAACGATATATTTGGTGAGCCCATTAATCTGTACGCACGCCCAGGGAAGTCCAACGCAGACGTCAGAGCGCTAACCTACTGTGACCTGCACAAGATCCACCGAGAGGACGTTCTGGAGGTCCTGGACATGTACCCTGAATTCTCTGACCACTTCTGGAGCAACCTGGAGATCACATTCAACTTACGCGATGTGAGCCCGGCTTTTTCTTAGCGTATAACGACAGGGTTGGTTTGGGTGTTGGCCATCCGTCGGTGTGAGTGCATGAGCAGGTTTCGAGTAAGGAGAAAAGAAAAGTTCAGGAGAGGCACTGCTGTGGGACAGAACAACAGGGCATTTCAGTGGAATTTGTCTGGAAAAATATCCTGTAGATACTGTGATGAATTTCCCCGTGACACTCTACTTGATAAGCAGTTCGAAGGTGGATGGATGGGTGGATGCATTGGAATTATAAATTGCTTTATAGAAAACTATGTTACTAAATATCAACATATCCATGTTCTGTAACGTCTTATCCGGTACAGGGTTACAGAAAGCATAGAGTTTGTCCCAAAGGGCACAAGGCAGGTGACACCTTGGATGGAAATAGAATATCAATCCATTATACCAAAAACGCCATCCTCCATACCATAGTTACATAACCTACTGGATCATTTTTCTCGGGTTCCCCATGTAGACGAATATGATTCCTGGATCTGCGAGCAGTGACGACTCGGATGGAGGCAGTTTTAACCGGCAACGCCGGCGCAAGCTGTCTTTCCGCCGCAGGACCGACCGAGGTAGCGTGTCATTTGGGACCGTTTCCCTGACAAAGCCTGCAGTGCTTTGTCATTCCAGGCCTGCCGCATTCTTTCCTAACAGATGCTGCGGAAACGGGGAGGAACAAGCCGTCGCAGCGGCTCGTCCGGCAGGCTGGGCGGCGCACGACCAGCGGTCGGCTGGAGGGCCGCAGCATGGAGTGGGAGGGGCCCCCAAATTTGGTCTCCTCCCCCTCTCACTCCAGTGGAGATGAGGGAGATGACTCTATCCTCTCTGGTCCCGCTGCTCCCCTGCCTCTCTTGGAGCTCCCTCAGGGTCAGACCATGCACCCTACCCTCAACGACCCCCTGGAAGGGGATGGGGATCCCCGCAGTGGCAACAGCTGTAACGCACTCTCAGGTGAGCCTCGCCTTACCTTGCAGGACACACACCCACGGGCCTTGCTCAGTCCAGCTAGCCCCAAAACAGAAGGTCCTTTTAATGTTGGTAGATGTGCTGTTTTTCATTCACAGTTACGTCGACGTTCTGCCTGTGTTATGATGCCAGCTGTTCACATCTAACATCACCCAAGACACAAAAGAAAACTTTCTCTTATCGGATGGCAAGGTTGCATCCAATCTTCCATTGGCCAACTCTGGAGACCCAGTGTAGACAGAGTATCGTGTCCTTAGCTGACAGGAAAGGCACCCGGTGTGGTCTTCTGCTGCTGTAGCCCATCTGCTTCAAGGCTCAGCGTGTTGTGTATTCAGAGACACTCTACTGCGTACCTTGGTTGTAAGGAGTTTTTATATGAGTTCCTGAAGCATTTCTATCAACTTGAACCAACTTGCTTGAAACAGTCTGGCCATTCTTCTCTGATGTCTGGAATCAACAAGGCATTTTCACCCAATGAATTAGCTGCTCAATGGATGTTTCTTTCTTTTTCAACCCATTGTGTGAAAATCTCAGTAGGTGTCTTTGAAATACTCATGCTAGGTTGTCTGGCACTAACAACTATGCCACGTTCCAAGTCATTTAAATCACCTTTTTTTCCTATTCTAGGGTTTGATGTGAACATTAACTGAAGCCCCTAACCTGTATCTGCATGACTTTATATATTGTGCAGCTGACATATGACCAACAAGCAGCCGAACAGGTGTACCTAATAAAGTGGCCAGTGAGTGGGGTTTATTTAACAAAAGCAAAGCAAACAAAAGCAGAACAAAAACAAAGCAAACAAAGCTGAACAAATACAAAGCAAACAAAGCTGAACAAAAACAAAGCAAACAAAGCTGAACAAAAACAAAGCAAACAAAGCTGAACAAAAAC
>JAABNX020000090.1:8240765-8254933 GCA_015163995.2 Mormyrus lacerda | reverse complement strand
TTCAAGAACGTTTTTAACGACGACCATGAGAACTTGCGAGTACATATAAAACAAACGGCGGCATGATCAAAAAGGCACGCGGCATTTTATTTTACGATACAGGATGATCCCGTAAAATATGGGTGGGGTGCCAACTATAATTAGAATGGGTTTCAAAGTACAGACCCAATGTATACGGTTTTATACAACCCCCAACATTTTATAATTCATTATTGAGTCTGGCCAGCAGATTATGTCTTCATGCTGCCACCTGCCAAGGCAGCTGTTAATGTTTCCTTATATATTTGTGTGATTGTTATATTGTTATATTTATGTGAATTATTAAAGAAGAAGCCAGAGAAGTTTGCTATACTTGTGTTGTTAAAAAGAAATAAATCTCCATTCGCTGTAACTGCTTAAGGCACAGGCTGATACAGTAAATGTTACTGTATGCTGCAGTTTCTTATTTAAATAATCACTGGCAAAGTAAAATGAGTATTTCTGCCTGAAATGCCCCTCCCTATTACTCAGCACGAAGGTCCCAGTTTTTGTTGTGCGATAGGAAAGCCACATGCGATAGTGGGCAGGAAATTACCGGCCCAGAGGGGCCCAGGAACTTGGAACCAGAAATCAGGTTCCCGAACTCCGGTGGGAAAGCTCGTGACGTGACTCTGCTGAGTGTTCTTCCCGAACAGGTGCTCTCTCTGGAGTCACCAGCATCTTCAACTTCTGGGGTGAGAGCCGTACGCACCAATATCAGGAGCTTCCTCACCGCAGCGTGGCCCCCCCGCCTTCGCACAACATCCCGATGCACAGCATCAGTCGGCAGCAGCGCAGCGAGCTGGAGAACCGGCTGGACCTGCTGCAGCGACAGCTCCACAGGTGAAAGGAAAACTGTCCTGTGAGGTTTCTGTCCTGTCGCCTCGTCAGTATAAAATCACTGCCCGTGGACTAAAGCGATTTTCGTGAGACCATATGGTGTGTGGCTACTTCAGAAGGATCTTCTCAGTGGGTTGTCATCACTTGGGTCTCATTCAGATGAAGTCATAGGACTCTTTCAGGGAATATGAGCCACAATGTATGACAGAAGTGAGAATAGAAACATCAGGACGGCACTGCCGGTTATCCCCCGGGCCCCTCGATCTTCTTGTACTAGTGATGCTGGGATATTTTCACCCTCTGAGCTACATGACTGTGCTGTGGGATTAAACACAGGGCAGGGAGGCATCTTAGGGTTACAGGACACCCATGCTGTGGGATTAAACACAGGGCAGGGAGGCATCTTAGGGTTACAGGACACCCATGCTGTGGGATTAAACACAGGGCAGGGAGGCATTTTAGGGTTACAGGACACCCATGCTGTGGGATTAAACACGGGGCAGGGAGGCATTTTAGGGTTACAGGACACCCATTAGGAGTTTTTCTTCCACACCAGAATAAAAATACATCGACACATCCCTCCATTTTCTGTAAGTGCTTATCCCGTTCAGGGTCGCGGGGGTCTAGGATCTATATGTAAAAATACAAGCACATTACAATAAGAAAATTCCAGACTGCATATATCAGAATTAGCTTAGTTTCAGTGTGTACATGTTTGGAGAAGAAATTTGGTCTTCTGTGTTTGCCTTTGTACAAAAAAACATTTCGAAGTGACGTCAACTAGGATCAATAACCACAATGCACAAACTGACAACATGGGTTTGACACACATGGCAAACTTTTAATGCAAAACGTTCAAACTAGTGGCATCAATCGATTAAAAAAAAATCCAGTTAATCACATTAAGTGTCCCAATCCACAACCTCCTCTTCAGCTGGGATTTAATAACTGACCATCCCAGTGCACCAAGCTCTGCTCATGTACTTGCAGGTTGGAGACACGGATGTCGGTTGACATTGGCACCATCATGCAGCTGCTGCAGAAGCAGATGGTCTTGGTGCCCCCAGCCTACAGCACAGTATCCTCACCCCCCCAGTCCTGTCCCTACCCCCGGCCTGGGGAGAGGCTCATGCAGCCCGTCCCTCCGTTGGAGCCTGATACCTTGACTTCACTTCCACAGGTAGGTTCACAATTATAGGCGTTTTGCCCTATTAAACAAACCAATCAAAGCTTTTTCAGATATATTAGTGTATTCCAGTAGCCTTGTCACACGGTGAAATTTACAAATATTTAACTGTGTAATATACCATATTTCAATTGGTCCATAATTAAAATAAGCTGATCAGAACCCAAATCTCTTGTGAATGCTACTTTTTGTTGCAGAAAACCCCTAATGAATTATGTTTAAGTGGGTTGACGATAGGTTAACATATAATAAGCATAACTTTTCATGCTGATAATACACACAATACGACAAAATATTGCGGTTATGAGTAGGTGTACAGGCCCGATCGGACTGAATAAGGGCCAAATTGATACGGCCAGACGACAGGGTCAGAGCATCTCTGATACCGCAGGGCTTGTGAGTGCCTACGGTCAGCGAGTACCCAACGAGAGAGAAGGGAAGGCCCAGGACTGGCCTATGTGAGATGTGAACGAAGGCTGTCTCATGTGGTACATGCAGCAACGACAGAAGGACTTACATACATAATGACATAATGAGCCACGACACTCCCCTCTACACTCAATATGTGATAAAACTCAAGGATAATAATGATTTTTTTCTTAAGCATAAGTAAGTCACATTAACTCATTTTATTAGCAAAAATGTCCTGCACTTCATGATGAAAGACAGGTCCTCATTAATTGGTGTTTAGTGGCTCGTTACTCAGTGCTCGACCTTCCCCTATCAATTCCTAATAATCCTGTTTTCCCTCACTGGCTCTTCTCGCAGATCTTGGATCCCCAGTCGTTCAACATCACACCCGAGACTCAGGAGTCGTTCGCAGATTCCCCGGCAGTCAGCCCAGTATGGTACCTGCCCACCCCCGCAGATCCCCCGGGGGCCGGGATGGCGATGGTGTCCATGGACCATGAGCACCAACGTAGGCTATCGCTGCCCGAGCAACCTGCGGCCCTGGACTCACGGACTCCGCAGAGACATGGCTCAGACCCGGGGAGCTAAAGGGCGCCGCGCCCGACCTACCCCCTAGGAAAAGCCATTGAGGAACGTGGAGAGGGACATACTCTTACCTGCTGGCATGCGCTTCGCACTGCCGAGAGGAGACGTGCCTCACGTGACTGAACTGCTGAGGCTCCCCTCGTTCCAGCTTCAGTTACCGTGTAAAGAAGCAGCACCTGATTGTAAGCGTTAAGCTTGCAACATATTTAGATGATTCTGAATACTGGTCAGTCCTTTCACTGGTGCCATCCTTAACCAGTGAGGTGGTCTATAGAATTTCCCTTTACTGCTGGGTTCAGAGAAAAAAAAAAGAAATATATATATATTAGTAGCCATTACGTCTTGCACTGAAAATTTCTAACACTATATCTTTGTGTCTATGGCGCTTCCGAACCCTGTGTTGGGTGTTAGCTGGCCTAACACTGGGTGGTGTTGAGTCGGCCTGCGGGGCCTCCTGCTATGGCCTATGCGCAACGTAACGTGTGCAGTAAGGGGTGGTCAGGCTGTGTCTTGATTCAATCCCCATTCATAGCATGCTTCTTCTCTGCCTGATGGACAGAAGGCACGAGTCCCGGTGAACATATCAAGTTCCTTGTGTAAATCTTGTGTAAAACCTTAGAGACCTGATTCTTCCTGCACTATGCTCTACCAGAGAACAATAGCAAGGTGTTTTCACACGTTAGTCAGTCCAAAGGTTTGGCTTGTTTGGACTATATCTCTGGCTTTATAGAGGTCCTATTATGTTTTTTTTTTTGTTTGCTTTTCTCTTTTCTTTAGTGTGTTATGTAGTTTTATGTGCATGTAAACAGTCTGCAAATTCTTAAGGCCCAAAGTACACGCCAAAGGGAGTAACTCTCACTACAAAATCCACTTCTGTCTAATCTGCCTGAAACACCTTATTGTAATTAAAGCCCTTTACTTCCTTTACATGGTGAGGTCACCTCAAAACACAACCCTTATTGGCCACCTACCCTGCAAGGTCCTATTTATAGACTGCAAGACAGGCAGAACGTGTATGCCAAGCTGACCAATCAGGCGAGCTGACCGATCAGAACATTGGGCTCGTTGGGCATGGGGCTTAAAGATCTAACAGAGCGTTTTGGACATGGCTACAGACAGAGTGAACAGAGGTGTACAGTATGAGAAAAATAATGTGTTTTTGGAACATTGAAGCATGTCAATCTATTCTAGAAGACTCTGAAATAGTATTATGAATATGAGCATAATAGGAACCTTTAAGTATGTCATTCTTTCAGTCAGAGCAAAGAATAATCTTCTTTCAGTAGACACATCCCTGGGCAGCAGCGCCTGGCTGCCCTGTTCTGGGGAGCAATGTATGTACTAATATGTGTAGTCATGTAAACATAGCGGCCTAGTCAGTCTGAACCCACAGCAAAAGCCTGCCGGCGCCATAAAAATCTGCACAAATAAAGGGCACAAATAATTTATTTAGCCCTTAAGCTACATGCTACATGTATCTCTGGTTCTGCTTCATCAGCGAAAACCGAAAGCCTGAACCCTGCCATAAAGAAACACCGTCCTTAAATTTCTGGCCGGTTTTTGTGAACGCTTTCGCTTTATGCTTCGGCCCTATGAGAAAATGTATAGCCACTGACTTGTTATCGAACTGGTCAAAAAGTCACACGGCAGGAAAAGATTGAGCAACTATCTGGTAACCACTTTAATGCAGATGAGTTAGTACCTAAAATATTATCATCAACAGTTTTGGGAGCTGGATTGAGTTAATGTAAGTGTTTATTGGCATTTATTAGATTGTTTTTTAAAAATGGCTTTATTTAAAAAAAAAAAAAACAAAAACATGGAAATGTGACAGACATTCTGCAAATGAAAAAAAGTCAAAATGGGAAAAAAGAAAGTACCAGACCCGAAATATGAGTTTCCAATGTCACAACTTGTCTCATTCCCTTTCTGCTAAAGAGAAGCTTGCTTGAAGGACGACACAGGTAAGTGGCAAATAAACTCAGGATTAGTCAATATAAAATATTTGTCACTATTATGAAAATATGTGGTTAATACAAAAATCTTATTATTATTTTAATATTTACTCATTAAATTACAATCTGTGTTTGAACTATTACTGAAAAAACATGAATTCAAAGTGGTATTTTGTGTCCACCGGCAGTATTTTGTGATTGAAGTATATTCTTCCACATAATTCAATCCCTGTGAACTACAAAAAAAAAAAAAAAGACTAATTAAAAAAGAAAGAAACCAAGAAAAATCTTACAATTTCATGATATAGGATAGTGATGGCTAATGATGGCCAAATAAAGCTTGGGTCATACTTTGAGCCCTCTTTTGCACAGACAGCACCATCTAGTGGGGTCCGAAAATACAGCAAATGGTTCATGAAGCTTCATTAGACCATAACTAGATAAATGTAATGATTAAGCAATTTGGAGGAGGCGAGTTTTTTTCATTTGTGTTCACTGGATTTGGGTCACCAAATCACCCTTATGAACACAGGTAAGTGTGTTGCACTCTGTCCAAAGGACTTAAACAGTGAATGCATCAGTCTTGGTCTCCACTGGAACTGTGCAAATGATTCAGTGCAGAATACAATAGACTGTGACTTCATACAGTTTTTCATGTAAATCACAATTTGAATTTGGATGAATTTATGCATCAGAACCCAAGGTGTTTATCCAAGGGGAACAGTCAGGTAGATGCTGTAAGGAGAGCAAAAACTTCCTATCCCATAATTTACAGGTCCTCTGCTCTTGTATAAACCTGCACGTTAGGACTTTGAGCCATGGTCATTAAGGACCCAAGCACCAGAATGGATGGCGCTGCTGGAATATTTGTAGGCCTCTTTTCAAAAACCTTGGGAACTGAGGTTTTCCCCAGTGCTCAAAAAAGTCTTTAATGGATATTTGGCCAATGAGAGTATTTTTCTCCAAGTATGATGTTCATTTGAATTCAGTGAATTACTGAATTCGCGTAACGTTCACTTCTAACGCGTATTGACGGCAATATTTATAACGGTTACAACTGAATTGGTCATGTTTTCACTGGAGCAACTGGGATAAATTACTTTTTTTCAAGAGTAATGTACAGAGTACTGACCCTGCTTTAGACCCCATACCCTCAGGTCCAAGGCCTTGTTTTTTAACCACTGCCACATGACCACCTACCTCTGCATTGATACAAGCACTGTTTGAAGGAAAAAAAATCACCATGTGGAATTTTAGCTTTTTCACTCATTATATGATATATAATTGTAAATTCTTTGTGTGATGCTACACCTTTCTTCGCCCTGATAGAAAACGGCGCCAAAGTACACCTCTTGGTTTGAGAATGAATTCCACAAGCTTGAGTTCGCCCTGAAGTCTTTAATGACATCGACTGTGGCGCCATCTTGTGGATGAGTGAAGTCCACTCAGCGAACGGCACAATGCTTTGCTAACGCTTCCCCTTTTCGCCGGGTCATAAGCAATTGCGTTCTGAACAGTAGTATTTTTCACTCTGCCTTTGTGTAAATAATCCTATGTACGTATGTATATATGTCTGTATTTTCTAAAATAATCTATACCGGCACTTGTATAGCCATTACTATGCAGAAACTGTCAATCCTTCGGCATGCTTCAGAAAATAAAGTCATAAAAATGCCTGCTCAGTTTAATAAAGTTTATAATAAAAGCGACAGTAATTACAGCGATAGGGAAGAGAAAAGCGTAATAGAACCAAGAGAGAATTTCGAAAATATGAATTTCGAAATATGAATGCTGCAATCACTTAAACTTCACAGGTCTGTGCGTGGTGAATGAATGTCAGTGACTGGAGATTTGACACTAAAAAGGTGTATATTTTTCCTGTAAGGGTCAGCGCTAAAATCACTTATTGGAATTGCATTGTTTCTCTAACCCTATTCATATCAAAAAATTACCTAGACACTACATGGTTTGGTTTCAGTGGTGCAATGCCATCCTTAGATTTTTTTTTTTCAATAAACCACTTCGAAAAACTACGCTCGTAATTCTTTTCTTGTGTAATAATAACATCAGGATGCATGCTTGCTCATCCGTGCACTATGCATGTATACAGAATAGCGACCACAAACTTCCTGGAGGGGAGATAATTCATTTATCATTTTATCTATCTATTGTAATAACTGGCAGACTAAGGAATCAAGCGGCAGGAACGAAATAGGCACTGGTTCTAAAAATGAACGTGCTCTTTAATAATAGCCCCTGCAAAGACCATCTGATTTCATGTTTATTTTTATTTAAAGATACTGGCAGAAGGTTAAACATCTCGCCTGGTTTGCTTTGGTAAGTTAGGCCTACTTTCAGATTTACGTTGTGTTTTTGTTGAAATTTCAGAGGACGCGAATGCCCGCTTGATAAATCCAAAACCGAGTAATACAAATACACATCTTATATTCTAAATTTGCGGCAAGCATGCCTTAATACGACATCACAGCTGTGTTACCCTACTCGGATTTAATCTCCAATCAGTAACTTGGTGGCGGTATATTTACGAGTATTGATGAGCAATAACGCATGGGAACTGCGTATATGTTGTGTTGTAAATAGGTACTCAACTGGTAAATTCTGTTTTGCAATGGACTAGAGGTGTGATGTGATACAGTGCAAATGGAAATTATCAAAAATAGCCATGTAGAGTATATAAAACAGACAGGTGAATGCACTGTCAGAAAAAAATGATACAGACCTACAAAAATGATAATTTGTTATTCTGTGGGAAATATGAGGAGTGAAAAGTAGCATTACCCAGCATGATATCCTGCGTTTAACATCTTACTGTTTTATTCCAGTCATGGTCACATTGTTGCCGGGAGTCTATTCTAGGCATTATCGGGCATATGGTTGTGCTGTAACCTAGACAGGACACCAGATCATCACAGGGCAAATACAAGCATGCACATGCTCAAACTCTATGGAAAATTTCCAGACAACAGTTAACCTAACTGCATGGGAAGAATCTGGAATACACAGAAAAAACCCACACAACAGAGGGAAAAGAAGCCAATATTACGTTGTATTTACATGCAACGGTGAAACTACCCCACGGGATTGGAACCCGCAACCTTCGATCATGCACAGAGAGTCGTTAACCCACAAACCCACACGCTCGTAGACGCACCCGGTACTGGACGTCAACGTTGCTACCCACCAAGCCGCTCGAGTCTGATAATGTTACCGGTCAAGTTTCAAATCATTTTACAGCTATTGAACGACCAGGTGCACATCAGTGTTTTATCATGATTACTTTGTATTCAGAAAACTATTTTACGAAGCAAAAATCAAACAAACAGTCGTGATGTTAGGTTTTCTTCTTGAAGCTTGAGCTGCCAGTAGATTTTGATTTGATGTACAGTTTTTCGTCGTTAATATACCATATGTGGTTATTCTAGGATTTAGACCCTTGGCTGGGGATATAGTTAGATTTTAGATTCGCCTATGCTGATGACATATGTTTGTTTGTTTTTAATGAACGGGACCTTTAGGGCATTCTGTGTTAACGGTGCAATTACTGAGCTACTTTACCCACGGAAAAAAAGGATGCTTTCGGATTTTTTAGTCAATGCAACCCATAAAGCCACAACTCCGCATGAGTTCTCGGCAAAAAGTCCCCGCTTTCCCACTGCCGACATGGTGCGGGTCCAAGTGGGTGACGCGTCCGTCATCTTTGGCCGCCCGGACTGCTTTCCATTCCGCCTGACGACGTCGCCATTGGGCAGCCGCCTCGTTCCGTAAAAGGAGCCGAATTGACCGATTGCGCGATTCACCTGTCCGTCAAACAGCAGGGGAAGCGTCGGGCGTCTCCCGAAGACGGAAAGGCGCTGCACGGGAGTAGGCGCCGGAGCGCTGCTAGAATTAAGTCGCGTCCTCCAGCGGTCTCCTCTCCCAGACTAGCGGTGTGGGCGGCAGTCGGGCAGCTGTCGGCGAGCCCATTGGCTACGGGGTGAGCAGGGCGGGGCGCTGCGGCGAGCCCATTGGCTACGGTGTGTGCGGGGCGGGGGCGCTGCGGTGAGCCCTTTGGCTGCGGGGTGAGAGGGGCGGGGCATATACGAGCCCATTGGCTGGGAGGTGAGCGGGGCGGGGGCGCTGCGCTGCGGTCTGCGGGCGGCGCACTTCAGCGGCGGGGAGGGCGGACCTGCTGGCCTGAGCGGGCGTAGCACGGCTTCTTCGCGAACTGTCACGGATAGACGGAGGACGGTGAGTCGATCTGCGTCTTTGCGGGCGGCCCGGGCAGGGGGGAGGGACGCGGCGTGGGGCTTTTACGTGGCTTCGCTAATCCCGCAGGAATACCTGAGTGAGCGGTAGGGGTTTGCGGGTCGGTCTGTGCGCAGAAAAGCAGGATAATGTACGTGTCGGATGAAGTCAAATGGAGTTACGAGTCGCGCTTTGAGCATAAAAGTTGTTCCTCTGGCCTCATTGCTATTCTGTCGCTCATTACGAGCATTTATTTCACGTCTGTCATCTCGCGTGGCCTTTTTGTTTATGTGCGCATTTGTCCCAAGTCCAGTTAATGCACCCAGTGGCAGTTTTAGTTCGCAACTGCCTGCAATTCAGTTCGAGTTCAGACTTGCTGCGGCGCTAACCTGTGTTTCTATTTTTATTATTTTTTTTTTTCATTTTATTATTAGAAAATTTTTTCAAAACAGTAACCACCGAGAACAGTTCCGCTATTTTTTTGTGTCGAAATGGCGTCAGTTTTAGCTTTATACAATGTAATTGACTCGAAATGGACAGTCGCATACTCAATTTAACGTAGCTTCTGTTTTTATGTCAGTATCAAACTTCCCTCTGCTGCAGTAAACGCTGGCACGGCGATCTGCTCTGTATCTGACAGGATTGCGACACACTTTTGCTTCGCACCACACTCTCTGTTTACTTTGGATCTGTTTAGCCTGATTTCTCAGTCAAAACTTCCCTCTTCGTCAAATTGTACTGCTCTAGGGGCGTAGCGGTTCTCTAAGCCCGATCTGCGCACTGTGCAGTGGGAAAGAAAAAAAAAAAACGTAATGATATTTGTATTTATGTGGATGATGAAGAATAAAAACTGGAGTAGCAAGACAGATTATACTTGTCATAAAAAAAAGAGTATCTGGCATACCTTTTTGCATTAAGCTTGATTGTCCATCTCCATAGCACTAAATCCAAACAAGATGTAGAGGGTTTATCGATTCTGCTTAGTCTGTTCTGGGTCAGCTAGTGTTTAAGGATGGCTTTGTGGAGTGGCCTGAATCATCGGCCAGGCCGTAGGATCCTCCCAGCAATCAGTGCAAAGAGTGGGTTGTTAAGTGGTACTCCGCTAGAAATCTAGGGGGTTGGTGGATCTGCACACCTTTTGAGACATGATTGCTCAACTGGGGTTTGCCTCTGTTGTGGTGGTAGAATGCCAGTGGACTACCAACAGCGGGAAAGAAATTCAAGGAGCAGACATTTATACCCTTTATAAAGAATCTACCTGCATGCAAACAGTCTCCACAAATAAACTAAAAGATGAGTTTCCGACTTCCTTTCCGGAGGAAATGGGTGACGTAGCGTGCTGTTCGGGTGTCAGGACAAGGCCAGTCGGTTCACTGTGGTGTTTAGCCCAACTGTCACACGTACTGTGCAGCACTCTGGCGGATACGCCAGGCCAGACTTATCACGGTAGACATCACCCCACACCTCCCCCCTCGTTGACGCCACTTCTACATCTTGGACGTCCTGCTGTTCCTTTGGTTGTTCCAAGCTCAGTGTTGGGGCTTTTGCATGCTGTAAAAGTACTGTACACCGGAGCAAGAGAAGAAGAAAAACTTTGGGCAAATATATATATAAATTATGTACCATGATTTTTATGGCAGCATTGTCCCTGTTATTTCTCTTTTTTCCTTTTTTTTTTTTTTGCTGCCTGAACTGTTTTGTTTGCGCTAAAATTGTTGACTTAATCATAGGAGTCACAGAGCGACGTGATTTGTATTGGAGGCAGTGTCCTTTTGGTAAATGGGTTCTGCATACTGGTAGTTCCTAAGTAAAATAGTTAAGCCATTAAACTGTTGGTCATGAAAACTGGTGCTGTGTGTGTGTGTGTGTGTGTGCACACGCCTGCGCTTGTGTCAGAAATGGAGGAAGTCGATGCTCCATCTCGTTACGGAGGCTGTAGTTTCTTCAATTTTTTTCTGCCATAAATCTGTCGGCGTGGAACGATGGGCCAGCGTTTCCGCGTTTGTGATTCGGGGGGGGGGGGGGGGTTTCCCAACACCCTCCTGCTCCCGTATCCCTCTTTTTACTCTTGTATCTTGGCTCGGGACATTGCAAAATCCATCTGGGGCCTGAGCAGAGCTGTCTGCGTATGCCGGGCTGCTTGTCGTACTGGGCCAGGCCGGCGTGCTAAACTGGTAAAGCTGGTTAGGATAGGCGGCAGACCTGAGCATGTACATATGTATTTATACATGTTTGTGCAAGAGGGTCCTTCTTCTATCTGTCAACAGGAGACCTTTGATACGGTCACCGTTCCGCTCTTGCCTATTCCAAAGGTCTTTCTGTGGGATGGGGACTGGACATAGGAAGTTGTTGACACGAAGGAGATGTCTAGTGGCAGCGTGAGGGCAGACTGCTGAGTCACCGTGAGCTCACCCCGACCTGCCCAGCCATGTCAGCGCCAGTGTCTGGGCACATTGCTCCAGTGACATCTTCGTGATTGGTTAACTCTTGTCATGGCAGGTTACATGAGCCTGGTTCTGTATCTCATCCCTGCCCTGTGATCTGTAATTAGCGTTTGCGGTGAGGGATCCGGTTTGATATCAAATAGCGTTGGATAATAAAAAAGATACTTCTGGCGTTAGTGTTTTGAAGGTACCATGTGGTGAATTTTTCCAGACCAATCTCACGTATCACTTGATATTTAAATCCTTGCCTTTTCTCAGAGCGGTTGATCTAAAATGAAATTCGTTGGACTGGTTGGAAGGACCTATCTAGCAATCCAGTAAAATGAATGTATTTAAATTAGATCTTATCTGATGAAAGTTACCTTAAAATACATGGCAATGTAGTGTGAAAGTACATAAAAGCTTATGTGGGAATGCTGGACCGCAGGAGACGTTCATGCTGCGTCGATTTTATAAGCTGGCCTGGGATTGCTTATGCCGACAGCTCTTCAATATACACATTCCTCCTCCTTCCTTTGAGGGTCTGTGCAGACGCAAGCGTGTCTCCGGCCGTGTAGGTGTTTCGGTACGCATGTGTACACCCACGGTTCACAGTGAATATCGCGGCTAAAAGCATGTGCAGCTCATAAAGAGAGAGTGGATGAGAGAAGTGGATCACACTTAAGGGTTTGATTTTTTTTTTTCCCCCCCTCGCAAAAAAGAGTTCAGAGTTTTGCAGTGGGGGGGGGGGGGGAGGGCAGTCTCCACAGTGGGAGAGAGGGTTAGGGGCTTTGGCCTCTGGGCCTTTGGGTACCTCAGTGGTACTTTGCTGGTTGGGGATTTGAACCAGCAGCCTTTGGATCACAAGTGCCCCTCCGTAAGCATTAGGCCGCCACTCTGTGTGAGCTGCTCAGCCGCGCATCTGTTTGGCTCCAGATGCGCAGTTTCAATATTTAGCGAGGTCCGTCTGTGATTTGTCCTCTCCTCAGGCGGCACTTATCGGACTTTGCACACAGCTCATAGGTTGCCAACTCCTATTTAGGTAACTGTTTACCTGGTACAATAAAAACCAGGCTTAGGATTTTCTGAAGTGACTTTCGAGCGGGGAGAACACATGGTTATAGGGAAAATGGAAGACAAGAAGATAAGCGAGAGACGGGTGACGGCACAGTGTAGGGAAGGGTGGTGGGAAAGCGCTCCGCTGAGCTCTGCCTCCTTTTCGTGCTGGAAAGCTGATCTGATGGAGGCTGTGGAGAGACTTCATCTTTTCCCGTCAGAGTAGCACTGACAGGAAGATGGAGCTTTCAGGGAGCAGACAGTTCTAAGGAAGCGGGAGGTGAGAGACACACTTTGCGGGCAGAACACGGACTTGGTGCTGGAGTTTTATTTCTCCGTTATAAAAATTGTAGCTGTTGCATAACCACGCATCGTTGTCGCGCAGTAAAGGTCTCAGTGTGTCTTTTTTTTTTTTCCCCCCCGTTCCGCAGTGCAGTAATCTTTCTCCTCCTGTGTGTTTGGTTGTTTCTGCTCTTCCTGGGCATTCCCTGGCCTCAGCAGCGTTCCCGTTTATCTTCTCCCGGGCTCGTTGAGGCCGATCCCGAAGCCGTGACGGTCATCCCCGCTGAAGGTTCACGCGGTCTTGTGCGGGAGTCTCCGAATGTGTGGGTGCAGGTTCTGCTGCTGTTATTTTGGGGACAAGGTCTTCAGATGTCCTCACAGAGAAAGAAGACGCGGGGACAAACGGGCGTCGAGGGAATGTCCTCGCAGAACAAACTCATCTTTGGTTTTTACAAGTTAATCTGCCGTTTCATTAGTACTCTTTTTGGGTTTGTTGGAGTTGTGGTGCAACTCGACCTACTAAAACTGAAGTGGAAAGTCACAGAAATGCAGTTGTGTGTGTGTGTGTGTGTATTTGTGTTTTAGTGATGTAGATCATTGCCGTTAAATGTCAGCCGAGATTGACACACTAGGCCGATGCCCATATCTTGGTCTTTAACAAATAGACTAATATGTTGTGCATCTAGAAGGCTAAAATTACTTTTTCAGTGCCTCTCTAGTTAGCTTCCTCAGAGTCTTTCTATGGTAGTATGCAAAAAAGAACTTTGTAACATCATTCACAGAGGTTATCTTACCATTAGAGTGAGTTTTCCGTCACAGTTTTCCCAAAAGCATCATAGTGCAGAGATAGTCAGGAAGGGTTTCCTGTATGAATATCAGTAAACCTTTTCCTGCCGTCCTGCATTTTGGAGAAAAGTGCATGCTGGCATTGCTTCTTGCAGCAGGTCCGTTTCCCTGCAGCACGTGACCCCCTATATCTGCATTATGCCCCTGTAAATCAATCCTGACATCACAGATCGATACATTGAATTGCCACTTTCATAACTGATTTATTATGATGCATCGATGCATCTTTACACCCCTTGTGTAAGTGTGTGTGTGTGTGTGTGTGTGTGTCTGTGGGTTTGCATAGATCACATTTGAGGACCAAATTGTCCCCAAAGTGTA
>JAABNX020000090.1:8202365-8213135 GCA_015163995.2 Mormyrus lacerda | reverse complement strand
ACAGCATCTAGCTTTCGCAACCAAACATACACACAAAGCCATGAAATAACAACGAGTATACAAATAACACAACACCTATAGTTGGGTGTGTTGAGATTTAATAGGGAGCCATGTTGAGTTTTTCATGGATATTTATTATGAAGACGGCAGCTATGAAAAACTTCTGCCATACGTCCATATTGCCTGCGTTACAGTTTATCTGCGGTTCTGCAAACTCTGCCTCTTTATTGTACTTGCTGGTGAGAGTAATGAGCTTGGAAATCCATCCACAATTGTTTTATCAAGTTAGTCATTGACTGTGGTGGTTCATCTTAATTACCAGTAATTATTTGTTAATTAAAAGGTGCTAGAGAATGAGCAGGCTGTGTGGATTGTGGAGTGGTTTGGTGAAGCCCCACTGTGCTCGTCCAGCAGAAAATGGACTGGGGGGGCAGGGGCTGCTGCCCGATTCCAGGGGTGGTAGAAAGGGAGAGGGACATGGAGTGTGTGCCGCAGTGTGAGGTGTGTAGTGGAGAGGTCCAAAGTGTTCAGCGAGGTGTGCAGAGGAGAGGCCCAAAGTGTTCAGTGAGGTGTGCAGAGGAGAGGCCCAAAGTGTTCAGTGAGAGGTGTGTGAAGGAGAGGCCCAAAGTGTTCAGTGAGAGGTGTGTGAAGGAGAGACCCACCAAAATGTTCAGCGAGGTGTGCAGAGGAGAGTCCCAGAGTGTTCAGTGAGGTGTGTGGAGGAAAGACCCGAAGTGTTCAGAAAGGTCAGATGTATTAGGCAGGAGGTGTGTGTGCTCAGAATATGCTGCCTCTCACTGAGCCCGTGTGTACTGAACATTTTCTGTCATTCTCAGCTCTTCTGCCTCACCCACGGCGCTGGTATATTGAGATGGAGTTTCAGGGGTCAGCAGTGAGGAAGTGTCTTGGCCTCAGTCATTACCCAGCAGCTTCTGTGCCTTTGCCGCGGCCCCTGTCCTTGCTCCCTGCTTCCTACATCTCATATATCTTACACGGGTGTCGCTGTCTTTTTTCAATCCATGACAGAAGATGAGAGCAGTGCTTTCTTTTTATAGATGGCTTTTTATCATGTTTTCTTTTTTTTTTTTTTACGGGGGGGGGGGTGCCCTCATGGGCCGGCTGGCATAAGTCAGCCAGAGGTCTCCATCGCACAGGAACGATATCCGAAGCTCTACAGGGCCGCGTTCAGGGCTTGCTGCTGTGCCTTTCAGAATCCTTTTGAGTCAGTCGTCGAATTATTGTATTTTAGAGGCAAATGCAAGTGATCGGAGAAAGTTTATAAGTCAGGATATTTGCTGACGCGGGGTAAATACCTTGAAAAATGTCAGCACAGACAGGCGGCTCCGGGGGCTCGTGGCCGCTGTCTCTGAGCGATGATGTCACAGTGACACATCGGTCCTCGTCCCCTTTTGCCCTGACTCTGGCTGCGTCCACCTGCTTGTCTCTTGTCCGTGAAATTGAGATCCTGCCAGATGAAGGGTCCTGCTTCCTCAAAAAGAGGAGAGAGAAGCGCTGATGAATATGATGAGCTCCTCACAAGGTGCTTTGGGGGCTGGGTATGATCTTTTTACCACATCAGCCCCATTCCCACCCTTCCTAATCTGCTCTTTTCTTACGTATTTTCACAGCATCCTCACACTGTGTCAAATATTCTATTTCTTTAGGATACTTGTTACTTATGGTTAAGGTTAGGGATGGGTAGAGATTAAGGTTGTCGTGACTGGGATTAGGGTTTTTCCCAAAGAGACGAATTTAGATAAGAAGACCAAATTGTGTGTGCGCGTGTGAGCATGTGTGCACGTGCGTGTGCATGTGTGTGTGTGTCTATTTATAGATAGATAGATCAGATATTTTTGTGTAGAAGAATGTAAAAGCGAGACATAATTCAGTTCCCCCAGTGGCTTGCGACTTCAGAACCAGTAATCAGCTGGGCTGCTGTATAGTGAAGAATGAATGAATATTATGAATAATGTCATGTGACACTCTAAAGAGGGGAGGGTTACAGCCTCTCTTGATGAAGGTCAGTTTTCTTTCAGGAGATAAACCTTCATACAGCCTATCTTGGATGGCTGTACTTGAAGGGGTAGAGTGATAGGGTTCTGTCTGGCTTCCATGGTAACTTAGCGGTCCATGTTGCCTAGACAACAGGGAAAAGCTGCTGACGACAAAGGCGGATGTGCGTGACTGTGAGATGCGTCGTCCCTCGCTGTCTGTCACAGATACACAGACAAATGAGTAACACACGTGGACCGGACACAACACCACCACCCCCCCCCCCAGCAACACACGTACTTAATGACACATCCTTAATGTAGGTGTAAATGTACGATGGCCGGCAGTATATTGAGTCATGGGACTGTAACATAACAGTTCAATGAGAGAATGGATTTTTAATTCTGCATTTTACTTTTATCGATGTCCGCTGAAAGCTGCGGTCTACGATGTACGCCGACAATGACAAGGCAGAGATGTTACAGTTATGTCGTTTCAGCCCTCCACTGTTTTATAGCTTTTCTCAAACTTGACACTCCATCTTTCCGAAACGTGAATTATAACATGTCCTCTAATAGTAGAACTAAAACCACATCTTATAATCAAGTGCCTTTTTTTATGAACATTGGTTTTATGGTCATTTAAAAAAAAATGTTCTTATTTAATAATGGCAGTTTTAGCATTCAAGATGTAGATTTGAATTCAACTGTCTGGAGACACTGTTACATGCTTGTTTTCATTCGCGTATAAGTCTTTTACGGTGCAGTGACACATATAAAAAGATAGTCGGCGTATCAGTCCCAAGGTGAATCTCAATATGGATACTCACCATACTTATGTTGTGTATTTGTTTTCCGTCCTCTTCCAATACTCAAGAACACAAGTACAGAGGACGGTGAATATCCCTGCATATTGGTCTTGCTTTATCCCAAATATCAAGGATGCGTCATTTGCATCCTGGCCGAATGAGATCAGTCCCATGATTCATTGCACCCCAAGTTCATTCTAGGAAGTTAAGTTGGCCCGACCGGTCTTGCCAAGACCACAAGTACAGAAAAATCTGAAGCTATTTTTAAATATTCTTCTTTTAGGATGATGTTTCATCATTCCATTGTGAAACATCTGTATCAAACATCCCTTATTTAGTATTTATAACTAAGGAAATAATCAAATTTGAATTTTCATTGCATCCATGTCAGCAAAGTTTTCTGGAGTGGTTGATTCAGCATGTTTAGTAGTACAGCAGTACAGCAGACATGACGTGTTGTAGCAGCCTGTGAACACAAAAGCAATGGAAAGTTCCAGGAGCTACAGCCAGGCTGGATTTATTACAATATCAGTGCATAGACAAATGAACGGTAGACAGCAGGGTTTGGCGGTGGTGTTTTAGACCTTGTCCACGTGTACACAGGTATTTCTTAAAACGTCCACATGCAAGCGGTGCTTTAGGTCACTGAAAACTCCTCAGAAGCTCCATTTTCAGTGCCGATGTTCAGACAGGGAAAAGCCAAGTTTTTGGCTTGTAACATCAGCGCGTGTGCCGTTATCTACTCTGAAGTCAGAGCGTGTGCCGTTTGGTTTTTACATTAGGCGTTTTTCGCATTTTCATGTGGACAGATGCCTCATCCTATGTGCATGTTTGTTTATGTTTGTTAATATTATTTTATATTTTAAATTGAAATATCGCATACTATTTTTATAGACGTCGCCCAGCTCTGTCATATCGATATCCGTGTGTACATGGAAGCGAGTGCTGCCGCTCCTACTCCGAAAAAAAAATTAGATTAGATGCATCCTTATTTATATAAGATATTTTAAAAATGATACCCCGTACTGAATGAACAAATTATTGTATTCCGCTATAAGCACAGAATTGGGTGTTATGTAGAAAGGGCTATGTTTATCTGAAACCTGACAAAATAAGGAAGGTGTTTGCATGCATGATGTACAAAAGTGTTTCACGGTGTTTCTGCCTTTGGCTGAGGCATAGCCGTTCCCGTCATTGATGGAAATTTGGTGTTTATGATGCATGGAATCTAAATAGCGTGTCTATATGTTTTATTACAATGTATACAAAGATTTAAAATCAAGTCATTTAAAATCGAAAATTCAGCTCTCTGCTCTCCATCAATGGGGATACACCATTGTGGTTGACATGACCTTAGATTGAAAATAAATCTGATGCTGGCAGACTCAGTCACCTAGAGGCTACACATAAATTTTGAAAATAATCATCTCAAAACTAG
Source organism: Mormyrus lacerda (assembly GCA_015163995.2). Taxonomy (NCBI): domain Eukaryota; kingdom Metazoa; phylum Chordata; class Actinopteri; order Osteoglossiformes; family Mormyridae; genus Mormyrus; species Mormyrus lacerda. The sequence goes on along the minus strand of JAABNX020000090.1, from coordinate 8,208,897 downwards.
GGCAATTCCAGGCTATAACAGTAATTTCAGACGGTTGAGCCATCTGTCTGGGCACAAAACCCCATCTACCATGAGGTGACTATGGTATAAACATTTTTGATCATTTTACTGGAGTGTTTTGACATTTGATATTGAATTATAATCAGCACAGGATTAAAATGGCCCAGATATGTTATTTATTTACGTTTATTGCATAAATGTAGGCCTTATTGTATAGCATGTTTCCTTTACAGATATTATTTTATTATTATTGTTGTAATTTGAAGATTAGTTTTGGTAGTTTTTGGTAGACAGTATAGCAATAGATTTTTAGTGTCTGTATTAAATAGGGGTGAGAGAAAAAATCGATGCATCTTTTTTCATTCTCTAACGATTCTAAATCGATTCTCAAAGATTCAGAATCGATTCTGTGTTCTATCAAATTGCGAGTGCGCGGCGGAAACATAAACATTACAACGCTCGCCTTTTACATATGCTGCTCTTCATTTGAACAAGGGACAAACTACATCCTGCACCATCGAATTTAAAATCGATTGTGTGGCAACATTTTGAACTTTGTGACGACAAAGAGAAAGGGGTCGTTGATAAAAGCCATACTGTGTGCAAAGTCTGTCGCGCCAAATTTAAGTATTTCGGGAACAGTACTAATATGAAGAAGCATATAACACGATTCCACTCAGAGCTGCAGGAACGGAGTTCGGTCCCGATTGCGCCCAATGCCGGTTTCACTCAAAGGACCCTCGAGCAAGTAGCAAAGCTTCCATCCAATTCTGAAAAAGCCAAGCGAATTACCCGGTCAGTGACGGGTTTCATTGCCAAAGATTTGCGTCCTTACTCTGTAGTGGAGAACGAAGGATTTCGCTCAGTGTTACAGGTGCTTGAGCCAAGATATAGTGTGCCTGAATATAATTTTGTTAAAATAAAAGCAATAAAAGTCTTTATTTCACTTTGTCATTTTTAAAATTGAAATACTGTCAAACAGAGATTTTAACTATCAACAAAAAAACATATAATTTTAAATTTAAATTAAGCATATTTGCAAAAAAATATACATGAAGAATCGTTTTGGAATCGGATCGCGGATCCCAGAATCGTAATTGGATCGGATCGCGAAGTACCTAAAGATTCCCACCCCTAGTATTAAATCATTCAGTGCCGCCTTTAAAGGTTATTCTATATTTACCTTTATCTAACCTAATTTTGGTGGTCATAGCCGCCTGGAATGCTGGAGAAAATCCAGCTGCCATAAATGTAAACTCAAAATCAGTCATTTTTTGGGACACAGTAATTTCTACTGGATTATAAAAGAGGTTAGTCTTTCAAATGAATTAAAATCAATTTAATTGAAAATCATTGCAGATTGGATGGATTGAAGATTAGTTTGAGATTTGGTAAATTAAAGACCTATTTGTAATGACCAATCACACCCCCCCCCCCCAAACCAGGGGATTCCCTAGGATTAGGAATTGTGCATTCTGCAATAACTCCCCCTCAGAATGCAGGAGGTTGATCTTGCCAAGGTATAGAGGCCAGCTTGAAAGACTATATATATTTGTCTGATACAAAGTCTGCTACTTATGCCACTAGCAGCATTTAAAAATACAGTGTGATATTAATCTTCCCTGTGGTGCATTTCATTTAACCGTGGACTCCGAAGAATGTTCTGTGCTCAGAAATTACGGGTGTCGTGGTGAAAGCAAGGATGTTCTTTACACGTAGGGCAGTAGCTGTGTTAAGCGGCTCTTCATGCTGGTCTTTAGTGTATGATGGTTTCTTGTATCTGATCATTACACACTTGAGACCATAAAGTAAATACATTGCGGTGACAATGGAGTAGAGGAATGTCATGTTTGTTTCAAAATCTAAAGACTTTATTGTTGTCTTTTCTCTCCTGTGACTCATATCCATTCATCCTCTTACTCTCTCTCCCCACTCCTCTCCGCTTTCCTCCGCCCTTTACCTCTGGCACCGTGCATTGCGGTACAGCCCCCAATCATAGCAGCTACTGTCAAAGGGAGCCGGTTTCCACGGAAACAGAAGGCTGTTGCCCTGGAGATATAAGGAATCAGAGCAACCAAGGAAACGTTGGGGTGTGACACAGGAGCAGAAATAGAAACCCGACCATATACCCCCTCCGCCACTGCCCCCGCTTCCTAGGCTGCAGCCTCCTCATCTCCTTCACACTTTAAGCACCTGCATTTCTGCTATAACCTACAATCAGTGCACTGTCTTGCAGTAATGAAACTGTCCACCAGGTTGTTGGCATTGCCTCCTGAAGCGTTAATCTGTCCTATCGTCCTGTCAGATTATTTGTATTATTAGATACCTCGTCTATGCCATTTTCGTGTCTAATCTCTCTCTCTCTCTTCTCTCTCTCTCTCTCTCTATCTACCTGTATATATATATATATATATATATATATAAATATCTATATATATCTATCTCTATATCTGTCTCTCTCTCTCTCTCACTATATGTATATATATATACAGATAGCTAGAGAGAGAGAGATAGACATATATAGATAGATATGAATATGCTGGAGATTTTCATTAAACAGAAGATCGCGAGTTGATGTCTGGATATGACTGAAGATGTAGTTTTTTCATAGCAGCACCACATGCATCACCTGCCCCACTTTCTAGTTTCTCTCTGGTGGAAGTTAGAGTCAGCTTATGAATTGTAAGCTCTTTACTGCCTCCAGTTTGAGGGTATGTCCTTTTTCACTCTGCTTTTTGCCCGTGGGACTTCCTTACATCTTCCTCGAGTGACCGACGTGCAGATGCAGAGAAATTTCGGCGTTTTGACAGCTTTACCACATCTAACGTGATCCATCGCTGAAAAGACTCTGACCAAAGGAGACCGGTTGAGATTTTGCGTTATACAATTAATTATGCTCTCAGTGTGTAGCCTGCTATGGGTGTCCCGCAGAATGACTTTCATTCATAATGGTCCTGATGGCTAGAAAGACAAGGGCTCAGTCTGTGTGTGTGTGTGTGAGAGAGAGAGAGAGAGAAAGTCTGTCAGCTGTCATAGTGTGACTTGTAATAATATTCAGTTAATGCATCTTAACAAGGCACTTGCAGATTGTTCTTGTGTGATCCTGGCACTGCTGCATAATCTGTGATTAATCCCGCTTGCATCACCGGTCGTCCCACAGGTCGTTACTGGTCAGGCTGTGTACTGTAGCCTGTTGGGGGGGGGGGTGTTTATGCAATGTGTTCCCATTGAAATAGAGTTTTTTAGTTGTCTTTGAGCAAACTCAGGCACACAAGTGACCCGTCAGACCCTCCCAGCTGCTATAGCGCTTGTGTACACACTTGTAACAATGGGCCCCAACTGGATCACAGCCCCTGTAAGAGGGTGAGCACTGCCGTAGTGTCACAGTGGCATCTTTGAGGGGCATTATTGACTGCAGCATGCACTGTCCCACTTTGTGGCACAAAGCTACACCTCTGCTGACCAGCCACCTCCTTATTCAGGTCAGTGAAATCCCAGCCTGTTGTGTCCCTGATGAAAACCCGCTTTTGTGCACTTCCACCATCTGGGTGGCTCTCGGAGAGGAACTGGGAGAATGACAATAGTGTAGCATCTGGTGCTATGCGGGACATGCATCAGTACTCAGCAGCGATGCTGCTGCCGTGCGACACTTTGTGACAGTTACACACCGGCTGTGGGTCCGTACAGCTGCCTGTCACCCTCGAGGCTGATCTCCTTTGTTGGAATTGACAGATATGGATTACAGTATAGTTATTTTTTTAAAAAGCGTGTAGATGTGAATCGGTATGTATATGTGTGCTTTGCGTGGCATATAAGCTTGTTGGTGTTTATCTCTGGTGCCACTGCATAGTGATTAAGGTCACGACCATGAGGACAGAAGACCTGCTCACCCTCCTGGCTGCAGACTCAGACCTAGAGCATGCAGATGTGCCCTGAGTAGAGCATTTTATTTGACATGAGAAAGTGAGGGACACGCAGTGATGTATCATGGAACGATAAATCGTTACAGTCATGGAAATAAGAAAATGAACCATGAAATATCTCGAATTATCATAAAGCTGCTGAATGTCTTTGTTATTCATAGGTGCAGTTGCGTTATTTAGGCAGCAGAAGGCAGAAACAACTCGGTGTGCCTCCTTACCAGCAACTAACTAATGCAACCTGCAAAAGTAACACCATGGGATGGCGAAATTTCTATTAATAAAAGGAATGTTTTAGTTAAAAAGCTACTATATTGTATTCCAACGTTTACCAATGTTTGTTTGATTGTCGGTTATTAAGAAAATGAAGCAAGTATTTTTAGAAAATTTTACAAAAAAGAATATGGGAGTTGATAAAGATTGGGAAAATAAATCTTACATATTTTGGTAATAACAAAAAAAAAATCTTTTTTTCCCAAAAATTTCATGGGAAAATCAAACCATGAACCCAGTATTGTCAATCGAATTGAATTGTGGTTTGTGTGCATTTTTACATACCTGGAAAGCGTAACATATCCCGCTATGTTCACTGTAAATCAAAAGAAGCACCCCCTAGTGAATGGTACAGTTAATAATAATGATGATAATCAAACTGCTCACTAATTTCTCTTCAATACAGTGATTCCAGCTCACTGGATAGACCCTCATTATATAGCTTTGGTCTGTCCCCACAACAAAAACACTGAATCCATTAACTAAGCATCAGGCACAGAGAGGTGAGTAGCACACGTTTGGAATGTCTGCCAGCGGCGGGCATGGAAGCAGCAGGGGGTATCTAAGGAGATGGGGAGGCTTTGGGGCTGAGGGGGGAATTAAGCAGAAGGTAATGGAATTTCTTTTGTGAGAGGAGACAAAGGTCTCTGAGAATGTGGACTTTGAAGAGCTGTAATCAGTGTGTATGCTTGTGTATATGTACACGGAAGTGGAAAGTCTATTATATGCAGAAGTGGTTTCGTACCTCTGGTCTTGAATAGAGGCTTTGGATTGGGCAGCGTGGGGTCTCCTGAAATGGTAAGGGAGCAGGGGTATGTAGATCGAGCAAGAGACAGGCGAAGAGAAGAAACAAAGGGGAGGAGGGGGGATTTGTGCTTTATGCCATTGGAGGGAGATCTGTGTCTGCAGTAGCGAATGGGGACCTGTGAGGGAGTCATGTGACCAGAGCCACAGCTAGGCTGTGATGTCAGGATGGGAGAATGAGCAGCACATCCAGCTCTGCCTCAGTGCTGCTCCTGGTCTGCTCAGTGTGGAGAGAGAGACCTCGGCAGTGAGCAAACCATCACGCACATCTACGGATTTAACAGCTGAAGAACACAAGATACTTTAAGAGAAGGAGATAGACTCTTCAGTAGTGAGAGAGAGAGGAAAGGATGTCTTCTCTCTCTAACCAGCAGCCGGCAGCTCCGTTTGCAGAGTATAGCGAGCTGTGCAAAGTCTCCTCCATGCCGACTACACAAGCCCCCCAAAAATGGGACTGGCAGCACGGAGAGCGGGGGCCTCCAAAGAGCCTGGGGGTCGCCGGGCTGACTGATGAGGACAAACTGTGCTTTTTTGACGGACCGGCAGGAATCAGCGTGGAGCCCGACCTTAAAGTTCCAGGACGGACAGGAAGCGGTGCTTCCTTGGGCAGCGCCGGGGAAAGTCCCGAGAGCCCCCTCTCCTCCTCCCCATCCCGCTTCTCCCCAGGGAACCCTCCCGCCTCACCTGAGTACGGGAGCAAAGCTGCGGCCAACGGATCACCCGCCCGCCTCTCGGGTACAGCGCACCCCCCGGACCTGCACCTGCCAGCCAACACCAGCGTCTGGAACCCCTCCTTTGGTGGGACCCCGGAGGGCAGCTTGAAACCCACAGGGCCACCGGTGCCCGACTACTGCATCACAGGAGTTGTCAATGACAGCTACATGGAGGGTGCCGACGAAGTCTTGGAGGGGTCGACGGACGAGAGCGAAGACGACGTCGCCCCCAACCTCATGGGCCGTGCCGGGCAGCAGCGCAAGGCCATGCGGCGTGCCATGTCGGAGTGCTCTCACCTGTCGGTGCCCGCCAGCCTAGAGCTGCCGGACAAGTACCCTGACAAGCATGGCACTCTGGATGAGCTGTCCTCCCTGGCCGGCGCGGCCCGGCGCCCTGCCTCCACCATAAAGCGCTCCCTGACCGTGGCCAATGACCAGCCGCCCACACCACCGCCGACTTTGTCTACGGCCGGCGTCACCATGGACGACCTGAGGCAGGAGGTGGGGTTCAGCCCCAAGAGGGTGCCGTTTTTGCCACCACAGAGGGACTGCGCGAGTTTCGTGCTAGAGGGAATTGTTGAAGTGACACCGCTAGAGAATGGGCAGGGTGTCGTGTTGCCCGTGCCAGTCGGAGGCCTGGCCTTCGGCACCAGCCACGCAAACGGTGCCATGGAGGGTAGGTGATGTCATCTGCTACCGCTTTCCAGTGCACCCACCGCAAACCAACCCACCCCCCCACCCCCCCCCCGTTCTGTCTGGAAATGGTGGATCATATCGATTGTGCGTGTGTGTGTGTGGGTGGGGGGGGGGGGGGGGGGGGGG
>JAABNX020000090.1:8185738-8202265 GCA_015163995.2 Mormyrus lacerda | reverse complement strand
GGGGGGGGCGGTTTCATAAATGAGCTGGTCAAACTAATCATGCATGCTTCCTTGGTGGGATGACAAGCCATAGGTGTGTGTGTGTGTGTGTGTGTGTGTGTGTGTGTGTGACTGACATGATGGAGAGATCAGGTCACAAACTAACAGACTGACGCCACAAATTCACTGACCACCCTTATCAGTGGTTTTGCTAGTTGTAAACCATGCTTTTTGTTAGACAGAAACCCAGGGCACGCTGGCAGCGTGAAGCTCGCACCCTCACTGGCAGAGATCCTGAGACGGTCGTGCTTGTTTTTTTAATGAATGAGCGCTTACAGCCTGTGGAAGGTCCTCCACTCCCACTCAGTACGAACGACCAGAGCCGTCCGTCATGTTTTTGCAGGATTATACAGGCAGTGGCCCCCGTGTTGAGACTGGGAACCCCCCCGGCTGTGATCGTCCTTGAAGTGGAAAAAGGACGATGCGTATTTGTGGATTTCTGTGGCGAGGTTGCTCTAAGTACCATGGTCATGTCTTTATGGAGGAGCTGAGCACAGTGATAATTACCCTAGACATGTATGCCCTTGACTTTATCCAGGGATGAATATGTTTTGATTGACCAGTAGGAACCTTCTGTTGACATCATAGACTGCAGTGTGTGTGTGTGTGTGTCTGTCTGTCTGTGTGTGTCTGTGTTTGTATCTGTGTGTGTGTCTGTGTGTGTACGTGCGTGTGTGCATGCATGTCTGTATGGAAATGCCTGCATGTCATGTCTGTCTGAGCATGTTTCTGTGTGTGTGTGTGTGCGTGCGTGTGTGTGTGTGTGTGTGTGTGTGTGTGTGTGGATTATGTTTGTATTAAATTGCGGGGACCAAATGTTCCACACGATGTAATAAAAACCAGTTATTCTGATGTCGTGTGTACCCTGCTTCAGGTCCCCACAAGGATCTGTGCATACAATCAAAAAACAACAAATGCTAAAAGTCTTGTATTCTGTTTGGTTACTTGTGGTTAAGGTTAGGGCTGGGTGGGGGTTGAGGTCGTCATGTTGGGATCACAGTTTTCCCCATAGAAATGAATGGAGAGTCTCCACAATGACATAATTACAAACCTGTGTGCGTGGCCATCTTCATCTTTGCTTCTGCATCTGCGGACTTGAGATTGCGCACTTGTTTTCCGTGCAGATACGTGCGAGCAGAAGGATTATCCAGCGGGGATTAAGATTCTCTCACTTTATATGCGGCTCAGACACAGTGATATATGGGTAAAGGTGAGAGGAGAATGCTGGAGACAAAGAAAATTTGATACACATGCAGCAAATGGATTTACTGTTGCTCTCATGCAGTGGCGTCCTTCAGTTAGACATTCAATGAGATGCATAAACATATGCTAACTTCTGATTATTGGCTTTTATGATTTCATTGCTGCAAGCCCCCCCCCCCCCCCCCATTGACACCCAGCTCATCAGCAGCACATTATCTCCAAAGCGGTATGTTTCTGCTGAAGCTTGGCTGAGATTCTCTGTTTTTTTAGTTGCAGTATGTTCTTTGGAAGATGTGTCTCTTGTGTCTTTACATGGACTCCCCATGCAGGGGACAATAAGACATGATTTTTTATTTTTTTTTGTCTTGTATTCTGAGAATGGGGAATGCGTATGATTTTAGGACTGATCTGCTGTCTCAAGAATTATTTGGATACCTTTTTTTTCAAATTTTGCATTTTATCAATGATAAAGTGGAACTGACCAAATTTTGTGTCAGATCTCCACAAAATTGATGTCGTTCCACCTAATGATTTCACAGAAATGGGCAGTGTCAGACACTTGATCCCCTAAAGATGATAACTCAAAAAGTATTTGACATACCTTTTTCAGTATTTTCAGACACATTATAAGTGAGATGATCTGGAGACAACTCGCCCCAAAATTGAAGCACTATAGGCAGTAAAGGGTGAAAGCAGACTACATTTGACCTTGTGAATGTGATAAATCAAGAAGTATTTGTTGGCTCTTGTGCCTGCTTCAGAAAAACATTGTATGAATGAAGATATGCATCTGATTTTATTTAGAGACAAATTGCCCCAAAATAAAGCAGCAGTATGTATGGTTGGATGGAAATTGCAGATGACATGGTCATGTAATACAGTAACTCTAAACATATTTTATGGCTCTTTTTCAAACTTTGCAGGCATATCGTATGGGTGACACATTGGAACTGCTGAAATTTTGAGACAGATTGCCAAAAAAATTAAAGCAGCCTCACATCGTAATATCAATAAAAGGGCAGTTTCAGACACTTGATCTCATTAACACAATAACTCAAAAAGTATTTGACTGAACTTTTTGAGCTTTCACACTCTATGAGCAAAGATCTGGTCCTGTTCAAATTTTAATAAATATCACTCCTAAACTAAAGCAATGGCGCTTAATGGTAGCAAATGGAAGATAGATAAGACACATGACCTTGTGAACAGGCTAAGTATACTTATATTATAACTGTTTCCTCTTTTTGATATCTGATGTATCTACTGTAATTACTCCGTGTTGTGTTCCAATCCACCTTAATCAAGTCCGAGTCAAGACCACCTTAATCGAATCCAAGTCAAGAATGAGTCCAGCACATGACATGGGACTGAGTCCATTACTTGAGCTAGACAGCAGAGTCCAACTCAAAGAGTGCAGAAACTATGAATCTGAATTCAAATACCATAAATTGTACATTAAGAAAATACTTCAGATTTTTTAAGTTAGTTTAAAATATTTTATAAATATTTAGAAAGTAATTAGGAATTACAAGAAAGAAATAACATTTCATAAATTAATCACACCACCATTAGACTCCTCAGGAGTAGAGCAGGGAAAATTGTTGAACATGGGCCGTTGTTCAACAGATTTTTAAGACACTTTAAAAAATAATAAATCTGATCAAAAAGACGTGAATTTTGCACATAAGCAATAACTCCCTGTCACAAGCTGCTGTTTTCTTGGCATTTAAGTCTACAAGTCTGATCAACAGCTGACCTCGGCTTGGGTGGTATTAAGGTAATATGATATACAGTGGTATTTGAGGTATATCTATTTTTGGGAATTTATCATAGAGGATCCTCCTAGTCAGCAAATGCTACTGCAAAGATTTCAAAATATGGTGATGCCTGCTACCTCAGTTATTGATGCTTTCCATTATTGGAAATTTGCATTTTGCTTCTTTTTACCGAATGTCTTTAGCACAAACTGGATGATTGCTGACTTGCCAGACATAATGAGGGGCATGAGTGTGTGAGTGCGTGCACCACTTACAGTACCGTATGAAAAACATTTAAGCTAATATAATAAATTGCGATTTGTGGAGTCGAGACCAGTCTCAAGTACCACAGCTCCATTATTGCCACTTCACAAAAATGTTGTATGGATGAAAATTTACACCTGTTACACCTTTAGATAATTTGCCCCAAAATTGAAACAGCAGCGATACAGTATGTGGCAGCAGAGGATGGAAAAAGCAACAATAGGTGTTTTGCTCTTGTTTGTTTGCTGCATCTTCACTTAGCTGCTAATTCATGCAAACACATGGATACCACACCGCCTGACCTCCTCCAAATTTTTGTGTGTATCTAGAGACTTTGGCAGCAGGTACATCAGTGGTAATTTGTTTTGGCAGGTTAGTGGAATGGCTGATGCATTGTGGCTTGAATTATAAAAGCTCTGAGAAGTCGCAGGTTATAGTTGGTATGTGTATTTATATGTTCTGCTTCTTTACTCGTTTTCCAAATATGTGCTCAAAATATGTGATGCTCTTAATGACTTTAGTTTACAGCAGCGCTTCTTGTTTTCATGATACATTCCCATCATGCACCACCGGGTCCTTCTATGTGCCAATTTAAGTCTCCTGCTTTTGCCAGTCCCATTCTCTGGCATCAGCGTTAACAATTTCACCATCATTTGGTCTCTTCCAGACCACCCCTTTAACCTCCCCCATGACTCTCTCTCTGACACGTCCTGCCCGCCACATCCACCCGACCCTCCCTAGTGTGCCCCTAACAAGCGACGCCTGTTACTCATTTGTCTTACTTCGCATTGCTAACCCTCATGTTAATCACTCCCAGCTGCCTCTTGTCAGCTCCCTCGTTAATCTTGTATATATGTGCTTCCCAGTCCTGTGTTCCCCAATCTAGTCATTGATGTTGTTCCCTCCTGTTGCCTGTGCTTTCTTGTTCCACTCATTTGGTTTATTATGTCCGTCAATCTCGATAAAAACCCCTTTTGTTTGGCCGCAGTGCCTGCCCCTGAATCCTTCGTCCTTCATGCCGTGACACTCTGTATCCCCATCCCTTCTGTTCTCTTGCTCATCTTTTTTTAATCTACTTTGAATAGAGCACAGATCCAGGTTATGTAAACACTCCCGGCCAGAAGCCTCAGCAGAAGTCAGCAGTAGCCTATGTCATTTTCTGTCTCATTAGATTTCATCTCCTCCCCCATCAATATCTAGTCCCCCCCACACTAATCCCCTCTTTTCCTGCTCATAAACAACTGTGATGATTTATGCAGAGTCAGGGGTTTTTGCAGAATTGGAAGTAGATGGAGGGGCTGAGTGTGATGCAGATGGTGCGGACGTCCTCCACGACCACACTAGCTTGTGATCTGTACTCATGAACTGCATCTATGTCAGCATGCATTAGCCTCTGAGACACAACATTCCTCTGTCCTTTCTGGGGCAGAGAAGACGTCGTTATGTGGAAGTAGCACAGATCGGCCCCAGATCAGCCTCATATATTTAACTTATGTACTCAGCTTATGTATTAAGGCTTCTTTTTAAATAGATGTTTCTACTAGTGATAATAGGTAATTCGGTTCAATCCGGTTTCTTTTTATATAGCGCCTTTCACAACAGAGTCTCCCCAAGACGCTTTATATGGATGTGTTGTGGTACATTACGACGTCATTAAGACAGAATAATACAAAAACAGGGAAAAGGAAAGACAAAGGAATGAAAGACAGAAAGTCAGAGGGTAATTGAGGATAGGAACCAAAAGCTCCCAGGTTGCGGAAAAGAAAACCTCTGGGGGTCCAAGGTCAACCCCCTCGGGCATTGCTAACGTTATTATAAAATTAATGATGGGCTTGCTTGCTAAAAGCAAGGTGTAAAATGTGAACGAGTTCAAAGCCAAAGTCCATCAATGAGTTGATTCTCCATGCCGCTCTGTGTAGGGTGGATTGAAGGCTGTACCCATGATACTGCAGTTCAGGACATCCACGATGTCACCCTCTTCGTAAGACTGATCCAGCACTCCAGCTCAGATGGTGCCCAGCCCCGGTATCATCCAGACGTGTGGGAAGGAAGGCGGAGAGTGTGGGTGGTCAGAACATGCGTAGACACATTAATGGACAAGCTCAGTAGATAAAAATAGCATGTACAGCAGCACCAGAAGCCATAGTTACAGTATGTTATGTGTTAGGTTGTGGGCAAGCTAAACTGACATAATAAGTCTAAACTGACGTAATAAGTCTTCAGTCGAGATTTAAAGACTGAGACCAATTCGGCATCCTGAACATTGGCTGGCAAACCATTCCACAATAACCCTGTAGCAGAATGCTTTTACCACCCACCGTCACTTTATTTACATGTGGAACGGCAAGATAACCTGCATTCTGCGATCTGAGCGGACGATGTGGCTTGTAAACATGAAGTAATTCTGTCAGGTAGGCAGGTGCTAGACCTTTAAGTGCCTTATATGTAAGTAGGAGAACTTTGAAGTCAATCCGGAATCTAACAGGAAGCCAAAATTGGGAACTAAGAACAGGCGTTATGTGTTCAGTTTTCGCGAAGTAAGATTCTTTATTTATGAATCGAATATTTTCATCTTGAACCTGTTTACGGTTTTTAACATTATTAGAGCTCTCTCTATACATGAAATAACACCCTTTAGTCACCATTTCACTCGTATTACCCAATATATTAGACAAAATCTGAGAAAATAAGACATAGATATTACAAGTACCATATGACTATTATTGTACATTTAATTACGCACACACACAGTTCTTACAACCACTAACCTATGAAAGTCCATGAAAAGTCATTGGGGGCTGAGATAAAAGTTCTCAGAAATCGCAAACACTTACAAAAGCAATAAAGATGCATCATTTTTACTTTCAATCAACTTTTTAATGAATATAGCGTGCCGACGGGCGGACCGAGGCATCGCGGGAGCAGAAAGACACAGAGGTTCACTTGCCGGGGAAACACGCTCTTTGTTAGTAGTCCTTATAAGGACTACAACAAGCACCAAAACCAATTGCACATAAGAAACAAGGTTGTCAGACGCCGAACTGTAAGACGCAACAATAAGGAATTAACCAATAACGACAACAGCAGCAGCACAAGAAGGGCTATTTACAACTGCACGGTGGGGCATTCCGGGACATGAGCCCCACCGGTGCTACAATACAAAAAAACCGCGATCGAGCGAAGCCGCGAAAGTCGAAGCGCGAAGTGGCGAGGGACGACCGTACCGTGGCCCTTACACATGTCTAAACCCTAGACAGGGCGTCAAACTTCAAGACATAGCTAAGTATTCTAGATGAGGGGTTTGCGATTTAGCAAAAATATCATATCACATTTTTGTCAGGCAGGATCATGATCCACAATACAGACAAGTTCCATATTACCGATATTGAATCCTTTTTAGAGAACAACTTCTCCACGCTGTCCGTGCTGCTATATTGCCAGATACGGAATGTGTTCCACGTTGTGCTTTGCATGTTGAGACAAAGGCACGAAGGAGAGAGAGGAAGAAATCCAAGGCAGTACCTACTATTTGGTATTACTGGTTTATCAGTATGTCTAAAGGCATTTTGGCTGACAAAACAACTTTAGATACATGTGTGACTCAATAGAACTGCAACTTCTACAATGTGCAGTACAGCGTGACACTAACGATCTCTCCATAAAGCTTAAACTCAAACTTTCTGCAAGCCACCCAGCTTCTCCCTTAGTGCTTGCTGAAATGTCCATGCTGCAACAAAAACTCTCACCCTTTCAAACACTAATAGTTATGGAGCATATGACAGACATAATGATTGATTATGCCAACAACATACTCATCTCTTGTGTAAAAATAGGACATTATAACTTAAGCAAAACAAAAGTATTTGGGCTAAATTGCAATATTCATGATACGCAAATCGATAACGATAAAGTTCATAATCACGATATGATATTTTATTGATGTGTCACCTCGCCTTAGAATAATGGGAGATGAGCTTAAAGCATTCTGGCTGCAGAAGCAGGTGTGAGCCATGCTGTTAGCTAAGACTTCTGCTAAGACTTCGTGTGCCTGTATGACATCCAGGGACCATAAGGCTGTTTTAAGCCGACCATGAACATCCATCCTAAAGGTCATTATCTGTCTTGAGCAACAGCATTTCCTGAGAAATGAAGTCAGTTAAGTGTTGTGGTTATGTAAATGCGTAACATTTTCAGCTTCGGGTTATCGGGCAGGTGCTGAAATGATGTAAGCCTTTGGATTTTGAACACTGGCCAACGTATCGCTCATGGTGTCTTCCTTAATTCACAGTGAAGTCCCAGAAGATGGATGATTTGGGGAAGACCGAGAAGACAGACAACTCCCAGAACGTCAAGAATGTTGACTTAGGTGAGGTGACAGACAAACCAGAGAAAGTCGAGAAGATGGAGACATCGGAAAAAGACATTGACGGGAAGAGCGATAATGCGGAAAACCGGGAAACAATAGACCAGACAGTGAAGGCTGACAAGATGAGCAATGAGAACAAGAAAATGGATAAGACTGACAAGATAGATACAGACCAGGAGAAGACACAAGAGACTGAAAAGGTAGAAAAAGACAAGGATAAGACGCACAAGGTGGAAAAGACCGCAAAAGACAAGAAGATAGATAAGGTGCAAAAGGTAGACAAAGACAAGAATACAAAAAAGGTGGAAAAGATCGACTCTATCGATAAAAAAGACAAGCAAGAAAAGACAAATAAAGTTGGGAAGGTCAAGCCGAGAGGTCAAGAAAATGGCGAGAAGGTTGGTAGAGTGGAGAAATCGGAGAAAACTGACAAAGCACCTAAGAAGACGATGGCTAACCGGAGCAGTGCACCTCCAAGCAAAGGTCTCACTGCTGCAGACAAGAAGACCAAGGTAGGCTAGCACATGTGGGGCATGCTGCCATCACCCATAGCTGTGTGAGCTTCTGCTTTTGCCAGTGCTCAGTGTGTGAATCCACTAGGTTGACCATTACAGAGCAAGCCTACAGATTGACATATTCAGGTGGCTTTCTCTTCTCCGAAGACGTGCAAGCGAATCAAGATGGTTAGCGGCTGAGGAGTAAACAAAGTAGTGCGTGACCATTGTTACGGTATCGCATGTGCGTTAATGTGCTGTATGGAGCATCTGTGTATCCGTAGCATAGCGGCTTGCCTTTGATTGGCTGGAGCGGCCACGCCCTCGCTTGTGTTTATCATTTATGCTCCTCGTGTTTTGTTACCATTGTCATTTCTGTTTGGTTTTCTCCTCCGCCCACCTGCCATGCATCCTGTGTGCTGTCCATCTGGTAGCCGGCTGCTGGGCCAACCAAACCGAGTTCCGTAAAAACACGACCAAACTCGTTACCGGCGGGGGACGCTACCCCTGATGGCCCCACCCCTGCCCCCGCATCATCTGGCACCGTTAGCAAAAAAAGCCCTGTTCACAAGGTGTCTGAGCCCACGGCTAGCACCAAGCGCCTCCCACCTACTGCCAGCCGTACCCCATTCATCACACAGTCTCGAGAGCTCAAGCCCAAGGTGAGTCTTGCTCCATCCCTACCTCAGTGCCCATGCCCCCCCCCCCCAGCTCTAGTCTTCTTTCTACTTTTCCTCACTCACACACTCACTTGCACACTCAACTTTGATTATCACTTAGTCCAGGATCAAAGATGCCCTCCTGGCCCACTTAGTCTTGGCCCCGGGGCAGGGGGGGTTACTGATGCCAAAGGTCCCATTTACACGTCTCCCTTACCAATTGTCCCAAAGTTACTAATTTACCAATTTTGAGTCACGGACTTAGTCATTTTTTTCTGTCTAGAACTTCAGTATAGGAGAGTCGCTTGGAGATCATTTTTTTCTTTTACGTCATCTTGTCTCTTGATTTTCCTTCCTCTCCTTTCAGCACAACCACCAGTTTTAGTCGGGGGGCACCCTGTGTGTGATATAAAATGTTACAGCTACAGCAGAAACCGCTTCCCGCTCGTGCTATAGGCAGCTGCAGGCTCAGCCTTATAGCAAGGTGGCACAGGGCGAAGGCCTCAGCAGCGTAGGGGCATGTTTCCGAGCTCTGCCCTCTGCTGGAGTGCAGATTGAAGTACACTCCAGTGCTCTCCGTTCGCCTCTGCCCTCTGCAGGAGAGCAGAGTGAAGTGCACTTCAGTGCTCTCCGCTCGCCTCTGCCCTCTACAGGAGAGCAGGGTGAAGTGCACTTCAGTGCTCTCCACTCGCCTGCCTCTGCTGGACTGCAGGGTGAAGTGCACTCCAGTGCTCTCCGCTCGCCTCTGCCCTCTACAGGAGAGCAGGGTGAAGTGCACTCCAGTGCTCTCCGCTCGCCTCTGCCCTCTGCAGGAGAGCAGGGTGAAGTGCACTCCAGTGCTCTCCGCTCCCCTCTGCCCGTAGTGCGGCTGTCTTCGCGGAATATTTAATCAGGGCTTATTTCCATCCTAACTCTGGCTGCTTTCCCTAATTAGATGTGTTTAAGAAGAACAAAAGATAGCAAATTACTCACAGCAGCTGAACTTTCTTCTCATACATAAGTTCCATCCGTGAAGATGGAGTAACTGTATAGCTAACCCTCCCCTAAGGAGAATGGCCACTCTCCTGTTCTCCGAAGCTTACTGGGCCCCACATGCGGCATTTGCCATATGCTGTTTTGGCCCATAAACGTTCTCTGTCTCCATCTGTCATATTCAGTCTGACACCCCTCCTCCCAGACACTGATCTTTGACAGGTTCCATCTCTTTCCAGTCGACCGAGGCCCGGCGCCCCCCCGTACCGAAGGCTAACGCCGCCTTGCCCCCTCGCACCGCCGCCCCGAAGATCAGCTCCGCCACTGTGGCTGCCCCCAAGCCGGCGACACGGACCTCCAGCGGCACCTCCTCGCTGAAACGGGCCGCAGGTACCCGTCCCCCCACACATCCCCGGCGCCGACAGCCTGTACCAACCGGCCTGAATGATCTTGCAAACCGCTCCCGGTTCTCTGTATTCATAGCCACCAAGACTGAGAGCAAATCCGAAGAAGTCAAGAAGCCCAGTACACTGAAGACGGCAACCGGTAAGCCCTTCTCAGTGACACTGCGAATCGCTGGCCCCAAGGCATCGGGAATCTTACATTTCTGCCATGATTTGATCCAATTAATCTATTGATTATTTTGAAATTAATGAACTAGAAAATATATCGAATTCAAAAAGCTAAGTACTGAACTGTACATGAACAAACTGTACATATAATATATAAGTTATATATAGTTATATATGCATTTTTATTTTTATATATATATATATATATGACACACACACAGTATAGTTAGTTGCCAGTGGTGAAACTTGCAGACTTGCCAGTGTAGATTACATCATGTTACATATGAATGTTACATCATTCATTATTCTGTGGAAAATCAAAGATCGATCTGCTAGCCAGATTTCACGATGGATTTTCATCATGTCGCGGGCCGGAACTTCTGTAAGTGGTGAATAAGCTGATAAAACACCTCATCTTTTCCTGTGGAAAATGCCTGATCGTCCAATGCACTCACCTCTGTTATTTTCGTAGCTGTGTTTTTTTTTTGTTTTTTTTTGCTTTGGTGCTGCTAACACGTTCTGCGCTATGCTGCAGCTTGATCACCAAGAGATCGCCAAGTAGCACTTCCTTTATGAATATCACTCCGCCTTCCCCAGTCGTCGCGCACGTCAGAAATCCATCTGCCAGCACTGTGGCTTTGAATGTCTGCTTGCAGCTCGTGAGTGCGAGATAAAACAACCAGGAAGTAGGGGAATCTTTACTTTTAAAGCCCATTTGCCTGCAAATTTTGCTCTTTATATGCATATGAAGTACACGAAATATATATAGCATAGAAGTAAAGAGTAATTGTGTGATTTTTTTTTTATTTTTTTTTATTAAATATAAGTTTTAAGTTTATAATTTGGAGATATTTTTCTGCAAAATGTATCCATATCAATATTTGGACATGTTTAATAAGGCTAGTTTATACCCGCAAGATACTCCATGCTGTCTAAAGTTGCTGTAATCCTTGTTTGAAGCTTCATTGGTTTGATTTAGGCTCTTTAGCAGCTGCCCTTCTGTAGACTTCAGAAAGCTGTTTGGAGATCTTTCTGTTCCATCTTACACAACTTCAGAATGAATGGAGCTTTTTTTTGGTGAAAGTAGCATCAATGGAAGTGGTATATTGAATGCAAAATCATTAATAGGCAGCTGTAAATTATAGTAAGAAACGCACATTTTTTGACCATTCTGCTCTGCTTGCTGACCATATACAAATGATTTGGCCAAGCAACTCGTATTTTGATTAGTTAAAGGTCCGTACTTGGTGACCCAGAGTAAGCGATTACTATACGTAGGTTTTTAACAATAAACCTTGGCATCGAAGCATGTAAATATAGGTGGAAATACTGGGAAAATGCCCAAGTATTGCATTTTCTGAAATGAGTAATTAATCTGAACTACAGGACATATGCAGAAGCTTAAGGATTGTCTCTGAAAATTGAGCGACTAGATCAACAGATCATCCTCAGCATTCGAACTCTGAGATCTCGACTGACTTTAATCTTCCTTTTTTAAGCTGATTTTTGATATTAGCTGGTCTAGAGTTTTAATCTTTTTGTTCAGGATTAAGAGGTCAAACTTTCAAAGGATGCCTCAGTAGTATCTCTCTGAAGGGAGAGGTTATTGATTTCATTTTCAAATCAGGCTTACTCAGTGAAGCCCTTTTTCTGAGCGTCACCCCGCGTGCCACCTGTGCTCCCCCTACAGACTCCAGTCGGAATGGACCTGGCTCCACCCGAAAGTTGCCCACCACCCCCAGCACCCCCACGGCCAGCGCCCACAGCACAAAGCCCTCCACACCTACTGCCACAGTGCCAGAGAGAAAGCCCCCAGTTCCACGTGCCCCCCGATCCAGCACCGCCCCACGCCCGAGCACGGCCCCCGCGCCAGACATCAAGAACGCCCGCTCCAAGATCGGCTCCACGGACAACATGAAGCACCAGCCTGGGGGGGGCAAGGTTAGGCGTCGTGTTGGGGGGTGGCTGGCATTTAGCAGTGTGATGCTTCACATCGATGGCCTGTGAAAGTCCACCTCATTTCACCGTGTTTCCTGATTTCTGTCTGTGCCCCGCAGGCCTCTTGATTCTGTGTCATCTGTTCGCTTCTCACACTGTCCGGTCATGTCTCTCATGGTCCGACTAGGTTTGGTACAAACAGAACTAGACAAATCACCCCCAGTAGTGTTAAATTATTCTGCTTTGCAAACCTAATTTAGGGCATGTTCTCCTTGAGCAGCATGTTCTATACCTGTACTTCGGATCCGTGACTAAGCCGCTTTACCCATTCAAGGGGAGCTTCCCGGAACTGGTACCTCCTCATGAATAGGTGACGTCAGTGCGCGGCTAAAGAGAATTACGCTAAACGCATAGAGAACTGAGAACCCGTCTCCCTCGACGTCTAACCTCTTCCCCTCTTCCCCTCCCTCACTCCATAAAGCCCCTGTTCAGTTACCTCGACTTACGTCACACCCTGTCGCAACATCCTCCTCATATTTCTTTGTTTCTTTCCCCCCCACATTTTTTCTATCCCCGTAAAATGGAGGATATAATGCCGTCGCTCACAGCACCTTTCCTTAACGACAGTGGGTCACGTTTTCACTATAAGCAGCAGTCGCTGTATCTCACCCTGTGCCCTTTTCCAACTGCCACTTCCGCTTCCTTCTCTGGGCCGGTCTGAGTGGTATGTTGACCTCGGGGGTGGTTGTCTCCCCAGGTCTCTACATCACAGGGTACAACTGACACCCTGGCTAAGGGCCCCTTCTCCAAAGAGACCAGCCAGGGCAAAGTGAGTCCATCGCACAGTCATCTCTCACCTCATCTATTTCTAGACATGACGTCCTGTCCTGTCCGTTTCCATCTTCCTTTCACATTCACTCATTCTCTTTCTTTTTCCTTAAATCTCACGTCTTCCCTCCCCACATTCTGTTGTCTCGCTGACCCAGGTGAGTGTCTGCAGGCATGAAAAGCAGCTACTTGGTCCTTTGTCTTTTCTGGATGTGTTTATCCTTTAGTCGCTTCGTTTATTTTCTTAAAACCCTGATGGGGAGGGTCTTGCATGCTGACCAGACACGTCCACAAACATAGGGAAAGGGCTTTGAATGACCTTGTTTAATAAAATTGAATTTGACCGTCACCGTCCAGGTTGACGACCACACCGTCATAGAATAAAGTAGTGCAGCCTCTACTCATGTAGCCCAGGGGCCTCTGACCATGTTAATATGTCTCATGTAGCCCAGGGGCCTCTGAACATGCTAATGTGCCTCATGTAGCCCAGGGGCCTCTGAACATGTTAATGTGCCTCATGTAGCCCAGGGGCCTCTGACCATGTTAATGTGCCTCATGTAGCCCAGGGGCCTCTGAACATGTTAATATGTCTCATGTAGCCCAGGGGCCTCTGAACATGTTAATATGTCTCATGTAGCCCAGGGGCCTCTGACCATGTTAATATGTCTCATGTAGCCCAGGGGCCTCTGAACATGTTAATGTGCTTTATGTAGCCCAGGGGCCTCTGAACATGTTAATGTGCCTCATGTAATCCAGAGGCATCTGACCATCACCTCCAGTTCACAGTTTTTCATCCTAGACAGTCTCTTCCAATTGACTGGACTTTCATTTTTTAAAATTTTGTTCTTCCACTTATCAGCATAATTTGATTTCATTTTTGACGTCGACTCCCTTCCTTCACTGAAATCTGTAGGAAGTGTGGCGTCTTTGTGAGAATCATCTCTTTGTATGTCCTTTTCTAATCAGGTCTCCTTCCATTTCTTACTTTCCGCTTCACGGCTGCATGTTGGGGGGGGGTTTGCAGGAAGGTCTGCAAGGACTGTTCTAAGAAACATTAAAATGTTTCAGTTTAGCGGATGACGGTCTCACAGAGGGGGTAAAGTGTAGTAATTTCAGCAGTGTCCAAGCCGGTGGCTCAAGTGCGATGTCATATTGAGAGACAGAAAGCTGACCCATCTCCATTCGCAAGTCTGTGAGGCGGAAAGTCAGTGTTATTCTCGGAAAGCTGGGCTTCGCAAACGTTCATCCTCTACGGGCTCTATTCTCCCATCAGGTGCGAAAGTCAAAAAAGCACATAAAAAGTCTCATGGTTATGAGTCACACCTATTTCCCCCCTAACAGCCCACTGTGTACAAGATGAAAAAGGCGGTGTGGCCGTGGAAAACGGGGGTTTACACCTTCAATGATATCAGCGACGAGCAGAACGTGGAAGACGGACTCTTTTAATTTACGATGTGAACCTGACTGAAATTCACACGAACCCTTTTATTATGAAAATGAAAGCATGCTGGCAGCCTGCTATGTCTGTATCTGTTCATTCGCATAAACATGAGAATCCTTTGACAAAAATTAAGTGTGACAGTGAAATACAGTGTTTCCGTTTCAGCAGTTGATATTTAATACTTTCTAGGCTTCGGCTTTTTTTTTTTCCTCATCAATAACAATAATTCTGTAAATGACCAAGTATGCCTGGCCAAAAGACGGTGTAAATGTCAGCATAATTAGCCGCATGGACTGAAAGTTTTGAATGCATTGCTGATAAAATAACAATGAAATTTACCGCATAGTCTATACAAGTTTGCTAGATCATTTGCTGAAGAACAGTTTCAAGTTAGACCTTAAGTATCCTGGTCAAGTAGTTCCACCGGTAACCCCTGACATAGTTTATGTATGATATACAGTGTACAGATCTATGGGACAGATTACATCCCATATTGGTTCAAAATGAAGTCAGCACAATAAGATGAGTCATTTACGATGTACCTGGAGACGTGCTACGCATTCAGTGGCCGTCAGTTGAAGACGAGAGTGGATTATTCTTGGCCGTCTCTGCCTTTGCACCCTTCTCCATCTTTCTAGCTGTCGGAGATGCACAGGTACATGAATTTCAGCTTAAAACTGCGAGGGCACACTGCTTCCTTTGAAACTATTTCAAGCTCATTTTAATTGAAATAGCTATTTTTTTTAACCGAAAAGTGTCTCGGCCTAATTGATTCACCTACAAGGCATATTGACAAGACAGTCGTCACTTGAATCTAGATTATCTTTGTGTATACTGATATATTTCTATAGACTAATGTGTTATATGATACTTAGATAATTATATGAAAACACGCAGTTATTTGTTTGACTGACACGCATGGGAGAATCGACCCCTATGTTTGTGGATACATTTAGGGAGCCAGATCAAAGTCTGAGGTGTGAATGGGACAGGATATGCTTTGAGTAGGTTGTACTTTTCTGTATTCCATATTGTGTTTATTTATTGGGTATTGGAAGCAACGCATTACAAGGTGGAGAATTAGTGTTCTGAGGTTGGTTTGTCTATCATCTTGCAATTGATGTCTTTGGTCACCTTAAGCTCCTTGGGGCCAGAGCTGCAGCCCAGTCCTGCTTTGCAGGTCTAGACGCTCTTATGTTGTTTAAATGTATTGCATTTTACTTCATAGCACTTAAAGTGGATCTGTGAATAAACAGAACAGTAATCGTGCAGATTCTCGTGCACAATATAGTAATTTATTGCATATTAATATCGTTGCAGCCGCACTGAATCGTTAAGTTGTAAAATCTCAGCGGGTTAGCCAGGCTCTCGGGTATCTGCGCAGACCGACACCTTGGCGAGGCTGGAACAGCAGCAGGTGGGCTACAGGCAGTCTGAGCCGGCGGCCGGTCAGCAAGCGGCTGCCTTTTGATGTGTTTGGTGATTCACGAGTAACACCTATAAGACCAGCCACTGGCGGATTTTCTTCTAAAACCTGGGAGGGATTGATATGGCGTTTTAACTTTTAAGTAAATCAAAAGCAGAGTTACTTTGAAAACCTTATGGAAACCATCTAATTTAGTTTGTATACAGTGAATTGTGAACTTGGGATCATGGAGGAACGCCTGAAAACATGAACTAATGACTAATCCTGGGCCTGAGCACCGTGGGTGACTGTAGTTTTGGTCTAACATCACGTAGAAGCTTCTGCCCCCCCCCCCTCCTGCTGCTTCTAACCCGGGAACCTGGTGACCCTGTCCTTTCTGCTGGTGTGCTGTGTTATAGGTTCAGATAGTAACCAAAAAACTGGACTTCAGCCACATCACGTCACGCTGTGGCTCCAAGGACAATATCAAGCATGTGCCTGGTGGAGGGAACGTAAGTACATGGCTGCCATGACAGAGATGCCCTTTGGGGGGGGGGGGGGGGGGGGGGGGGGGGGGGGGGGGGGGGGG
>JAABNX020000090.1:8127161-8145677 GCA_015163995.2 Mormyrus lacerda | reverse complement strand
AAACAGAATCAGTTATTGTAACTGTTAAAGTGAACATCTCAACATTTAAAGCCTGAGTAACACTGTGCACAGTTTAGACAGGTATCAGTCATACGAAATCAGCCAGCCCATGGTAACTGGATTCATTCTACACATTTTCATTCAATTTGTGTTAGGGAGTTTGTGTCTTTGGGGAAAAAAACATGGTCAGTGAAAATACACAATACTATAGAATCATATCCCATAAATTGAACAACAGAAATATTGAGCTGCATTTTTGCAGGAAAAATGTTCAATTTAGTTATTTACAAATAAGCCACTTATATACCTTGCCCTGCTCCGTCTGAACAGTCACTTTGTCTCCATCTCGGCTGCTAATGGTGGCCTTGACATACTCCACCTCAGCATCAGGTACAAAACATTCCTTCTTCATGTCGAAGGGGCGAGTTTGTGCCTCCAGACGCTCCTTGTCGGATTTCCGCAGGTAGGAGGCCGCTGCCCCAAACTCCGCCATCGCTGCATCCCCCATCCTTAATGTCTGTTATGTACATGTCATCATTAGCTTGAAATTTCCTTATGATACACATTTATTCTGTTTGAGAATTTTTTTTGGAGTTTTTTTTTTTTTTTAACACAACTGCTAATCATCCACCACAAATCTGTAGAGTATATTAAATCATATAAGATAAAATAATTCAAGTGCATGTCCTTATCATTTTTTGCAATACGTTTATTTATAAAGCACAACACTGAACACATTTACATGAAGCACTTGAGTTACCTGATTCATTAACAAATAACCATAAACTTTCTGAATCACAATTGATTAATAGATGCAGAACGTCTTACCTAGTTTTGCAAAAGTGGCTTTTAAGTCTTTACCCTGTAAAACTTTTGGAGAGAAAAAAGCAAATATTGAATACGTTTTGTAGAAGCAAGCAATTGAGTAGTAAACAATAAAACCTACTGTAAATTGAAGCTGCAGGTAAAATCGCATATCAATTTATGCTGTTGTAATTAAAATATCGTTCTTGCATGAACAAAATACAAAGCTTGAGGTTTCATTAATAGAGACAGACTGACAGACTTTCAGCTCGTACCTTGCTGTAGTGCGCTTCCTTGAGCAGAGGAGCTCATCTGATTTTTATAAAGAACTCCCTCTCCTAATTCGGTGGTGCTTCATGAATCATGGGCGTCACATTCTTTATATGGGAATAGACAATGTCTCAGAATGAAAAGTGTGGCACTATGCACTCACAGTCATATCAAATTTTAATTTTCTTTGGTCCTTGTTTTATTTTTACAACTATGACTCAGAGATCATCTTTCTCCAGTAGGTAAAACATATCCATGAAGCATCTTGTGGCATTAGATATAATTGTAACACACAAGAGATAATTGTGTTCTGCCTTTTATTTTAATGTATACTCGAAAATCAGGATTTAGTCTACATTAATTCTGCAATAGAATATACGATACAATTTAACTTTTTTTCTTTGACTGCAATGTAACGGTGAAATAGGGCATGAAAGTCTTCAAACACGTCAGCTCTTAGACTTTTACCTGAATCTTTTATCATATTTAACATATATTTTATTTGCAGTTTCATGTCTCTATATGCAATTACTGTACAAACCATTGTAGTAATCAAAACAAGGTAATCTAAAAAACTCATTGGTAAACAATACTATGCAGTGCACCATGAATATCTGTACGCCACTTCATCTATCTTTTTCAGTCGTGTAAAACATAGCAATTTAAATACTTTACACCTTTTGAACTTACTGCCTTGAAAGTTGTATTAGGCATGAAAAACAATAAGGTGGCAAGTACTAAATTGTTCCTAAATTGATTCGGGCGCAAACACAGACCAAGGACAGCACAAAGTCACAAAGTCCACTTGGTTTATCACCCACCAATCATCTCAAAGCTTGACAGAGTGTGCGACTTCTACTGTCATTATTATCCGTGCTGCTGTCACTGCATTGTTTCCTTCAATGTATCCTTGAGAACAAAGATAGCCTTGTGAAATTCCTACTGAGTGCCACCCATTGATTGAGGAGGACAGCTTGTGAAGAATAGTGAGGTCTAGACTTCAGTCATTGCAGCTGTGTACGATCACTTAACCAGGTGACCTTTGTTTAAAGGTCTATGGGAACATAAATAAAGACATGAAGTCATCAAGAAAAGCTTAGAACCTTAAGTTTGTTTTTGATGCTTTTTAGATTATAATATCAAATTAAATGAAATAGAGTCATAGTAAGGTCTTAGTATACTTCATCTAGAAATCTAATTTGGTTCGTGAGGTTGAAGTCAAATTAACTGGTGCCCTAATTGCAGGTACATTCGTCACAGAAATGGAAAATTCAACTTGATTGTATCATGGAATCAAGACACTTCAGGCAAAAGGAGAAAAAAGAAACAACCGTAACATATCCCATCCTGATCTCCTTTGACACATGCACGCGTACACATTTGGTACCCACAAGGTAAGGTATAACCTGGACTGCAAACACCCACAGACACACACACAGTAAGCAATAGACGGTTAAACCACAAAATGAGGCTTCAAAAATGGCTGAATCTCATGAATTTAAAAAAGCACAAAAGTACAATTATACTCACGGCATACTAAAAAGTATAAGCCAATCTAGGTCGCCATATGGTGAACATCAACTGTATGTAGCAGCCAATAATGTAAATGACATGCTAATACTGTAATACATTTCTCAGTACTTATTGTTCTAAAGGTCACATAACTGCCCAATAATATAATACATTTTCTGAATCAATAATGTAATAAATTTTGCCAATAATGTAATAAGCTATTACATTATTAGTCATTTATTACATTTTTTGACTTTTAGTACATTATCTTATTGGCGTGTTATTAGATTACTGGCAGTTACTGCATTATTGGCCTCTACACCCTCATTATCCTTGTTCTGAAACTTAGTATTTCAAGAATCCTCCGTTACAGAACACATGTTATGTATTTATATTTAAATACCAAAATATGTAAGTCATATTCCAAAAAAGGGTTAACTGCACCTTCATAATGCATTCATAGAACATTCATAACCATGTAAATATACCTTAATACCCTAACATACTTTAAAAACTGTAACATACGTTAATAACTAACATTATGGGACAATAATAAAACATTATAATCGTATAATGTTTGTTATTAATGTATACTAAAGTTGTTACGGTATGTTAGAATGCTATGGTGTACTTCATGCTGCTTATGCATGTTCTATGAATGCATTATGAAGGTGCACTTAATTTTCTATAGATGCATTATAAAGGTATTATGAAAGTGCAGTTCATGTAAAACACCCAAATAAATTACACCATTCTAAACTTCACAAAAACACATTTTACTAGAAGGAGCCTTTTTTCCTTTCTTTGTCCAATCGTGTAAACGAGCAGTGAAGAAATACTGTAACAACAGACATGGTGCTAAGTATCCGGTTAGGAAATAAAGAAAATGTTAAGGCAAGTGCAAGATTTCTGTCATTGTGACACAGAGCATAGAAATAGCATGAAGGCGTCTGCAGTCTGGCTTCTGTAGCTGTTATCTTCTGTGACTATCTTTCTAAGCCAGTCAACACCCCGAGGACCCTTAGTTAGCACAAGCTCTTTCTCATGGCGCTGTTTTCTCCGCACTGACGCTTAAAGCAGCCTCACTCGCAGCTGTCCATGGGCCTCTTTGGTGGTGCACTAACAGGTGAGCGGCCACTGTGACACAATGGTAACTCAGCTTTGCACTTGACAGATGCCGCAACATGACTCCAAATCGTCCTCCTATTATTAGTGCTCTTTGAGTACCTTTCAACTGAAAGGCAGAAATGTGATTCTTTTCACCTGTTTTTATTTGCCTTCCTATTTAACTTCTCTGATATTGTTCTACAATCCAGACGGCAACTTGCCTCATTCCAGCGCTCACATATAAAGAAAATGTGAAAGCACTTGCAAGTGTTTTCCCAATAAACGCATTTACTTACATATTAGTTTCAGTGCTGAAACCAGAATAATCGCACACTGGATGGCAGTGTGTAGTTGCTGACTTTTATGCGGCGCACTGCATGCTTACATAAGCAGAATGAATGACAAAATGTGAAGTGATGTAACTGTTACCTTCCCAAAGAGACACAATTCCATCCTTCTTTTGGCAACTTTATTATTCCCAGTTCAGTGTTGGAGTTTGCAAGAAGCACAGAGCGCTCACATTGACGTTAACTAGGATATCCCCCACTCGTGCTTACTGATGACATCACTTTGGACAATTAACTCTTGGCAACTGCATAAATTAGAATAATTTATAAAACACTTCCAACAATGAAATTAGAATATATTTGCTACTGGACTTAAATCCTTTTTTTCCATAATGAAATATATGTGGTCTGGGAAAAAACACTCAGGAACACAAACACTATTTTGGAGTTTAATTTATTCTATAGATCTATTTGAATAGATGTTTTTCTTGGGAAATAAGAGGATTTACATAAAACAGTTTCTTTCACTTTCCATTTTTCCCTTACAGGTGATTCTCAAAATGGAGGAAAAATAAAAACTCTACACTCTGGTGAGGCGGGTACAGTGTAAACGAAAGATAAAATACACAAAACACTTGAGGCTAATCTCGTACAGTATAAGCGAGTATGCAGTAATAAAAGGGAAAGTAGCAGTATTACACTGGAAATAAAATGACAGTGGCACTCAGCTAAATTTTAAAGGCAGTAAACCGCTCTGAAATACCACTCTGGTACTTCGAAAACCCTCCTGCAACTCTTCTGCACGAGCTCAGAAATCTGTCCGCTGCACAACTAATACAGCTCAAAATGGCACTTCCAAACGGTTGCTTTCCACACTCTCCATCGGGTGATGACGTCATCATCATCTTTCTTAAAGGCGCAAACATCTCTTCCTTATTGTTCCCAGGAGACGCAGTTATACTGTTTTTGCGCATAGCTCATAGATCACCCAGTTACATCGCCCTCGATTACTCACTTCCTACGAAGGTGCTCTTAACCTCTTTGACTGCTTCTCAAAATAAAACTGTACTTAAACTAGCTAATATCTGTGAGACTGCAGCAGGGCTTATGGAGGCCATATCTTGAATGGATTTAGGCTCATGATGAACATTCAAATGTTGCCCCGCATTCACCCTTTTGCGCCGAAGTGGCACAGCTACAGTACGGGTCCCTGAATGTCTGGTCTAGGCCCAACTGTATCTGTTTCTGCTGTCTCCATGTCCAGAGTCTCAACAGATACAGCTCACACCCCCTCATCTGGATTGGTTCAGAACTGTCCAGCAGCATATTTGACCCCGGAACCACATTCCCCACCAGGATGACACCTTCCTCTGCATCTTCAACATCTGACTCCGTCTCTAACGATGGAGTAGACTGAGTTACAGGAGCAGGGAGTTTCCTCCGTGGCACTGGAACACAGGACTTTATATCTACTCTGTTTATCTTCTTGCAAGGATTTCCCTCCACTGATTCTACAGTGTAGGAGTTACCCAATACTTCCACAACCCTATGGACAGTGGGCTTCCATACATCCTGTATCTTGTTGCGACCTACCGGCCGATTACACAAGTACACCAGTGAATCAACTTCAATCTCTGGATAATAGACTCTGCCTTTCTGCAAAGAATTGTGTTCAGCAGCTTTCTGCTCAGAATACTCTTTTGCTCTGGCAGGTGCCTCGCTTAACCACTGCTGACGCAAAGCTAACCAACCATGGTTTTGACCAACCACCTGCTTTTTGTCCCAACAAAGTATCCACTGGCAAGTGGGTTCAACACCAAACAACAAATAAAAAAATAACCTGTGGTTGAATGGGAAGTCACATTATACGTATATACCAATTCAAGCAGGTGCTCAGGCCATCTGCATTTTTTTTCAGGGGGTAATGTGCGTAACAAATAATGTATGGTACAATAAAAACGCTCACACTGAGCATTTCCAGTAGGATGACAGGGAGTGGTCCTGCTTTTCTTAACACCAATACAGTCTGCAGAGCTCTGCTACAACCACACTCTCAAAATTACGTCACTGATCTGAGTGGAGCCTCCCTGGGACTCCATACTTCATAAACTATTCCCGTAAAAGGATCTTTGCTGTGGTATCTGCCTTTTGGTCCGGGGGCTGGGAATGCCTATGTGAATTTTGTGAAAATGTCTGTGACTACCAACACATTCTCACGACCGTCAAGGGCAGGTTCAAGCACTGTGAAATCTACAGCAATCACCTCCAATGGTCTTGAGGTAAGAAAAGATTTCATGGCAGGGAGAATCTTAGGTTGAGGCATTTTGGTTAACACACAACGCTGAGATTCCTTGAGCCAATGTGCAACATCCTTATGCATTCCTACCCAAAAGCATCTTCGCCTCTGCAACTGCAATGTACATTCAATGCCCATTAAGTCAGCCCCTTCCAACACCTGCTTCCTCAGACTGCTGGGCAACAACAACTGAAAATACTCCCCATGCTCATCCAAAACCACCCAATACAACAGGCCATCTACTTCCTTCACACATTCCCAATGTTTAAGCAATGAACGAACAGGTCTGGGCAAAGCTTGACGCTCTTTCCCTTTAGGTACCTTATTCCGAACCCACAGGCCCCTAAATGTCCGCAGCACAATATCCTGTTGCTGGAAAGACTGCAGTTCTGCAATTGGATAACCAGGAAGTGTTGGTGTGTTGCCCTGAGCTAATTCAAGAAACTCCTTCTGCTCAGTTTCTGCAATTTGAATCTGTCTAACCTTGCAGCTCTTAATGTCTGCCGTAACCAGCTCTGAATCAAGAGCTGTGCCACGATTCATCAGACTGCATATTACTACACATCCGTCAAACTCAGCATCTTCTGAAGCCTGCTCTAGCTCCCCTGGCAAACGGTTGCCTAGACAATGTGTCAGCCACTATGTGGTTCCGTCCTAGCCTATATCAACATCAAAATCAAACACCAGCATAGATAGTTGTTGTCGTAATTTGGAACCCAGTAAGTAGCCACGAAACTTCTCGGCTATTGCTCATTTAAGGGCTAAGAGCTCTAGTTTCATACTACTGTAGTTCTGATCATTTTTTTCGCCATTGCTCAGTTGCCTACTAGCATACACTATGACTTGTTTGGTACTCTTCTGCTGCTGATACAAATCAACTCCAAGGCCATAGTTACTCACATCAGTTACTAGTATAAAAGGCTGAGTAAAATCAGCGAAGCCAAGGATGAGGGCACTAATCGGTCTGTCCTTCAGTGAATCAAAGGCTGCCTGATATTCTCCAGTCCACGTTTGAGTTAACAGCTGGTTGGCCTTGCCAGGACTTCCTGCATTTGAATACAAATTTGCCACATCATGCAGTGTGCCAGCAATTTTGGATGGATAAGCCATCTGTAGTAGCTTCAAAAGCCCAAGAATGATCTCAAACCCCTAACTGTAGATGGTACTGGCCACTGCTTCATAGCTGAAACCTTTTCTGGATCAGTACCTATACCATCAGCAGACACTTGGTGTCCCAAGAACTTTACCTCGGTCTGGAGGAACTGGCACTTCTGTAACTTCACTTTAAGGCCTGTTTCTTTGCGACGCCTAAGCACCCTGTCAAGCCACTCTAGGTGTTCTGGGAGTGTCTGAGAATACACTAGTGTATCGTCAAGGTATACTAGCATGATTTGGAAGACAAAATCATTCATGATGACCTGCATGAGCCTTTGAAATGTTGCAGGCACATTGCAAACACCAAATGGTAATCTGAGATATTCATATAATCCAAAAGGAGTGGAGAAAGTAGTTTTATACCTATCACGCTCTTCTACCGCCATCTGATGGTAACTACTCACCAGATCAGTGACAGAGAAGTTCTGTGCCCCCTGAAGAGCATCAAAACTTTCATCAATTCTCAGGAAGGGGAAGGCATCCTTTTTGTTCTTTTAACGGCCTATAATCCATGCACAGCCATAAGCTGCCATTTGTCTTCCTTACCAACACAATTAGTGATGCATAGGCACTACTGCTTTCCTGAATAACACCTTTGCTTAAGAGTTTAGAAATGTGCTTCTTAACTTCACCATACTGGGTGGGCAGCTAAGGCTGGGTAACTGGATCATCATTTGTTAGGTGAATTTTATGTCTCATCTTGTCCATATACCCCAGGTCCTCGCCTGCGACTGCTAATATGTCAACATTTACATTTACAGCATTTAGCAGATGCCCTTAGCCAGAGCGACTTACATAAGTGCTTTTACCTGGCCAGCAGTGCCTTCAACTGAACTTTTTGTTCCTCATTACCACCAAGGTCAAGTGTGTCTAAAACAGATGATAAATCACCGTCGACCGTTGACGAGGCTTTGGAAGGGGACCTGCAGGCGACCACCTAGCCAGGGCCAAAGGACCCACAGGTGCCCCTGCGAGCGAGGGCGAGCATGAGGTACATGAGGGGGCGTGGCACACATGAGGATCGTACGAGCAGGTCATGACACATAGAGTCCCTAGAAGGGAGTTTTGTCCCTATGATCCTCTCTGCAGTCTTTATGACTCTTTGCAGAGCCTTCCTCTCTGCCTGTGTGGTGTTCCCGTACCGGACAGTGATGCCTGCTGGGAGGATGCTCTCTATTAGTCCTCTGTAGGCCTGAGTGAGAGGGCGATGGTTCATGCCGGCTTTCCTGAGCAGCCTAATGAAGTAAAGGCTTTGCTGGGCTTTTTTCACTGTGCTCTGGTGTTAAGAGTCCAGCTCAGGTCTGATGTAACCTGCAGTCCCAGGAATCTGTGGCTGTCGGCCCCCTCCACCTCAGTCCCTCTGATGATAAGAGGCTGTAGAGGAGGTGGATCCTTCCTGAAGTCCAGTATTATTTCTTTGGTCTTGTCTGTATTGAGGACGAGGTCATTCTCCTCTCCATAGACAAGAATGTTAGTTACCAGGGTCCTGTACCGACTCACCCCCCCCCCACCCCATGATGAGCCCCAGAATGGTGGTGTCGTCAGCGTATTTAATGACGATGGAGTTGTCCTGGGTGGAGACACAGTCATAAGTGTGCAGGGTGAAGAGTTCTGGACTGAGGCAGCACCCCTGTGGGGATCCAGTGCTGACTGTAAGCTCAGCAGACACGTGTCCTCCCATTCTCACCACCTGTGGTCTATCTGTCAGGAAGTCAGAATCCAATTACAGATGGGAGTTGGGAGTTGGGAGGTCTGTCAGTTTCTCGGTCAGCTTACCCGGGCGGATGGTATTGAAATCACAGCTGTAGTCCAGGAAGAGCATCCTGACATACGTTCTGCAACGAACGTAGTGCATGATTGCTGCTGCACCTTAATTTGGTGGTCTTTGTGTTTCTGGGAGCCTCTTCTAAACACCACAGCTGAGTCTCCTCCCGCACCTCAGTCATGGATGACTCTGGGTTGCCTCACACATAAGAGCAGGATCTCTAACCCCCTCTATGAACTGATCTCTTAGCATCATTCTCTCATTAGTGACTGCTTCCGGAGAACACCTCAATACAGAATTAAGATCTTGCGACAGGGCATGTGAAAATTCTCAAATGCCCTCCCCCTGCTGGTGTCTACGACTACAGAAACTATGCAGCAGTTGGGGTGCACTGCATTTGACTCTAAAGGCTGCTCTAAGATAGGTGAATAAGTCACTGGAATTTTCAAAATCAGCATTACTGCACATTTGTGCTTCTTATAAAGCTGTCCCCCTAAGAAATGACAACACAGAATTATACTGGTCATATACCTGCCCATCCCGCCTGACTTGCTGGCGCCACCTGTCCAGCCCGTCTCACCTGTTCTGGCAGTCGCCGCACCACCCAGGGAAGCTCTGGCTGCTGCGGCGCCCCCTGCTGGCCGAGAGTTGACGATTGCTGCTGCACCGCCCGAGCTCCCTGCTGCTCTGCCTGAGACCCCGGCTCTGCCTATCCCAGAAATCTCTGTCCTCGAGGAGGTCCCGGACTGCATTACCATCACTCCTCCCTTGGTGGAGGGAGAGGAGGAGCTCGAATGGGACCCCTTGGGGATCTACCTACTGGGCCCTAGGGACTTGGGTGGTGGAAGGACTCCTCTACCTTCGCCCCAACGTGGTGGAGCCTGACTGGGTCCCCGATTATCTGTGTCCCGGAAGGGGCGGGGACCGGGTCCCGCCTGCCCTGCCCCCTGGGTCGCCTGCGGGTCCCTCGCCATTGCTTCGTTGGCCGCCTGTGGTCTTGCCTCTGATGCCTCGTCGTTCGCCTGCGGGTCCCCCGCTCCGACTCGTCGCTCGCCTGCAGGTCCCCCCACTCTGGGTTGTCGGTGGACGGCGCCTCCGCCTGCTGTGGCTGCGCCGTTGCCTGCTGTGGCTTCCCCTCCCTCCTTGCCTTCGCCATGGTCCCCTTCTGCTCCCTCCTTGCCTTCACTGATGTCCCCTCTGGCTTCCTCCTCTGCCCCATCATTGTCCCCTCCGGCTCCTGCCTCCCGGTCGCCCAGGGTCCCTCCGGCTTCAACCACTCGGTCGCCTGCGGCCCCTCCAGCTGCCACCTTTCACTCGCTGGGGTTCCCTTGGGCTCCACTTGTCTCACTGCCCTTTCCACCTTCTGTGTCTGTTCCTCATCCCTCTGTGTCTCCTCCGTTCCCTCCTGGTCCCTTTGTCCCTACTGTCCTTGTTCCTCATCCCTTGGTGTCTCCCTTATTCACTCCTGGTCCTTTTGTTCCTCTGTTTTCTGTTCCCTCTGTGTCTCCTTTCTTGGTTTGTTTGTCCGCGTTTCCTGTCCTGTGTCAGGTGTTGTCCTGGGTTTTGCCCCTCTGCTTCTTTTGTGCTTCTGTTTTGTTCCTTGTGCCCCGGTAATGTTTTTCTCTTGTTTTACAGGTCCTGTTTTCCCGGTTTCGTCCTGTCTGCCCCTCCCCTTGGTGCACGCCTGGAGTGTGTGCCTTTGGGGGGGGTTCTGTCATGACCCGCGCGTCCAGTCCTCGTGTGTGCCACGCCCCCTCATTACCCACGTGTATTACCCTGATTGTGTTCACCTGTTACCTGTTATTTTCTGCTTGTCTTGAGTATATTAGTCCGCATTCAAGTCTGTTTCCCTAAGTCTGTCATTAATGTTCGTTGCAGTGTGCTCCCCAGTCGTCCAGTCATCCCGAAATGGCTCGCTCGTCTGCTTCCTCAATCGCCCGCAAGCCAGTCACAACAATTATGTAGCTGTTACATATATTTCATTATTATCTAAGTTGGGGTACAGGGAAGAAAGAAATCCATTGAACACTTTTTGAGCTAAGTATAACAGAAATTGATCCTTAAAACTGATATGTTGCAAAAGCAGTGTGTGGCTCAGTGGGCTAAGCCTCTATGCCTGTAATCAGAAAGTTGCCAGTTCAGCCTCATGTCAGCATGTCTGCGGGTCCTTGAGCAAGGCCCTTAACCTTTTTTAGTTTGTCTGAAACGTGTTGCTCATTAAAGCACAATAAGTAAGCTTTGCTTGTTGTGACATTGCAGATATATTTCTCAATACACTCACTATATTCACTCATTTTGTTAGGTACACTTTGCTAGCACCAGGTTGGGCCTTCAGAACTGCCTTAATTCCTAGTGGTTCAACAAGGTGCTTGAAACATTCCACAGAGACTTTGGTCCATGTTGACATGACAGCATCACACAGTTGCTTTAGATTTGTCAGTTGCACCTTCATTACATGAATCACCTGTTCCACCACGCCCCATAGCTGCTCTATTGGATTGAGATCTGGTGGACGTGGAGGCCATTTGAGTACAGTGAACTCAAACAGTCTGAGATGATATGAGCTTTATGGCATATAAGCTGCTGGAAGTAGCTATTAGAAGCTGAATACACTTTGGTCATAAAGGGACATGGTCAGCAACAATACTCTGGTAGGCTGTGGTATTTAAACGATGCTTAATTGGTGCTAAGGAGCCCAAAGTGTGGCAAGAAAATATCCCCCACACCATTACACCAGCAACAGCCTGAATTGTTGATAGGCAGGATGGATGGATGCTTTCATGTTGTTTACACCAAATTCTGACCCTAACATCGAGATTCATCTGACCAGGCAATGTGTTTCCAATCTTTCTTTGTCCAATTTTGAGGATCCTGTGCCCACTGAAGCCTCTTTTCTGTTCTTAGCTGACAGGAGAGGCACCGGGTCTTCATCTGCTGTAGCCCGTCTGCTTCGAGGTTCGACATGATGTGCATTCAGAGATGCTCTACTGCATACCTTGGTGGTAAGAAATGGTTGAATTACTGTTGCCTTTCTATCAGCTTGAACCAGTCTGACCATTATTCTCTGACCTCTGCCATCAACAAGGCATTTTCACCCAGAGAGCTGCCACTCCTTGGATGTTTTTTTTTCATTTTCAGCCTATTCTCTGAAAACCCTGGAGATGGTTTGCATAAAAAGCCTGGTAAACAAGTTTCTGAAATACTCATGCCACTCAACCATACCACGTTCAAATTTAAAGTTACTTTAAATAACCCCTTTCTGGTGTTTGGTGTGAAAATTAATTGAAGCTCCTCACCTGTATGTGCATGATTTCATACATTGTGCCACTAACCTCCGTTGAAGTTCAAGTCGGGGATGGGCTCTGACTATTGTCCTTGTCCATGACTAAACATCAGAAAGAGTATCTGGCTTTGTTGAAGACATTGGGTGGGATGCTGGTAGACAGCCCCTCTAGGGACTCCATTGTTCTACCAGGGGACTTTAACACTTACATGGGTAACCGGAAAGGTATGACTGAGAAGAATGACCTGCCTGAATTGAACCCCAGCGGTTCTCTGCTATTGGACTTTTTGCTAACCACTGTTTGTCAATAGTGAGCATCATGTTGAAGCATAAGGGTGTTCATAGTTTCATCTGGCAC
Organism: Mormyrus lacerda; assembly: GCA_015163995.2. Taxonomy (NCBI): domain Eukaryota; kingdom Metazoa; phylum Chordata; class Actinopteri; order Osteoglossiformes; family Mormyridae; genus Mormyrus; species Mormyrus lacerda. The sequence continues at coordinate 8,132,840 of JAABNX020000090.1, read as the reverse complement.
CAGAATGCCCTTGGCCATAGCTCAATGGTCAATTTTGTTTATATCATCTGATCTGTGGCCATGAATTTAGGATACTCAAGTGAAGGGAGGTGCTGATCTGTCAACTGGTCACCACCTAAAATGCTAAAATGCTACTGCTAAAATGGCAAGTGAAGATGTCAGTCACACCTGCTAGACCTAAATGTATAGTGAATGTGTGCAGGGTGATTCTGGCAGAGGCCCCTGAACAGGAGAACTTCAACTCACAGCTCCAGCAGAACTTCTCTTGCCTTCCAGGGGAGGCTGGAGACGTTGAGGTGAGTGAGCTATGTTTAGTGCCTCCACTGTTGAGGTGGCTGTGCAGAGTTGTTTGTGCCTGTTGAGGCAGCAACCCCTGAACCAGAGGTAAAGGGCACTGTCAGCCTGAAGAAGGAGGCCTTCCAAGCTTCATTAGCTTGTAGAACTTCAGAGGCAACTGACAAGTACCAGGAGGTCCAACAAAGCACAGCCTTACAGTGGAAGCAAATTGATGGTGTGGGACGAGTTCGGTGGGGCCTTGGAAAATGACACTCTGTTGTCCTTGAAGAGATTCTGGCAAAGTGTAAAGAGATTCAGGAGGAGGAATCAGGGCTTTGCCCATGCTGCTCATGGCAGGGATGGGGTTTTGTTGACCTCAAGTGGGATTTAATTGGGTGACAGAAGGAGCATTTTGAGGAGCCCCTCAATCCCAATGACATGCCTTCCTTGGAGGAAGTAGAGTTGGAGGAATCACCGATCACTAGAACTAAGGTCACTGAAGTAGTACTCTTCAGTGGTGAGGCTCCAGGGGTAGATGATATCACTACTGTATGTGCTTTTTGACTTAAGTGCATAGGAGGATTGATCCCTGTGTGAATAGCATTAGCATTGATTGTTGTTGACTGTTTTCAAAGTGAATCATTCTTTGCCATGATGAATGTGTGTATGCATATAATCAGAATGGAGAAAGGGATCAAAAGACAAATTTGCCCTAGGGCCCTCAACCAACTTGCTGCGCCCTTGGTGGTGATTCTTGTAAGCCTGAAACTCATCAGTCTTCTCCTCCAATCATTCTGAGGACATATTGGGAGTAAGCATTAGTGTTAGAAGAACGAAAAAACACCAATAGGTTTATCTACCATTTAAGTTTACAGACGCTACTTACAAACTTTCAACTTACGAACTTTCAGACATACGAACGAAAAGGACTGTAAGTCCAAACTGTATTCCTTGGGCTCCCGTTTCCTGTCCACGACATCAGTTTTTTTTCCCTGCACATCAATTCCGCCTAGTACGACTTCTGGCCTCTACTCCTGCCACTTCCACACAGCGTAGCGTGCGTACTCCCAGCATCCTAGTTCTTAGTACTTGCATGTACCATTAAAATGATGCTGAACAATAACTTACGAACATTTCAAGTTACGAACGGCCGTTCAGAACGTATCTCATTCGTAAGTAGAGGAGCGTCTGTATTCTACAGAATTAATAATAATTAATTAGTAAAGAAGGAGCAGTAAACACAATAAACAAGACAGTTTCGGGAAGATCCATCAGAGAGCTTCACTCTTCATCAAACATTTTCTGTGACATGAAAAATGCATAGAAAAACAAATTAGGAATGAGGGGAAAAAAATCCAGGAATAAGTCCTAAAATGTCACATTCAAACTGCATTAATGCCCAAGTAAGTACTGATAGTACGTCTCCGAATGACTGACAAAGACTGAAAATGAACTCGTCCAACTGTTCAGTGTATAAACATCTATCCATTATGTATCTATATGTCTACTCAGAGGAGTATCCTTCATACTCATTATAATATCATATATTGTAGATCAGTACATACACATTGTATATTAGTTCAGGAAACTTCATGAATGCATAGCAATGCATGCACATCTTTGGAGATCATCTCTGTGATCATTCTTATTATCTAAAGCAGCATAAGTGAAAAACCAGCAGAAGTATATTGTGATGTAAGACTAACAGTTGTTGTTATGGATGCATTGTAATGTACATTTATCCAAAGATATACTGAATTAATACCAAAGAACTGCTGAGGATTGCACTATTTTATTGCTGCTTTTCCCCCAAAATATTCTTTATTGTATAATAAAAAAACATCTCTTAGTTCTTAATTTATTAAGTGAACAACATAATATATCTAGCAGAGCTAAAGGAATATAAAAATCCTGTGGGTAAAATTAATTCCTTTTTCAACCACTATGTACATAGTTAAAGATCAACAGTTTGCACTGTGGCAAGATTGTGATGAGACTTTTTGAAAATGTAGTATTTCAAAGACTGCAATAGCACAGCTGGAAACATTTGGTGTATATTCTGTTCTGTATATCCTATCATCTGGAGTTAATTTGTGATTAGTAAACTTGCCCAGTGACGTCCAGCAAGACAGCTTGAAAAAAAGCTACAAAACAACACAGTTCAAGCCAATGAAACACATGCACAGATTTGCTTAATAAGTTATATTTTTCTACGAAGGTTACTGACCTTCGCAGACTCTTGGCGCGCAGCTTGTTGACCTGCGACTCTGCGATGTCGGCTCTCTCCTCTGCCCCGTCCAGCTCGTGCTGCAGCTTGTGGAACTTCCCTAGGTTGCTGTTAGCTTATGCCTCCTGGGTCAAAGAGGCTCAGATCATAACAGTTCAGTGTGACCTGAAAATCAGTGTTGTGGGTAGAAAGACAGAAAACTACAAAAAAAATAAAGGTGAACTACTCACAGCTTCTTCTGAAGCTTCATTTTATTTCATTAATGCAACACGTGTTAATTCAACACCATGCATATTCAGTTTGCTAGCATAAAGTGTATTTGCCAGCACCTGGTAGGTGAGCGCCTTAATGCGTCGCTCATATTTGCGGATTCCGTTCAAAGCGTGGCCGCTATTCCTCTGCTCAGCCTCCACCTCGCCCTCCAGATCTCTTACCTGTAACACGTCATAAAATGAACTATGGAAACATTATTAATGTTGACCAAAACCAAACAGGTCTTAAAGACCACCATAGGTGACCACATGTTGAAAGTACTTACCCGGACTTCCAGCTTCTGCACCTGCTTCTTGCCCCCCTTCATTGCAATCTGCTCAGCTTCATCCAGCCGGTGCTGCAGGTATTTGATGGTCTGCTCCATATTTTTCTTCATGCGCTCTAGGTGAGCACTGGTCTCGCTTCTTCTCCATGGTCCATCAGTCCCATATTTTGTCCTCCACTGAGCCACCTCAGTGTTGGCCTTGGAGAGACTCCGCTGCAGCTCCCCTTTGGCCTCCTGCTCCTCCTCGTACTGCTCCCGCAGCAGGTCTGAGTCGTGGCGAGCAGACTGTACCGCGTGGGCCAGTGTATTCTTAGCCTGGTATATGCAGGAAACAAATTGTGTAAATATTCATACTGGACATCTCATGTCCTGTGCAGATGAAATTAGAATTTTTATAAATCACCTTGACTTCCTTGTCCAATTGTCTTTTAAGGTCCTCAATCTGCTGGATATATGACTGTTTCCCTCAGGTTAACTGAGAAATTATAGATTCTTTCCCCTCCAGCTGCCTTGCAAGTTCCCCTTTTTATAGCAAACAATACAATGTACCCGTGACCGTTCACATCAGCAGAATCATTTTTCACGTGGCAGATACATGTGCATGCTATTTTCTGTTTGAAGCTTAACTTTCTGCATAGTGAAGTCACTCAAATTACGTTGGGCTTCCTCCAACTTTTTTCTATAATCACTCCTGATCTTCAAGAGTTCTGCATGTCTTTTCTGTGTTTGAAATAATCGCAGGACATTTTTACTTAGGGACTTTTTCTACTGCGGATGAGGAAACAACTACATCATAACCCATAAACAGTTTTTTCCCTTGTACCTTATCCTTTACGGCCTGTCCCATGTTGGACACGACGTCATTCAGCTCCAGTCGCAGCTCGCTCTTCTCCTTCTCCAGCTTCTGCTTCACTCTCTGCAGGTTGTTAGTCTGCTCGCCCAGGTCAGCCACACTGTCGGCCTGTTTCTTCCTCAGTGTGGCCGCCGTGGCTTCGTGCTGCAGTGTGGCCTCTTCCAGGTTTACTGCATCGTACCAAGCTTTTTACCTTCTTCTGTAACAGAGTAGAATTGCATATCGTATATATTTAATTACCAATAACTTTCCTATGTATAATATAATTATAAGCATATACAGAATACATAGTATTAATATATAATCCATAATAATATAATAGCACTGACACAAGTTAGTATATTAAGGAGCGGGTGGTTAGCGACCTGGGTTGATATGTCCCCTGGCAGGAGAGGTGTCCGTTTACTCCCAGTATTATATCGGCCAGTGAAGAAATGTTTCTGTGATTACCATGTATGTGTTTCTTTTTTTGTCTTTTATTTTATGGCGCTTCCCTTCCCCCTAGGCGGGATTTTTCCCTGTGGCTCGGAGGCATAGAAGGAGGAGAGGTGTCCGTTTACCCCCAGTATTATATCGGCCAGTGAAGAAATGTTTCTGGATAAAACTGGATGGTTCAAACCACGGGTCACTTCTTTATTTAACCGGCGGACCAAGCAACATCAAACACAACGCAGAGGCAACACCCCGTCCGCCCCAGTTACACTTGCACTCTACCTACCAGCAAAACCTGAGGAAACCCTGATATCTCACCTGTACTGTTGTAATAGTCAATTTGCTTCACCGAACGGTTCTTCCGTTGCTCGTTTCCAGTTAGTGCACAAAGCTGCAGAAAGACACTTACAAGATCAAGGGTTTGTGAGAATATTCCCCCTACTGGGGCTTCACTTCACTGGCCAGAAGTTAAATTTAAGAATCTATGTTCACATTTTATTGATCACTTTTAAAGCTTTACATGGTTTGGCTCCAGAGTATATATCTGAATTATTAGTTCCCTATCAAACGCTGATACCTTTATGATCATTTGAGGAGCTACTCATTGCTCGAGACTAAAGACCGAAGGTGATAAGGCTTTTTCTGTGTTGCGTCCTAGACTTTGGCACAGCTTTACCTCCAAGCATTAGGTCAGCTGACTCAGCAGCCATTTTTAAGTCACGTTTAACAAACCATTCTCATCGTACTGCATTTCACGGTTTGTATTTCGTTGATATCTTAAGTTGGATTATTTATACTTTTTTATGTTACTTTTATACTTTATGATTTGTGTTTTTATTTTGTTGTTAATGCTTTATATTTACAGTATTTTATATCAACATACTCCTTGCTTATTTTGGTTCTGTTTTTGTCATGTTTCCATTTTCTTTTTATAATGTATTATGTTGAAGAGAGGCTGCCAAAAAACACAATTAGTGTTCTCCAAACCAGCACTCTACATAAATTTTATGCATTTATGAGCTACTAAACTTTTTGGGTGTCGTCTGTGGCTTTCAGAAACTCCCAAAAAAAAACAAAAATTTCCTATTTGATTTATAATGCCGACCCCATGATATATCGTAACAATGGAGAAACTTGCAATGTAGAAGGGTCAACGTATACCATTTTTAATAACCAAGAAACACTGAAGGCATTGTATTTAATAACGGTTCTTTCTTTACCTGACAGCATGTGAGGAGGAGCTTCAGTTCTCTTCTTTCCTCTGTAAGCAGTCACTATCATAGACTGGCAGCCACTTATAGGGGTTGACAGTGACACAGAAGAGCCCAGAGTAGGTCTGCAGAGGAGACAGAG
>JAABNX020000090.1:8062404-8105129 GCA_015163995.2 Mormyrus lacerda | reverse complement strand
GCTTCTGCCTGCTCCTCACGTTGTTTCTGCTTGAACTTCATGTTACCATAGTGCATGATGGCACCGGTCAGCTTGTACACAGAGTTTTTCTCCTCTTGTGTGAAGCCCAGCACATCAAAGGCATTCTGCGTACAATAAGACATTTTTATGTCAAAGGGAGCAAATTAGCAGTGTTGCAGTAATAGCAACAGCCTTAAGATTCTATAAGGCATTGTTGTTTAGCCTTATTATGAACCAATACACTATATGGACAAAAGTATTGGGACACCTGGCCATTACACAAACAGGAACTTTTATGACATCACATTCTAAATCCATAGGCATCAGTATGGAGCTGGTCTCCCCTTTGCACCTATAACAGCTGCCACTCTTCTGGGAAGGCTTTCCACAAGATTTTGTGAAAAGGTGTCGGTGGTAATTTTTGCCCATTCAACCAGGAGAACATTTGTGAGGTCAGTCACTGACGTAGGACGTGAAGACCTGGCGCACAATCTCCATTGTAGTTCATGCCAAAGGTGTTTGATGGGGTTGAGGTCAGGGCTCATCCACTCATGTCTTTTAAATTGAATTAAACGGCAAAATTAACTTTACAACAGCAAAAAATATTTTTTAAATTCTATGAATGCGTTAAAAATCACATTAGAGCGTCTTAAATTACGGTGAGCTCATGTTTTTCTAAAGATATCTCTATAATTGCTATTTTGAACGAAGTGATCAAACTCTTCCAAGTGTCAACATTTTTTAGGCGAAGGTATCGCCGCCCGTTAGATTTGATGCAGTAGCAGCAACGAGATGCAGACACAGAATTCGTATGAGATATGAGTCCATAAGCCCTGGGTTTGTGCCTGTCAACAACAACAGCAAGGCAGACGGAGGGCAGATGGAAATTCACTCACATCAGTGGCCATCAACTCCTCAGCGTCATCGATGGAGGCCACAGTGGTCTCTCCCTGAGAGATGAAGGCGTAGTCATAGGGGTTATTTGTCACCAGCAACATCTCTGTTTTTGGGCGGCGGAAGAGAGAAAAAAACAAGAGTAAGGGAGCCACATATTAATGACCAAGCTTCTTTTTTTTTATATAAAACTTTTTTTCTCCAAAACTACTTACCCAGTATTTCAGGTTTTCTGTTTGACAGAATTTGGTAGAAGATGTGATAATCTCTCTCAGCCTTAAGCTGAAAGACGACACGAGACTTCTCCAAAAGGTCTTGTTAAACAAGGAGGTAAAATGAAAGATAGAAAATAATTATCAAATATTTTCTGTCTAATACAACAACGAAAATTATAGTTATTATTATTATTATTATTATTGTTTACTTGCAACTGTACAGCAATCACACAAAAAAGAACCTTGAAAATCAGACGTGATAATTAAAGTATATGCACTTACAGGTCTCAATATCAGCTGAAGCCAGTTTCCCTCGAGTATCAAAATGGATGCGGATGAATTTGCCCTAATTATAGACGAAAGCACGACTTGGTCAGATCCTGTTTTATATGCAGTCAGCCAATTTTACGTAATAGCTCTACACTCACAAATCTTGAGGAGTTGTCATTCCTGATGGTCTTTGCATTACCAAAGGCCTCCAGGGCTGGGTTGGCCTGGATGATTTGATCCTCCAGGGTCCCCTGGAATTTACAAGCAGAATTAATGCTGGATGTCTTTCATTTAGTCAAATATGACCATCTTCTCCTTATTAATCTCTTACTCAGAAGTAAAATAATTATGATTATATCCAGTATAAATAATGACCTTATTCTGGGCAGAAGTATCCTTTTTCCCGGTACCTGCTGCTATGCTGGCGAAATACTGAATGACTCTTTTAGTATTCACAGTCTTTCCAGCACCAGATTCTCCACTGAGGAAACATTAAAAGAAGGTCACATATGGAGAAGAAAAGAGTTTTGCCATTTGTTTCTCTGTTTAAATATAGGAGAGATTTTTTATTTTTTTTGCGCCAGTTGGCAGACGACGACTATTACATAAATCCGGAAAATGCACCCAACTCACGTGATCAAGATAGACTGGTTCTCACGATCTATAAAACAAAAAATGGATCGTGCATATTAGATATGAGGATGATAATGAGAAAAGGAGAAATTATGACCATTTATTGCCATTATATAATAGTTCTACGAAACATAATACTGCCACAGGCATTACGAAAGATGCTTAACAAGGACCATGAATGGTATTTATTATCTGAATTCGCTTAATGGGTCTTTTTGCTGGAGTCACCTGTGAGCATGTACTGATAAGCGTTGTCAGAGATGGAGTAAATGTGTGGCGGAGCCTCGCTTCTCTTCTTTCCTCTGTAGGCAAGAACCACCGCTTGGTCGTAGACTGGCAGCCACTTGTAGGGGTTGACAGTGACACAGAAGAGCCCAGAGTAGGTCTGCAGAGGAGACAGAGAATAAAGTCAGTATGTTTCTGTTGGATCTGAAAGGATGGATTGAGCAAAATGTGTATCGGCAGTTCTACACTCACGTAGATCATCCAGGCTGCGTAACGCTCTTTGAGGTTATACAGCACGGCGGGCTCATGCAGGAAGGTTAACATGGCCATGTCCTCAATCTTGTCAAATTTTGGAGGGTTTTGCTGCAGAAGGTCTGTATCTTTGACAGTTAATGTCTGGAAAAATAATATCAGAACAAGGTTAGGTTAAGGATGGAGAGTATATCTTTTGAGTGATCTTTGATCATAGTTTGTTTCTTGTTTGTTTCTTCTGATTCGTATATCCCGTAGATTAATTTAATGTTAGTTTAATGGTATCTCCAAAAGTATTATACATCATTTCAAAAATGCAATTGGGGTCTTTGTTATTGTTTGTTATTTGTGCGTCCGGCGATACTAAGCAACTCACCTTCCCATTGTATGTCTCCACAGTCACTTTGTCTCCCTCTCGACTTACGACGGAGGCCTTCACAAACTCCTCCACAGAATCAGGTACAAAACATTCCTTCTTCATGTCGAAGAGGCGAGTCTGTGCTTCCAGGCGCTCCTTGTCGGATTTTCTCAGGAACGAAGCTGCAGCCCCGAACACCGACATCTCAGCATCACCCATGGTGACTCTGAAAGACATTTATGGGTAGAGTAAGAAAACTAGTGTCTAACCAGGATCGCAGATATACAGCGTGCCGACGCTCCTGATTATAACTTACCGGTAGGTTCAAGGCCGACAAGAAAACTGAAGAATGGACACGTTAACAGACAACTGATAGACCTGAGGGAAAGAAAAACAGTATGTTAAGATACAGAAAAGTGGTCCAAGGATGGAAACAGGGAGAGTGAGGTAGCACTTTATCAGATCGCACAGGTAGTGGGAAGCAGGGCTGTAGCTGCACCATACAGACAGGGACACACACAAGCTGCCAGAACTGTCATACCAAATCAGCCGGACTCTTTGGCTCTGCGCTGACTTGGGATGCAGGATGCAGGTCACATTTATACCTCCTGATGCCAATGCCCTATAAGGCCAGGAGCATGACTGCCCTGCCCCCCCTCCCCCCCCATGCTCCCTTTGCGTGACCCTCTCACCAAGGGCAGGCCACCATCCTCCAGAGGTGTATCCACTGGCCATTGATTGCCCCCCCAGCCCCCACCACACCAAACCACCCACCACCATTGTGACTAACTGGGACAATAGCCAGGAACCCTAAATTTCTGTGCTATGAGTCACACTACCATACACATACCGACTCCACCAAGATATCCCTCTTCTATTTATCTTTCTTTCCCTCATTCTCCCTCTCTCTTATCTTTCATGGCAGAGTTATGGGGGGGGGGGTTTAAAAACACTGGCTATCCCATTTGAGTGCACTCAGCACGCTCGCTTCCCGTCTCCTACCTGCTACACGCCTCCTATCAGCTGAGCCCGATTAGGCCGTCTGTGCCTTTGGAGGAAGACAAGGTCACATTGGGTATAACGCCCCCTACTGGCACTCTGTGGCCAACAAACACACAGTGCTGGTCTTTCATCCAGTTATCATTAAAGCTTATTTATAACTGCTGTCAGTCCATTTCTTCACACATTGCACCATATCTGTGTTCAGCTAAATACAAACTTTGGCATAACTATTGCCTAAGAAAAGTATTTGTTTGGTACTAGATATCAACTTTAAATTAAGACTTAGAATGTCAAAGTGCTGTGAAGTAACTAAAAGCAAAAGGACTATACACTGAGATAACATTGGCTTTTGTTAGGTTATATAAAACGACAACTATTACTACTACTACTAATAATAATAATAATAATAATAATAATAATAGGAAGAAGAAAAATATTTCTTTTATAGGCACTTAAGGATGCCTTACAAAGACAGTGATATCAAACAATACACAACAGCAAACAATAAGAAATATTTGAAAGATGTTGACTGTTATTTTTTCTATATGGTGCGGACTTGCCAGTGTGTATCCTATTTTTAAAGGGATTAGTAAAATTCCCCTCAAATTAGGGCCATTCTTTGCACCTGGTAATGTAGTGTAATGTTTCACCATTGTTCCTCGATGTGATCATATCCACGAGTGACACCCCAACCCAAAGCTGCGGCAGATAAAGGCTCAGCATGCNNNNCCCCCCCCCCCCCCCCCCAGCACTGGTATGTCACAGGCAGGGCACATGGACTGACCTTCACGTTTACAGAGTCAAGCCACCCTGGTAGAAAAGCCAAAAGTCCTTGTGCAGACACTAACTATGGAGATATTTGGGACTTTGAACACAATAACACATGGTGAGTGTTTGTGTGTCTATATATACACACACACACACACACTCACTTAGGTAAATTTTTGGGAGATTAGAATTTCACACGAATAATAGCAAATAAACCCAAAAATATATCAAGAGAATGTAAATGCATTATAATAATTATGTGGCTTTATAATAATGATAAACATGCACTATACATTTTACATTTAGTTTGAGAAAATTCTACATCTGAGAGAAAATCCAGGTTGCAACCGTGACAGCCAGGGCATTTAGTAATGATAATGCAAACTATACAAAGTACCAACTTAGGAGAAAATGAAACCTCACACAAAAATTGAAATACTGCCAGAGTATAAACCTAGTCCTTATCGAGGTCTAAAGAAAATCTAACATTAAATATTATAGTATTTTCAACGAGGGAGATGATCTTTAATCGTAACTTACATAAGCAAACATTTTAAATACAAGGAGTTAGCAATGGACCATTTATGAACATAAAATATGAGTGAAAATCTCATCTTCTAAAATTTACAGGACACTAAGTACATAGACGATGGACATAGATCCACTATACAAAGGACTGCTTGGGAGAGCGATTTAAAAAGGAAAGGAGCGCCACTGAAGAGTCACTGACAGCATGGCACAAGGGTTAACAAGGTGCCAGAATACTTTCAGATCTCTGAGAGACTGATGACAACAGATGTGAGAACCACATACCATCTATTCCTTCTCACCTCACCCCGTCTTCCTCTTTTAAAGAGTCTTATAACATAGGAACACATTATTCCATATAAGAAATAGTATTTATCACGTTAAATGACACCCATGACCCTGTACTGGATAAGCAGCTGGTTGAATGGATGTTACTTGACAAGTAGACCGATAATGTTATTGTATGAGACACAGCCAGGAGGACGCATAACTTGCGCAAATACGTATTCGCCCTATAAAACTATGTGTGGTCATTTGATGACGTAACGGCACAAACGCGTGCTTATTTTATATGCGTTGGCATTTAAAATTAATTTAATCTTTATACTTCGAAAGAGGTACGCGGTTGCAATGCACGGTAATTTTTTGTCATAATGGCGTAAATGCGCATAATTGTCGTGCGCATAAAATAAGTGACATTTGCGCTGTCGCGCAAATTGCCGCACCTTTACTGCAAACGTGTAATTGCGCATCAGTTACGCGCATCCTTGGTACATAGCTATGCTTTTTGGTGTACACAGCCTTCAGTGTATTTAGCAGCCCTTGCTCTTTGAAAAACAAAGATAGTGTCAGCTCAACACCTATGTGCATTTATGTCTTCCCAGAACGACGTTGCCAAAACAGACCATCAGTCACTCTCCCGCTTAAGCCCTGCCTCGGAGATTTACTAGCTATTCCAGTGGCATTAGCTGCGAACGCCATGCATAATGAACCAGCTGTCTTTGGTGTCAATCAAGATTTTACCAGAAGTTCCAGATTGAGAACCAGGGTTCACAGACGAAAAAAAAAATGCAATGAAACTTCCCCGATAAGGATGATACCCTAGTGAACCTAAATTAAACTAACGATGTATAGGAATAAGCGTACTTTATTACTTTAATAGGAGTAAGTAGGTAATTTATCAGGGTTCCCAAATCACGGCCCTAGATGGACACTCACACTCACGGCAGATATCTTACGAGAAATTTATATTAATACATTACAAACCTAAAATTAGCTAGATCAAAAGCTTTGAGGTAGTTTGCAAACCATGCATATTATTTACATGGCAATACAACTGTCATATACATGTAAATGAGGGTGCAGACTTGTCTCGAAATGAAAATCTCACGCCAGCCTGCTGACCAAAGTTTGCAACCAAGAATGTTTAGCCTGACAAAAATGTGATTTCCAAATGAACAAAAAAGAATACACGCAATATACAAAGCTCACACATGCGATCTTATAAACAGTGCTAAATGGTTATTAATATTTCATAATAATAAGAACTGAAAAAATAAATTTCAAATATATTAAAAAAAGAGTACCAGTATATCAATGGTAAAGACTAATTCCAAACAGAAACAAAGGTGATATACATGAGAGGGGCACTGGCAAACAGCGCGGGCCAGTGAGGGTCATAAGGACAGGCATGGCGCGGATAGTGCCCTGAGGATATTTAAAGGTACAACAGTGGCTGACATTCTTTACATCGTACTGTGCTGAAACAATCGGAGGAAATTCGCGAGGGACCACACGCAAACAACACACCTATTTTCACACACTAAACAGATGCTTGCAGACAGAGAGCAGTATTTCTGTGGTAGACTACGCAGAGAACTATTCTGAATCATGAAGGGAACCAGCACACATTTGCACATACATAGGAAAAACAGATGCACCAATTAAAACTTTTCAAATATAATCTGATCCGCCTACTTAAGATAGAACAGGAAATAATCACTTTACATACAATCCTAACCAGACCTAATTTTAGGTTTGTAAATACACCTTTATTTATGTAATGCCTTTAATAATGAGCACTGTGGGCTTTAAGTTATTAGAGAACAAGGTTGAGCAGGCAACACCAAGGACACACTGCCCCAGAGAGAAGGAAACGTTGGGAGGAACCATACAAGGTAATGATCTATTCTATCTGCTTTCACCGATGCCATCATTCAGACTAGATCCGACGGAGTTAAACTGGCTGCTTCATGTTTACTCTGTATCCTGGATTCAACACAAATGCCTATTAAATTCTATTTTCAGAATCAGTCTCAGCTGACCCGCATGTTGCCCGAAAACCCCCTGCTGTTCCGAACCCAGAGTGGCATTCCCTCCGCAAGCCCCCGGAAGCAGTGTTTCAGACTCTATTCATATAAACAAGATTACAGCTAAATTTAGACACCATCAACAATGAATTAATGAATATGGCCTTTACGACTAACGCAGTATATTCTGCTCGCCCATTTCCCCTTATATTTGGGGATGACTCGAAAAATCCACCAAACCAAATCCAGTTTTGCTTGACCAGCTTTGCGGTGGCCGTAACAGCGCCATCTGCTGCTCACTTGTATATTTGTATCCATTTTTGCGAGCATCGAGAAAATGAAAACCTGCATTCACAGGAAAAAGGAAACTTTCTATTTATAAAATCTATATTGGATGAAATAAAAGTAAAATGCAGTTAAAACCTGACCAAGCCACATTTAAAGGAAAGATTATCCACGTTAAAGAAATAAAACACAGCAGACCAATGTTTTTACAAGTTTTTTTTTTATTTTTTTTTCTCTAATTACATTTTTTTTGGATTAAAATAAAATTAAAATAAAAACCAAACATCTTTTTTTTTTCTTTAAATTCAGTACCCCTCCCTCAATCCTTGCCCCTCCCCAAAAGCCAAAAAACCCCAGCACCTCAGTGTTAAATGTTGGGTGCCTTGTTGCCCCTTGGAGATCTAAGGTGGCTGGCCATGTACACTGAGGGCTGCACCCCATCTCTGGAACCCCTCTTTGTACCTGCCTCTCTCTCTCATAGTTAAAACAGCTGCCACTACCTTGGCTGAGCTCTCTCTGTATAAATGTGAAGTCTGTGTCGTGTTTCCTGTGTATGGATCTATTCTCCGTCTCAGCGTTTATGGTTATAATACAGGCCCCCCGTGGTGGGTCGGTGGTCGCCTTGCGCCCCACCCCCCCACAAAGATAGGATGGGCTGAGTGTGGATAGTGGGAGCAGAGAGAGAGAGAGACGCTGCCGAAACAGTAGGGGGCGCCGCAGGCACAGGAGGAGGGGGCGTGGTCAACCTCCACTGGTCCTGAAACCTGAAACGACAAGAAGTGGTCTAATACAGAGACAGACAGGGAGAGAGGGAAAAGACGGAAAAGAAAAAAGCAGTGATGGGGCCGGATGGCATAAAACCCTAATACTGAATGGCAGCACTGGGGGGGGGAGCACCTGGAAGAAGGCTGGGGAGGACAGAGCGGTAAAATGTTACACTGCAAAAGGAAAACCATGGAGGGAGGTAAAGGCGTGCTGGACAGCGCTTAGAAAAACCTTCATAGAAATAAATAAAAAGAAAACCAAGCACCTCACAGCACTGAACAGTGAACAGAATCGTCATCGATGTCTGGGCACAGGCCGAAAGCCGCTGGCGAGGATGAGGGGGAACGGCGGCGTAAGGGCGTCAAGCTCGGGGTCATTCCACAGAGGGCGACAGCGCAATGTCATACAAAACAAAACCCATTCCTGAAACAAACGGCTCCAAAAACCGAAGGACGGGCTACTTCCGCTAAGGAGCCGCCTTCTGCAAAACATAAGGGTACCGGCCCGCTGCGCTCGATGGGAGACCGGCAAGCAATGTGGCGTGAGTGTCGCGGGCAGAAAAGAGGACACATCTGCAGCCTGACATCACATCCTCACCATCGTCAATGTCATCATCATCAACACCACTGTTGCCAGAGCAATGTCTGCACATCTCCCTCATGGCCAGTTATACCTTACCGGGATGAGCGCCCCACCAGGGCGGGCAAACACACACGCACTCGCACACTGCGGTCAGTCTGTCTGTCTGTCCAGGAGAAATGAGGCAAGAGCTCGCTTTCCCTTGTCGGGGGTTTGTCTTCTGCTTCTTCAATTTTCTCTTTTTTTTGGGGGGACGGGGGGGGGGGTCAATGTTTTTTTTTTTTTCCTTTCCTTTTTTGGGGAGATAGGCAATATTAATAAGGGGAATACCACGATGTTGTTCGCCCTCGGCTCCTGGAAAAGAGAGAGAGAAAAGGAGGGTGAGTTTTTTTTTTCCCCAGTGGCCAAGACAGACAGCAGTTTTTGGAGGCGTGTGTGTAGTGGAGCGGGGTCGTGGGGGTGTGGGGGAGTTACTGCATTTTAGCCAATGTTTTTTAATAAGGGTATATATTCACCCTAATTATACCAATGGTATATACAAGTCAACAATTTCAACCAACACTAAAGTTTGAATTGACCAAATTAGATATCAAAACGTCAATTCAATCATTTATGATAGTTACTCAAAATATGTTGACGGTTGTGCTTTTAGTTGATAGTTCATCTGTGTATATGTATGGGAGAGTGAAGACACCCTCTCTCTCCCTCTTTCTCTCTCTCTCTCTCTCTGTGCGAACGCCCCTCCTGGAATCGCTGTTGGAAGAAACTTTAAGGATGGAGGTTCCCCATCATCATAGCCTTCCTCCAAACACCAGCATGCAGAAGCACACGCACAGGTTTCACACTGCAGATCTCTCTCAATGGCTTAAGACGGATTGTTACTACAGTTAAAGGGATGGCTAAAAAATTGAGAATATCAGGCTGCAGGAATGAACCCCGTACGTGGGAAGTGATGCAAACAAGCGGGCACAAGTGAGCAAACTGGTGGTGGTGGTGGGGGGGGGGGGGACCATGACGAGGCGTCCAACAATAGCTAACGTCTGAAAACTGGGGGGCTGTGGCTACAACTCTCAGCATAAATCAAAGCGACTTAGACTGTATTGAGAAACGCTGGTTTATGTTTTTTGCTCCCTCCCGGCCGAAGAGTGCAACATGGTCAGCGCATGTTTGCCTAGCAACATATATATAGCAAGGCAAGGCGTGTTTTCCGCCCTTAAAACAGTTTCCTGCCGAGATAGCTTTTTTTGCTATTAATCAACTGATTAGCTTAAAGTACTGAAAACTGAGAGCAAAACCAACCCAGGTAAGAGGCTAATTAAACACTTTGATAAATCTTGGCGAGCAGGAGCTCACTATTCAGCAATGCACCGCATTCGGACTCCTCTGCACATTCTACAGTAACTCAGGATAGGCCTGTGATTTATCTCAAAGAGCTGACAGCCTTTCCAAGCTCCAGCCCCTCAGAGTTCACACCCAGCTATCAGCATCTCGCTCGCTGCCTGCTCACCTGAAGGCCCGGCCTCTGCCTCGGGGTGCTGTGTAACCACTGTAGTACCGCGACCGGGACGATGAGAAGCTGCCGCCCCGTGAGCGGAAGCGGGCCCTTGGGAAACCACGGTCTGTGGTACTGATTCCTGGCCTGTTGGTTCTCTTGGCTCCCACCTGAGGGGAGGAGAGATTGTCAGTGGCTTCAGTTCGTTCATGGGAGTTTCACTAACACAAAAATGTTCTGAGGGCAGAAGGAAAAATGGTTCAGATTGTAGAGGAGGTGGATCCGAGCAATTACAGCTGACAGGACCAAGACATGTGATTGGTTGGTCCCACCTCCCCTCGTTGGTTGCACCCACGTGCTCTACAGTCTGATTGGTTTTCTCTTCCGGCTAATCATGTTTCCTTCTGCCCTCAGAATATTTTGGTGAAAGTAAACGCCCGTGAGCCTACAGTTCTCCAGCTTGACTCTGGAGCCGGCAAACCAAGTCAACAGGACGTACAGGCTGGTCTGTTCAACATCACATTCCTTTACGCGGCAAATCGCACGAATCACATGAATCCGAGTGGTTAGCGGCGCGGCGGGTTTTGCCCAGCGGCGGCCGTGAGGCCGGCACAGCAAGCCCCTCCCCACTCCCACCTTAATCTGCCTGCCTCTGAACAAAGACTCATCGAGAGCCATGGCCGTCCGCACAGACTCCTTGTCTGCAAATTCGATATACGCAAACCTAGAAAGAAGCACAATTTTGTTAGTGGCTCATGACAAAACCTTGAACAGATTATATTAATGCAAATATCCTCATAAGCAAGAAGTGGGCAGAAAACCACATGAAAATATTTTGAAATCATTTACACGGTGAATTGAGTGACACAGATATTGATATAAACAGACAAGCTGCCATTGTATAAATGTCAGAGTTTTACAGATGATGCAAGTAAAAAATAAAATATGTAGGGGAACCTAAATATACAAGTATCCTTCTATTCATTATAATGTCCAGGGCTGTCAAATAATACACATTAACAATAAATAGTCCATGGGTGGATAGAGGGACAGTGACAAGAATTTAAAATGAGTAATTCATCGTACATAGTGTATGCAATAATGAAATGCAGCACAATAAAGTGTGCAAAATATAGTAAGAACATCTCTCTGCATTGTATATTACAGTGCACCTAGAACTGCTGAGCTAGAGCAAAAGGGTGTGGTTAGCTACCCCTTCGGATGCCCAGTGAACTTGTCACACAGGATGGTGACTCTGTTGACGGAGCCGCAGCCGTGGAAATGAGCTTCCAGCTCTTCTGCCGTAGCGCCATAATCCACCTATGAAAGAACATTCAAAGACAGCAAATGGACATTAATTCAGCGACACCGCCTCAACACAGAACACTGGATGCCGTCCCTCCTTCCCACATACATTCCTGATGGCCAGGGCACTTACATTTCCGACATAAATTGACCTCCCGTCTGCCTCCATCTTCTCCTCTAAGGACATAATAACGGGGCCTGCTGAAGAAAATGGAAAGAGTGTTAATGAAAAAGGGGGGGGAAAACGCTCAGCAGAATTACAGTCATACCAAAAGTCAACCGCATGACGCCCTTTAGTAGTAATGACTATGAAACAAAGGTCCGCGTCACGTCTGACATTTAAGATCAAGTCTAATGTTAAACTCCAACAGCTATATTGCCAAGCTCTTCTACGGCACTGTCGATTTCCACTATAAGCCATTAGTATAAATTAACAGAAGGAGCACCTCTTCACTTCCAGTTTAATTTGGACATAGTAAGATAAACACTTTTGCCAACTAGAGGGTTAGGCTAGTCTAAAGTGGCACGCAGATTATGGCGAGACCCAAGTACCAAAACCGCATGGTGCTGGAACCACAACATAAATGACCCACTGAGACACGTCCTCATTCATCCAAATCAGGAACCCGCCCCCCATTTCTCACCAGGTGGAGGACTCAAGTTCATCTGCTTCTCCACCTCATTCTGTAGCTCCTTCAGCTTCTCTGCTTCCTCCTCCATCTCTCGGACGCGAGCTTTTATTGCCTCCAGCTCCTGAATAGAGAATCATAAAAAAAAAAAAAAAAAAATTAGTTCACGTCCCAAAATGGCAATACCCTCCCATTAGACGTGAATGCAAAACTTAACTCAAGTGACGACAGGTAGTTTCAAAAAAAAAAAAAATCTTGCCTTGTGCTGTACAGGATGTATGTACCAAAGCCCAGACAAATAAAGGTCTTTGCATTCTCTGATCTCTCTACACCAATGAATGAGACAAATCTGCAGGTTAAAGGCATTTTATTAATCCACCAAATCACACAGTACTACACCTGGGGCTACTGATCCGAGTGTTTAATGTCAATGTCATCGTAGATGCATTTCATACCAAAAGAACGGTCCTGCTCACCACCTGGGAATACAGCAGTAAAATACAGCAGCAATATTGCAGCAGCAGAACGCAGCGACTAAAGCTAGAGGTTTTTAAAATATCTTTACCAATCAGTGAAAAATTAGGTATCCACCTGATGTGCTCAGCCTACACTGAAGGATACATCTGCAGTGCGACCTGGATGTGTGAAACCGCCGCCCGCGTGGCAGAAACAATCCTGAACCAACAAGAGTGATGTCGATGCTCAGATTTAAAAAAAAAAAAAAAAAAAAAAAAAAAAACCCTGCACTGCAGGGTAGCAGCAGCTGGACAAAGCAGCTTCCAACAAGCCCCGCTTCAGGATCACTAGTTTCATACCATTCGGGTGTCAGAAATTACACATCATAACCCTTAAAGATGGGGATGCAACCGACGGCTACTGCTAAAATTGTCACACCGATACGCAAAGTCGGCGCGTGTGCGTTTGACGCAGACGTGCCTTGCTTCATTGTCACCGAATTCAGTCAAATTATATTTTTAAGCGTGCCAGAAAGCAAAAATAGCATGCCCACTGCGGACGGTGCATAGGTGTGCACAGCATAAACAAAAGGAAATAAGCACCATAGTTAACGCACACACTCGCCATGCAAGGAACATTTTAACAAGTAGCTGGATGGTCAGCCAACTATGAACACATAGGGTGCACAAAAGCCATACTAACGACCAGCCACGGACACCACATACATCTCGATCTCTTAAATTCTTACATAATTTAACCCTTTGCATGAGGAACAAAAGGAACAGGTTACTTCTCTATAAGTCCCTTCAAAGCAATCAAATCGCCAAGGATTGCGGAAATCGCCACACAATCGGCGGGTTTAAGTGAAAATAAAACATCATCCAGCCAACTTCATCTCGAACCCAGCTACGTTTGACAGCGGAGTGACTGCATCGCATCATTAGCCTAAAATCAGCCATTAACATTTTCACTGCCGTAAATGCCCGGAAAAATACGAGCCGCGTTGCTTATGATAAACCGGGAGCGTTCGACGTAAGAAATCATCTGCCGTAAAGGAGAAATATGTTTACCGTGAGCTTTAACGTTTTCTATGGTGGACAGACTCGCACTGCGGCGCCTACTAATGGCGGCCTGTCCTACCCTCGCCCTAGACTTGCATCTCCGTCTACTAACATTCATGCGACGAAGAAAAAAAAAACACTACTGGGCACCTGGTGCAGGGAAGCTGGAGTCACGGCGGAGCCAAAATGGCTGCTAGTGACACGAACTGGCCATGCTTCTGCATCGTGTGAACCACAATGGCGATAATAGGCGAAAACGGAGACACGGTGGTGACCGCGAGGAATACAAGAATCCCATATTTAAAGAATGAATACTGTGCATATAGCTAAATAAAAAATAATGGCGAAATATTATTTATTTATTCATTTAAGGTAAACTGCCACTCACGGGGTCTTCGATGGCGGCCTCTCCTTCCTCCAGCCCTGGTTCATCGTCGCCCACACCCGGGTCTTCCAGCTCGGGGTGCCCAGAGTCCGAGTCCAGCAGCGACTCTTCTGCTAGTCCGTTACCGAACTCCGCCATCACGCGCTCGCTCCGGTTCCAACTGGCCTCGTGGTTAAAGGCCGCTACTCACGCTGGGAGTAACGCGGGCCAACACGGCGGAAAGACGCTGCTTGCTAAAGTTAAAATGAGGAGAAGAGAGAAAAAGCGACCCGCGTCGTCCTCTCTGTGTCTAGTCGGAGGAATAGTTGTCCTGATTTGACTCGCGTCTTCCGAACGTTAGCTTATTTAAACTAATAGGAAGCTATGAAAAATATAAAGCGCTAAATCTTCTCTCAGGCGCCGTGTCTCCTGTAACAGTAATGGCCATGGAAGGGCGGAGCTTCTGTGTGGCGCTACTGCGGGAGTGAACTCTGAATGTAATTGGCTGAGGCGACCTATCCGGCACGCCTTCCCCAGGATTTACGCGAGCTCATAGGCTCTTATGTAAATCAATTGGACGTCGACGTCGAGAAGATTTGACCATTCGAAATTCTGATTTGGTTGATATTACGTCAATCGTTGAGGTAGCGCGCTTGTCTTGTTAATATTATGCTGCTTACAACTAAGTCATTCGTTTTTATTGATAATGTTCTTGATTTTTTTTGGTTACATTTTTTGGCAACATTGACTTTTTCATTATATTCCCTGTTATATGAATGTACATTTTTAGATCAGTATGTTATCACATTTGCCATTTCTTCATTTTTTTATCCCCAAAATACACGGATGACACAATGTCCTCTGATCTGGAAAAGAGCACATGAAATACGTGATTGGTTTATGTAATATATAAACTAGCTGCATTTAACAGATTTTTTTAATATTACATTTTGATGGCATGAAATTACAGGACACTGCATGGAAGGTCACAATAAATAGTTTCATTATTACGTGGAAATTGATAATCATGATTTGATTATATCGTTTTTTTTTTTTTTAATTATTCGACGTAGTAGACAAATTGTTCACCGCGTTTTATCTCTATTTTAAAGTGGACGACAAAAAATGACTGTGGTTACACAAAATTACTAAATTCTATGTCCTGCCTTCTGAGAACAGTGATTTGAATCAGCATTGTGCTGTCATTTTGTAAATTATTTTGTGTCCACCACCAAGTCAAAATGATCCGCCTTAGGGATATGTACATTTTGCGTCTGCTCATATTGACGCTTGAGTGGGTGTATGTAGGTAAATAGTAACTTGTTCTCATATTCATGCTCCCCAAGATATCAAATACATTTTATTGCAGCATGTGGATCTACATTATGCAATACCCTTCTTGCGATTAAAAAATGTCCTTTAACAGGTTTCTCCACATGTAAGACCAAATACACTTTAAAATAATAAATTTTGTGAGATATAACAGCTTGACAGTACAGAAAACTGTGAAAAACAAAGTAGCATTTAAATAAACTGATATTGCTTGAAATTCCTTAATTCAGCAATTATGTGTGACATTACATCAACTGATTCACATAACAAGGGCATTTGTAGAATGCAGTTGTTTTAAAGCTGTTCATTAGACTATAGGCTTGCTGTATCAGCACACACATCAGCATGCAGAGTACTCTCCAGGCCCCCTGAAGTGGATGAGAGCTACAGAAGCATCCGACTCAGTATTTCCCAGTACTGCATCACAGGTTGCCAACCACATTTGTAAAGAAACAAACAAGAAAATTAGTACATAGATGATGTGCAAGTTAACACAAAGAGGGGAAAAAACACCTATGGCAAACAAGTCACTTAAATTCAAATCGATGAAAACATCAATACAATACTAGACAGATATAAGAGGGTAAATAAAGCAGATTGAAGTTTTCTCCAAAAAAAAGTTCAACAGGTTTTATTTATACTTTTTCTCTGGAAAGCAAAGAAAACAGAATTGAAATCAAACACAAAATAAAGTTACAAGTGTGGACAAAAGAAGCTTAATCAATAAACTATTGATTCATATAATATTATCAACACTGTCACATTATTGTTGATATTCATACAGATGCCATTAAAATGGGTACAAAGCAATAATAATCATGGCAGTGATGATAACAATGATAATAGGAACTAGTACAGTTATGAGTGATAATAAAGTGAAATTGAAAATGGTTACACATGAGAAAAAAAAAAGCCTTCATTACTTGTGTCTTCCTTAGACAGTACAACACGTTAAGATAAAAATTTGCTTAACATAGTCCTGGCTTTGTATACATGAGCTACCATCCTGATACACCATGAGAGACAAAAGAAAAAAAAAAAGTAACTGCACCACTAAAACAAATTCAATTAATTGAAATGAATTCGGTTACAACTTGCTAAATGCTCCGGAACACTGCGAGACCTCATTCACTTATTTTATTTTGATGTCTTGGTAACGCACTCATCTGTAGCTCATGCATAAATCCTGGGCTGTCTGGCACTGTCAAACAGTGGATGTTTCTTTACACTGAGAATTAAAACATGATCTCACCAGTCACCTCACCCTTTCCTTACCCTAAATATTGTTTTTTGGTTTTTTTATGTTTACTGACAAAAAGCAATTTAGAAACAACTTTGGAATAACACTTCTCTTAATATATTTAACCTTTATTTTAGGTTTGAGTTTAATAGTAACAACATTAATAACAATAATATACATCTTTAAAGCAAAAGAAAAAAAAAAAGAATATCTTTAGTATTTCTTTGAATTACATCTGTCTACACCTCCCTTCACTGAACATCGATTAACCCTGGCATATGTCAGTACACTCCATTCCTGACCTGCACTATGATCACAGCCCAGCGCATCATCAGCTTTCCACAAATTAAAATTACAGAATAAAATGTGTACCCTTCACAGGTATATCATACAGGATTCGTTGCAATGGACCTCGAGATATGATGGGCATCTATTATTTCCGTTACCTTTTGTAGACTTTAGTTAGGAACTGTAGACAGGGTGGAGGGGTATGAAGTTAAGAAGTACTGTGGTGTAGACTAACACAAAACAAACTCAATGACTGATTTAACATCAAGTGTTTCTGAATTATACATTATTAGGTTAAAAAAAAAAAAAAAAAGCCATCGGATTTGGTTTCTGATCACTAGGTGGCTCGATTTTTGTTTTTGAATAATGTCAATACAAGTTATTAAAAGTAATTTCATTACTTAAAGTCCACTGATAATTATTTTGTTTTAAAAAACCCTGGTCATCAGCATTTGTTTTGTAAATCTTTTGTCACAGATGATCTTAACATAAAAAAAACAACAACAACAGACTCCCACTGCACAGCACAAATGTCTAGTCTATGCTTTACGATCTGCAATGTAGGCCCTTGTACACAAAGTGCTAAAAGCAGGAACAACAGCAACTATTCAATAGATTTATTTTGACTCACAATCACAGAACATATATATTTATATCCAGCACCTATTGTGTCAAGTGTAGAGCTATATTTTATTTTGTATACAAAAATTGTTTATGTTTTGTAAAATGGATCAAGTGCTGTGTAATGAGAGTCTGACCCCCTGACTTTAATTTCCACTTCCCTTCTCTCTCCAGGATTGTCTTTTGGACAGAATGAGTGTGCAAAAGAGAAAGATATAGATTACAACATTTTGGTTATAGGCCCAGTTGTAGACCACCTACGTGGTTCTTTGAAAGCCCAGTCTGAGTCTTCACACGTTCTGTGTTCAGTGCCAAATGATGCCTGATGACTCATGAGCGTTCACATTGTACACTGCATAGCCCCTCTAACTAGGTAGGTTTCTTGTGCACAAAAGGTCAAATTCAACACAATCAAATCCACAAATTGCTCTAGCACCAGCAGGTCCAATCCATCAAAGTATTTGGTGAATCCAAAAACCAAAAATCTGGGTCTCCTTCTGTCCCACAGGAGCCAAATAACCAGCATTCTCTATTCAAAGATTGTCCTGAACCAGTTCACCAGGATTTAACCCAATACATATGTAGGCTGGGCAATGAAATCTCTTGCCATCCATGTCTGAGTAGCAGTGAAGGAGCTGGTTCAATTCGAGAACCTTTTCGTGATGTTGAAGGGATTGTTAAGTGTGAAAAGCAGGAAAGGGGTTAAAATGACGACAGATTATCGTGAGCTAACTGCCTGCTGATTAAAAACACAAAAGATCAACCATCACATAACCAGGACAGAGAACCTGTTCCAGCACTTCAGTCTGTAGATTATTACTGTTAGTGAAGCAGTCTGTAGTTAGTCTATTAAAATGGGTCCTGTTTTGTACCAAAACTAGACAGCTCTGCAGATAAAGTCCACCTGATGTCCAATGAAAAATAAAAGGTATCAAGGGGGTTAGGGCTTTGCTCAGAAATTCTAAGTTACTTAAAGACCAGGACCCAGAACCATTTGTGTCCATTAAAAGCAAAGGGCTTAATGGGCCCAGTTTCAGTGCCAGCATCTTGAAAGCTGTGTCTAGCTTGTGGTGCTGGCCGGATTTGGGGAAGACTGCACAGCCACTCCAGAAACCAAACTGGACCCAGTACCAGAACCCTTGTTTACGAGTGAAGGAGGCTGACCAAAGTTAGTGGATCTCAGCGTGGCTAAGTGCCGAGGGGAGAAGACGTGGGTTCTCCCCGCTGCCCTGGACTCAAACTCCACTGCGCACGCATCACAGCGCCCCCTCAGTGTTTCACGACCTGCTGGCTGACCCAGGCCAGGGGGAGCCGACGGTTCCAACACTGTCAGTTGAACTGGTTTTGGTAGGATGGGGCGGTTGGCTCGGAGTGCATTGTAGAGCAGGAAGCTGCCCGAGCTGGTGTCCACTTTCTTGGATGATTCTGTACTGGGAGACTGCGAGTGAATGAGAAAGAGAACAATGGTTAAAAGAAGAAAAGACTCGTGTTTCTGACAATGACCCAAACAGATTGGAGCACATACGCAAGATAAATAAATATATTGTATATTAGCTTGAAGTGGTCTGGAAATGGCCATAATAAAACTGAATAATGTGTTTCCAAGTACAGTCGTCCCTCGCCACTTCACTATCGGTGACAGTGGACTTTCTACTTCTACAAAATGACGGCACACTAACGGTTTTTTGTATATTCATTAAAAAGTTGATAGTGAACGTGATACATCGCTATGCATCAGAAGCATATTTGCTCTTCATAGTTAAATGTACAATAATAATAATATGATATTTGTGACGTCTAATGTGTCTTATTTTCTCTTATTTTGTCTAATATATTGGGTAATACGAGTGCAATTGTCATGACCTGCCCGTACGATCCTCATGTGTCACGCCCCCTTATTAACCACGTGTGCAACTCCGATTGTGACCAGCTGTTTTCTGTCAGTTTGATTCGTCCACGTCAGTCTGTAACCCCAGGTCTGTCATTGACGTTTCGATGTTTCATTTTCCTGTGTCCTGCATTTGCAGTGATTAAATGAACCAAAATAAAACCCAAATGCTAATAAACCCTTCAATCCTGATCCCTTGTCTCCCCGTTCCTGCTTCCGTGTCCAGCAATCATAACAGTAATGGTGACTAAAGGGTGCTATTTCATGTCTAGGGGGGTCTAATAATGTTAAAAATTGTATTTCGAAGGTCATAAACAGGTTTTCTACGTTCTAACTACAAAAATATTAGATTCATAAATAAAGAATCCTACTTCACAAAAATTCACTTATCGCAGTAGAGTCTGGAACTGATTAACCGCGATAAACAAGGGCCAACTGTAAACTGAAAACAACAAAACATAAAATAAGTCGTGCTGACGGATGCACATCTTGCACATAATCAGGCCTCCGGCAAAAATACATGAAAAGACCATCACAAATGTGGATTACAAGAACCAAAAGTGAAAGAAATTTAAGGTCTGAATATTCGAACAATTTTCCTCTCACCAGCATTCTGAGCTGAAGAAGTTAACACCTAACCAATCGAAACAACATGTGAGAACTTCTAAAACACAATGTCCTTTGTTAAATAGTGTAACTATATCAATTAATGTAAAAATCGGGGGAATCTCCAATTAAACATGGAAAAATAATCCATGGAGTATTTAAGTCCTGCTGCTCAAACACAGCACTCGCATTCAATCACACACAGCTAGAGGACATGATCTGTCTCACCTGCTTCTGCAGCTGCAACCTCCAGCGCTTCTCCTTGGCACGGGTGTTCTGGAACCAGATCTGCACTACCTTCAGGGGCAGTCCCAGCTCTGTCCCCACAGTCTCACACTCCAGCGCATTTGGGTGAGGGCAAGTCTCGTAACACGACTGCATTATCGACACCTGCAGGGATGTCAGGTGGGTCCGTGGCCGTCGAGGAGTAGAATGAAGCACGTAAGATCCTTCCCCGGGACTGGACTTGGCGGTGGTGCTTGCATTCGTGGGAGTGGAGGTGGCTGCAGTCGTTGTAACGGATGTGCGGCCCGATGACAATGACAGTTGCTCTCTGGACAAGGTGTTGATCTTAAAGGAACTCTTTGAGGACCAGTCGTTCAAACCATTTTGTTTGTGAGATTCTGAAGGAGGAGGTTTGATGGCAAGTGCAGAGGGTATTTTCGGAACCATACGGTTAGAGGACCCAGGACCCATCTTCTCTTTTCTTTGATCCTCTTCTTCCTCGTCAGTCTTTCCTTCTTCCCCTTCATCCTCTTTGCTCCGCTTGCGCTTTTGGGTAGAATTGGACGAAGGAGAAGAACGGGTCTTCATGACCACAATAGGGATAGCAGGGGCAGCAGCCACAGCTTTGCTGGCAGGTTTAGCCACGGTTACTGGATTCTGTGTTTCTGACTTGGGTTTCGGCACCCTCGGCACAGCCGACGGAGGGACGGGAGGAGAAGCAACAGACTCCTTTGAAATACTCTCTTCTTTCTCCTTCCCTTTCTCCTTCTCCGCCCGTGTGTTTTGTGATGCAGTCACAGGACCAGCTCCAGTAGAAACTTTTGTAATTCCAGAACTACTGAGGCCGCTGGTATTAGGCGTGGGACTGCTAGAGAAGATGGGCAGGGTGAGGGGCCAGGTGAACTTAATGAGGGGTTTACCCACTGCAGCCAGGGTGCCATCACTGATGAATCGAACTTCCCCTTTGCGTTCACGTGCTCTCATGTTCTGGAACCATATCTGGACCACTTTCTTTGGGAGATGGACCCACTCTGAAATGCGTTCAAACTCATGCTTCCCAGGGTTAGGGTCTTTAAAATAGCAGCCATAGAGAACATCTAACTGCTCCGTTTGAATGATGGTCCTAGATCGCCTCATGTCCCTGAACCGTCTACCCTTGGGATGTTTCTGCTGTTTCTCAATTTCTGTCTCTCTATCTTGTTGCTTCCCTCTTTCTTTCTCCATCATAGAGGCATTCACTCGCTCTGCTGCTCTAATATACACTGTGCTAGTCCTGGAATTATTGCTATTGACACTGCTGTTGGTGGTTGGAATAGCTACAGCTGAATCTGGTTTAACACGAACCACAATGAGCCCACCTGCTCCTGGTGCTGTGGGAGCCAGACCATGGCCATCGAGTGCATGGTCTCTCTGGAGGTGCACTGCCTTGCTACCTGTGGAAGATGAGGAACAGGCAGTTGTGGAGCTGGGTTTTTTCCCAATGCTGAGATCCAGAGCAGATTCGCAGATGCCTCCGTTGGAAATGGAACGGGCTGGTGACATGTGGGAGGCCGGAGGAGGGGCTTTCAGTGAGAAAGGGTCAGAGCACCGGGTAATGGTAGGGGGATGCGTGAAGGCAGGGCCCCTTCCTCTGTCCCGATCTCCATCACCTTCAACTATCCCCAACCCAACTGCCGAGGGCGGGAGAGAGAGCACATATGGGTTGAGAAATTGGGTGGCAAAAGGTGTTAGAGAATGAGAAAGATGAAGAGCTTGCAGGTTGCTGCCACTGGGAATGCTGGGAAAAGTCTGCTGCTCAACAGAGGCAGACAGCGGTGGGGGATCAGCTTGAGCTTCGAGCTCCAAATCTACATCAGGATCTAGTCTGACAGCCTTAACCTCCATTTCCTCAGGCTCCCTCCTCCGTTTCCTCTTCTTTACTTTCTGGTTTGTACCATCCTCATCCTCTTCAGTGTCCTCAGCATCGGACAGGAACACTGTGGAAGACCGAAGTACTTTTCCTCCTCCTCTCGATTCCTTCTCATCTCTCTGTGTTTCCTCTCTTGCCGGACTGCCTAATTCTTCCCGAACTGAGCTGTTCTGACTCTCCTCATCAGTCACAATGAAAGAGGTATAGAGTCCATCGTTGTCAGAGTCAGAAGTCAGGCAGGACTCTCCGGGGCTCTCCCTGCCTTGCTCCTTTCCTCTGCCTCTTCCACCACCGTGCGATAAGTCTATGGCATGGCTACTTGTCGTTGGACTCTCACCTTCTTCCGTCTCAACTATAGTAAGAACCCCTTCTTCCTCTACCTCCTCCTCTTGATCTAGCGCCTTGCTTAGCTCTTCAAACTGTGCTTTGCCCGAGCTGTTTTTTTGCCCGTCTCTGGTACGCCGGGCCTCTCTCAGCCATCTGCGCACAGCCTCTTCATCAAGGCCCACCTCCTTCCCCAAAGCTTCGCAGTCTTCCCGTAGCGGACTGGCCGCGTCCGTTTCGCTACGCGACTCCAGAAACGCCCACAGCACCTGGGACTGAAACTCAGACAAGACAGGGGGCACTAATTTGGAGCTGGGACTTTTCAAATTTGAAATATGAGAAGCAGTTAATGGTTGAACTACATTTAATGGTATGTGACTACGTTTTAGGTCAGTGCTGATACAGTTTAAGAGTTTGTCCAAGTTAGGACTTGGGCTTTTATGAGGGCAACAGGGGTCTAGGTTGCCAGGACAAAAAGTATCATTATTACAAGGGGGGACTGCTGTGATATGAATTCCTGGGGAGTCGCTACTTTTTGTCTGATGCATAGCATCATGAAATGGTTCGGAGTCATTTTGTATTTCTTCAGTCTTATTAAATGCACCCTCTTTGATTTCTAACTGCTCTGTGATGTCACTTCCCACAGTCGTGTCTTTATCGGTGTGGTCTACATTAAAATCACCCTCCTCGTCTTGTTCACTTTTTGAGGAGCCGTCAGGCTTTGAAAAACGCTTCCCTGTATTTTCCCCCTCATTCTCTACATTCTTTAGAGTAATCTTCTCCAATACCTCACTGTCTGCTTCAAATTTGGGATTCATTGAAGCTTTCTCCTCAACTCTGCCTTGACCATTCTCCCCTCTCTCTTCAGTGTCTTTATCAAGCTTTTCTTCTACATCTCTGGGCTCTTCTCGCTCATTCTGCCCTGTGCTGCCTTGCAGACAAGTAGAAAGTCCAGGTAACAACCCAGTACTCTGGTTCTGTATGGAGCTGAGTCTTTGGGCCAGGAGAGCTTGCTGTGCAGCACTGAGGCCCAACAGGGGGACTGACTGGGTCAACACCGCATTGGGAGTCTCAAGGCTTGAACTCTGGTTTTGGGTCTGCAGTCCATTCAGGAATAGGGGCAGAAGCAGCTGTTGCTGGGCTATCAGTTCCAGCTGAGGGGTGGGCGCACCGGGAGCAGCACTAGGGCTGGCAGCAAACAGAGAGGGAGTCACAGAGTGCGGACTGGAGGTGAGCAGAGTGAGAAAGGCTGAAACAGCCTGTGCCGAGGCCACAGGAGACGAAAGCAGAGAAAGGGCTGGAGCTGACGGAGGGCAGGTTGAGGGCACAGTCTGGGGCTGACTTTGTTCTGTATCTTTGGTTGCCCCTGACGATGAATTCAGACTTCCCTGGATACCATTAGCGTCAGTGCTGGCACTTCCAGACTGCGAAGAATTAACCACAGACCCTGCAGCTGGGTTAGCAGTATTAGCTGTACTTGTTGTTGTGGTAATATTCCCAGAATGCACTGTAACTTTCTTATCGGAATTCCCAGAAATAGTGTTTACGGCATTTCTGCTGCGCGTCTGATGCAGAACAGACTTCATGTGACTCTCTAAGGTGAAAGCGTGGTTGTAGGAGACGCGGCACACGGCACACTGGTAGGGTTTGCTAGAGATGAAGGGCCGGGGTAATGTTGGCTGCGAGGCCGCGGAGCTACCCGAGGAGGCGGCGGCGGCATCACTCTCTTCACCCTGTTTTACTGACCCCATTCTCATCCGCTGCAAGTGGGAGGTGGAGCTGTAATGCACCCCCAGTGCACTTTTAGATGGAAATGACTCCAAGCAGGCATTGCATTTATAGGGCCGGTTTGGGTCGAGAAACTTTTCCAGCACCGGGTCACTGGTAGCTTTGCTGGTGTTGGTGCTGTTTGCAGCATTACCCACATCAGGAGAGCTGTCCTTCTTCAGAGCACCCTTTCTGGTTTTCGTTGATTCTGACGGGGATTTTTCTTGAACTGCTTCCACCTTGTTCTTTGCTCCCTCCTGCTCTCCTTCCTCCTCGCTCTTAGCTTCTGTTTCTCGTTGGGGTGCGGCTTTGGCCCGGGTGCCCCTCAGCTGCCGTGTGCTCACAGCACCTTGCTTGGATCCCGCCGCATTTGCGTCTGCGTCCAACTGTGCGCCATTGCTCTCGGAAGGCATCAGCTGCCTGGACAGGGCATCTGTGAAGAAAGCAGCTTTTCTTTTTCATAAACTTGAATGACAGCTGATCCTCGCACAAATCTCACCGGCGATTCACAACATGCTACCCTACATTACCTTAAAGAGCAAAACTGTTTGTCACTATGCATCCACCAAGACTGAAACGCATAGATTTCAACTTAAAGTTGTTTTTCAAAACATCCGTTTCAGAAGAGAATTTTTTTCCTACAGCTGGTTTCATAGAAGACTTCTTTCAGCACATCATTACTACCGTTTTGTCCTGACATTTCTGACAGCTAGATGCACACAGTTGCTTGTGGTATGTGACTATTAATGAAGTCAGCAACAAAAGACTATGAATGATACAAGCTTGTGTACTGCCACAGTCAAACAAGATCAATTACCTGGAAAGCAGGTAGTATTGAACTGAGGCTATTTTCTTTGTCAAGCACTTAATGAAGAAGAAAAAAAAAAAAAAAAAATCACAGCTCCTCGATTATGCATTACTGCTCATATATACACAAATCACTAGTACACTTTACAGTAGAGCCCCCCACACCTTCCGGTTAATATTAACAGTATGCACAGTCATATTGACTCAAATTTGAACTCGAACACCGAATGCAATGTGGCACCCATGATGAGCTGCGAGATCTTACCAGTGTTGCTTTGACTGTCAGTTTCCTCTGATCCACTCAAATTTTGCACTGGTGTGGCCTGAATCAAGACACAATACAGTAAGAGGTCAAATGAGACCTAAATGCACGTCAGAATCGGGATGTATTTTTCTGAATACTGCACTATGATTCTACGATAAGAGGACATAATGAATAATCCAAAATAAATCAAATGACATTTCCTATGCAGAATTCTCAATTAGGAGACTGGCCGTACGTTAAAGCACTTACAATGCAAATTATGAAGTAGAGTCCGCAAATATATGGTATTACTTAATCACCACACATTAAAAAAAACACAACGCTATTTTAGTTTATACAAAAACACAATAAGGAACTTACAGTGTCAAGCAATCTGTCCAGACATGCAGGCAGGACACTGTGTTTATCTGTTAGGTGCTGAGCAAGAGACTCTCTGTCTGTCTGTCCCTGTTGACACAAGGGACATGGCCAGACCAACACGTTGCTCTGTCCTTGCACATTCTCTCCTGACTCCTCCTGAGAGACACATAAAACATGCCCATATGTGAACATATTAAAAAGAACATTCTCTATGTTATCATGGGGCCCCAGTAAAGAATAATAATAAAGAAAATAGTTGTGTGGGTGTTCTGGTGTGGAGGAGGGGGGGCTACGATACAAGGAAACGATGTACTCTAGTGCCCAGTGACCTTGATTGTGTGCATGCTGATCACTTCTTTTACAAGATTGAATTGGCTAATTTCCCCTGAATTGCACAAGGCTTTTTAACATTGCTGGTGAATCAATAAAAGAGCGGTCATTTAAATATTGGTATTCTAGCCACTAATATGTATCCATCGCCTCCATATACATTTGTGAAGAACGTATTTAAGTACATACTGCAAAGACTTATACTAAGTAAATAAGTGTAAAGACATTTGTACATAAAACAAGCATAATCATACCGTCTACGCCTCTGATTTGTCAGACTTATTACGAAGTGAACTTATGAACAAAACGACGCCCTTCTGTGACATTCACTCAAGACGACACTTTGAGGGATTATTTTATTTTACTATTTTTTACACATCGGTATTCATATCAATTTATAAACGTCTTGACGACACCTATAATGATGCATGTGAAACATCTCTGAAGGTCAA
The DNA here is from genome assembly GCA_015163995.2 of Mormyrus lacerda. NCBI lineage: Eukaryota > Metazoa > Chordata > Actinopteri > Osteoglossiformes > Mormyridae > Mormyrus > Mormyrus lacerda. The sequence continues at coordinate 8,078,325 of JAABNX020000090.1, read as the reverse complement.
GCATCACTTGTTTCACTGATGTGCAATCCTTTATCAATAGTGGAAAAAAATCAAGGTTTACTGGAAATAATTTCCAAATGGTATTCAAGCACTGATGGACACAATTCCACAGTGAGAAATTCTTGATTACCACGTTTACGATATCAGACAACTTGCATTTCTAGCTGAACTGCTTTTGGAAAAGTGGGGGAAACTATTTGTAAACTCTAGGGATATGATGATGACACTTGTTTTTCCATTTGCACACATATGAACCTATACAAATTCACTGGTTCAGATATTCCTTCTCGGTCTCCTGAGACAGACAGGGCGTAAAACATTGGCCCTAAGGCGATTCAATTACCATCATTTAGGGAATGATTCGATGCATCAGATATCCTTAATTTGCACCATGATTCAATTAATCAATTATTCTGATTCAACCCTTTAACTGCACTGAACAAATATGACCAAAGATACTCACATACTACTAATGGAACACAAATGCAGAATAATTTAATCTAGGAGAATTCCTCAAAAACACCAACTAATAAACCGAACAAGAAAAACAAAGAAAGCTGTACCGGATAGGCTACTTTAACCTAGAGTAACTAATGGTGCACCACTGTGGAAATTTTGACTGATACGATATCTGATGTGTGTCTAATATTGCCAATACCAATAAACTACAGACCTCAGTACACTGGAGTTTCCAGTGGTAAAACTTGCCTGCACAGATTTGTGGAATGACATTACATTTTTAAAATTTGGTGGAAAACAAATGATCGATCTGCAGGCCAGATTCAGTAATGAATCATACACATATCAGGGGCTGGATCTTTGAGGCTCTTAGGGTGGAGAATGAGCCAATGAAACCCAACATCCTACATTATGGAAAATGCTGATCATCCAGTGCAATTGCACCCATTATTTCAGTAGTTCTTATGCTGCTAACTTTGAATATTGATAAAGTTTAAACATAGGCCAAGACTGACACCTGGGACCACTGCCGATATGTTAATTTTTAATGAATATTGGCTGATACCAATACGTTAACGGATATATTGGTCGTTATCACTAAGGCTAACATTACTTTATACTTTGCTAGCTAATTAGCTACCTCAGAGTTATGACCATACATACCATAAAGAGCAATAAGAATTACTTTTTGAAGGCTACAAGAGTGGGTTCCCCAAAAGCACAAAGATTCTCTCAACCATTCTGCACTACAAAGCAGGACAGCGTTTCCACAAAAGCATCACAAAATCATCAAGTAGCATTTCCTTTATAAATATTAATGAACCTTTCCACAGCCATTCTGTGTTTTGTGTGCTGGAACTGCCACTTTGGAAGCCTACCTGTAGCACGAGTACAAGAGCACAACCCAGAAGTAGGAATATGTGAGGAATTACCAAACACCAATTACAGATTAACGGAACTGAATCACCAACCTTAACCAATTCATCACGAAATTCTCTTTAGACCACCACACACAGACAGAACACTCAGGATGTTATTCAGCTCCCCTGGAGCAGTTTTCAGGGTTGAGGGCCTCACTTATAAGGGCCCAACATTCTGATCACAGCCACAGAGTACTAAGATGTGGAGTCACACAATTCCCCTTGGGCATTAGAATAGAAGAGGTCAGAAGACGGTTCACAAGAGGCCTTTAGCTTTATAAATCCCTACCACAACAGGTGAAACTTCACCCATTCAAACAAGGCACTATTTGAAAGAAAAAAAAATAAGATTAGTGTTTAGTTTGTGAAAAGTTAGTAGGGGGTGGGGGGGGGTAGTATTACATGGCTGGAAGTTTGATTCACACCTCCGCTCTGTGCATAGCCCTTAACCCATTTACCCCATATCACTAAAAAAAATAATCCCCCTACGGTTCAATAACACACAATTAGGCTAAATAGTATTGCTGAATTGCACACTGTATGCATGTTCAGCGGTGGACTGGCATTCCATTGAGGGTGTAAAATTGTCTGGTGCCATATGCTGCCTGGAAGAGGGCAAGCAGTTAAAAGATGGATGGATATTAAGTTGTACGTTGACAATTTTATAGCTAAAGGGACAATGGATTACATGAATGTATACAACTGCAGTTTTAGAAGTCTTGCATTTCGTGGTCTCTAAAAACATACAAGTCATAACATGTACGAGGAGGCACCTTCACCTCTGGGAGCAAGATCACAAGATCTAAACCAACCACCTTTAAAAGAATTACCTGATAAAACACTTAGCACCAAGCAAACACTTCATTGATCACAGAAGTAAAGCGGTTTTGCGGGAAAGCCAATTCCCCCTCCCCCATTCAGATGCACACAAGTTTCACTTTTAAATACCAGATTACTAAAACCCACTATTCAAAAAGTATAATATTTGAGTAGTTCCTATTTATTCCATTGCCCTCCAAGACAATCCTTCCCATTCATGGTTTCTATTATATAAAAAGTACAGAAATGAGCAAAAACTACGCATGCAAACCTCACCACACTAAATACCCATAATGACAAAAATACGGTCACGTTTCACTACGAAATCGCGGTACAAATGACCAATTCTAAAGGTCTAGATCTAAAATCTAATCTGAATACAGTAGGCAAATCCCACAATGATACATATAGACAGCATATTAATGCAAGTTCTGATGTAATGTCCTTTGACTTCCATATTTTCAACATTTGAAGATTACGGAGGGGGAAGGGGGGGGTCACTTAAAGGATCACCGCGCTGCGAGTCCCCCCTTGCAATTTAGTTCAGGTTAACTTGAAGCTTGTGCAATTAGCAGTTAGCCGGTGAAATTTTGCTTAGAAAAAGCTGCATTGTTTATGAACCAAATTGGACGTTTCGAATACGAGGTTAAAATTCGCCCCTGCAATTAAACAAAATAATTGGCGAAGACCATCTTCGTATGACGTTATTACGAGTTCTTATGCAAATTACTACCGTCCCCGTTTTGCCTGCCAATTAACCCACAGACGACTTGGCCAACTGGCTGGCCGCTCAATCTGCTAGCTAGCTGGGTACTTCTCTGCATCGCCGACACGTCTCTTGTAAACAAGCAGCTCGCCTTGTATATTTCAATAAAATGTCCGTGTTAGCCAGGTGCGCTAATTTGGACGAGTACTTCTTGACCATCGGTTATATAAAATAAGACAAAAGACCCCCCCCTCCCTCCTCTCCAAACACCAACACATAAGAGACGTGTCACAATTACCTCGCTAGGTCGCCATAATCACTACAAATTTACCACTTTTCTTTCGTGCAAAAAAAGCCAAAGATCCGCCCATTAGAGCGCACACTCACGAAGAGGGGCGACCACAAAACAACAAAAAAAAGCCCACACTCGTAACGATAACTCATCTACATGCAACGCGTATCCTTAAAAAAAATACACGGTGGAGAAAAAACTCCTTCCCAAACCTCGGCCTCGAGTAGTGCCCTAATCGCCGGGGCTTGTGCGACGCTGCCAGCCCGCCGTGCCGCGCCGCGCACCGCCGACCGTCAGCCGCTCGGACGGTGTAGATTGAGGCCTACGACCGCTTAGGCTCGGTGTAATTAATTAGGGCTCTTTTACAGATGTGTAAAAACACTAGCCCCCCCCTTCCCCACTCCTCAACCTTATCGCCAAAATTTCACCGCTTTCCTTCGCCCACTCGAACTCTTAAAATGCCAATACGCGGCTTGCTACTTTTCCATAGCTACGAATTTATTCGATTAATTGGCAAATTGGCCGATTAAATCCGCGCAGCGGGCATGCTAGCTAGCTAGCTACTTCTTGTAACAGTCGGTATGCACGACAGGATCGACGGCTAATGGGGTGGCGGTGCTTATACAGGAGAAAGACGGACACGGAAAAAGTTTGAGCTTTTTTTCCCGAGGTGTGACCTCTCGCAAACTTACTGCCTAGCAAAATGCAAACATATTACTCAAATGCATCTGCACGCTCCATTCAGCCACCCCACACGCAAAGTATGAAATGCGCAGCAGCTAGCCCATTCGGTCGCACGCTAGTCGCCGCGTAATTAGCGCGGCGCTACATTTATTTAGCTCGGTAAGCAGGTTAGCTAATTAGAGGCAATTCAATTAACGCGTTACCTGCATGGTCGCTGCTCCAGCGCACGCTTCCTCTCGCTCTTTAAAACCCACTGAAAAGTTTTCTCTCTCTCTCTCTCGCTCGCTCGTTCGCTTACTCTCCCTCCCCCTCCCTCTCTCTCTCTCTCTCTCTCTCTCTCTCCCTCCCAGTCACTCACTCTCTCTCTCTCTCTTTCCCCTCTTTTCCTCTACTGTAGTAAACATACAGCAGCTCACTGGCAGCCGTGATATGCGCATGCGCAATCATAACACCAAGGAGGACATTGAATTTAATGGTGTGTCTGTATCTAGGGGTCGTTCCGAGGCAACGTTTGTGCCTTCTTGCTTGTTCCGATCGACTTCCTCTTTCTTCTAACGAAGCTTTGTTAACTTATTGTTTGTTGTGTATTTCGTGTGTCATTGTTTAATCCTTTTGTGATCTGCTTAAAATCCCTTCAACCAAAGTTATGTACTCGTCACACTTATAGCTATCCGTCAGCATAAAGGGACCCTAAAACATCTATTATGTTTTATGTTGTACCTTGTATGAATGCTATGTATTTACACATACAGTATGTGGACATGAATTCTTGACACTACAAATAGTCAAGGGACACTAATAGCATTTCAATAGCAAATAACAATTATACTAAATAGGAAAATAATTTTCTTTATTTTAATCCAGAACAATTGGGGTTAAATGTGTTGTTTAAGTGCCCAACGGTGACATCACTGCGCTGATAAGATTTGAACCAGCGACCTTCCAATCACAGACACAGAATCCTAATCCACACAAACAGGGACGTCATTAGGGGGCTGAACCCCCCCCCCCCAAATAAGTGAGTATTTCTTGTCTTAGGTCATGAATAGCTTTGTATATTACCAACATACCAGTTTGCCACCCAGTAAAGACTCCCGTATCCGTTCATCTATAACTACGCCCCTGCACATAGCCACAATTTACCCCCAGATCCTGTGATTCAACTGAATTCCACCAACAAAGACGAAATAAGTATGTAATAGGCACTAGCTAATTTAGAAATTCTTTTGACATATCAAGAACTGGAGGCTGCATGGTGTTTAAGGGTACCGCCTTTTAACTTGACAGGAGGATTCTTGTGACTGTATACCCCTGATAGAGGTCCTTATGTTTAATTAATCTGGTAAAATAGGAAGCTGTATAAATATCTAACTTTAAATAAAAACGGTGGTCAAACAAGGTGGTGATATTGCATTTAAAAAAAAATAATAATTGCAACAATAATATCCTACACAGTTTGAGAATATGGTCATGTTTATGTATGAGAATGAACGGATCTTTCTTTAAACAAAACAGTAACATATAACTTAATCATGCAGTAACACTCCCACTGTTAATACAATCCTGGCTAGCCAGTAACAGCTAACCATTTATGCTATGTGTGACTGACCAATGATATGTCAATGGATATTCATAATGCATTATTTCTCATTTTATGTGTATATTAAATAATCTATTCTGGTGTCTTTATTCACAATAATACAAAATGTTCTGTTCATATCTGTACATAATATACCGTTTCTTGTTCCTTTGTTTCTTATTTGATGACCACCGTAAATTTCATAAGATATATTTTACTGATGCCAAAGGGAAATTCATTATTCATTTGTGAAGTTCACCTATTCAGTCTCTTTTCCACAATATACAAGTATAAAACGATAAACTAATATAAAATGCTAATGGTAAAAACAGCAATAAGAGCTGCAGTTAACATTTCTGTGGATTATTTAATGAATTGACAAGTAGTTCTTTTTAAAATGCAAGTCATTTTTACCATGTTGGCAGAAAAAAAATCACACTTGTGTTGGCATATTAATTTACATAGCATTTGCTTATTTACTGAGAAGAAAGAACTGAAGAATACACAGTGAATTCTGATTTGTTAAGACTTGTGGGCTTCAAATATCCAGAAATTTTAAATACAGTCAATCAGCATTTATTTAGGAACAAGATTAGGTTTTGACCTTTGAATAATAATAATAATAATAATAATAATAATAATAATAAGGACACACAGATCAGCAATTTAGACATTTTAGATGACTGTGTTTCAAAAGTCTAAACTAAATATTGTGCATGTTTATACTGATAAATCGTCCTCATGATTAATTAGCAGTGGTATGTTTACAGGTGAGGAACTAATATTTCAATTATATGTCTAAATTAATTACTAATATTTTGAATTTTGTATATATGTGCCAAAGCCTAAAATTATGCATGACTGGCAAGTCCAAAACGCCTTGTGGGGCAGAAAAGTGAACATTTTTAAAGTGAAAATGTGCCATATATATGCAACTGTTCGCCTTTTTATACCTTTACAATATAACGCAAAATTGAAAATTGTACATGTCATCATTTACTCAGGATCTTGGCAGAAATAAAAGCTATTGATATAATAGCTGGCACTCCAGGCACCGTAAAAACTTCACTCTGCTCCAACAAAACAGACAGGAGTCTTTTCTGATCTCCGCGAGAGTAGCTTTGCTGCAGCCATCTACGGGAAGGCTGCATGTATGAAGATGGGGATGGGGGAAAGCCCTCAAGAGCCCCATCCCTGGAAGAGAGGAAACCCCTGGAGAGCCAATGGGATCAGGCTTGTAAAGGATCAGGACTGGCGTGGTGCCAAGACATCACCCCCTGCATGGCGGCACTTGGGTCCAAATCTGAGGCAGCCCATCCTAGTAGGTGCGTGTAACATCTTTTCTCTCCATCATGATGACTGTCTTCCTCCGCTGTCGGAGGAGCTCTGTAAACTCCGCATTTCAGTGGCAGCACTCTCCGAGGTACACAGACCAGCAAGTGGCCAGATCTCTTTAGGTGGGTATACCTGTTTTCGGTCTGATCACTCTGATGGCTGCCATACACAAGCAGTAGCTGTCGTTTTTGCGGATCTGGTCCTCCCGATGTTTTCTGATGTCACTCCTTTTAACGAGCACATTGTGAGACTCAGGCTAAGGCACTGCTTGGGTGTCTCGTCCGCTGTCTCAGTGTGTGTTCTGACCCTGGTGAGTGAGGGAGATATTTTATTTACAGCTTTGCTTGATTGTTGATGGGCGCCGACAAGGTGACATTCCTCTGGTCGTGAGTGACTTCAGTGCAACCACTGCAACTGACAGTGCTTGCTATGAGGATTGCGTTGGTTCCCACTGGTCTAGTGACGGTGGTAAAAGTGGCTCATTTTCCATGAGGTCAGGGGCTGCAGGTCACAGGATCCTGGTTCCAGAGCCCTGAGCTACATCGTTAGATTTAGTACTCCAGTACTGATGGTGCGGTGATAAAGATTGATCACACCCTCATGGGCAGATGCTGGAGGGTCCTACATAACTGCAGAGTTTACAGGAGTACTCAGTTGTGAATTCTGACAACAGACTTGGTGTCGCTACTCAGAAGATTCAGCTTAGGTCCAGTAGGCTATCATCTACCAGGAGATTGAGGCTGGACCTGGCCAGACTCCAAGATTAAGCTGTCTGTAATGATTTGTACACAGTTTCTGTGAGGAACTTGGGTGCGACTGCTGACTCTAATGTGATGTGGGAGACCTTCCGTGATAAGACCTTGAAGGTTGCTGAGGGTTGTGTTGGTGCTGCCGGTGTTCCCAGAAGGAGATGTTTCATCTCGCAGGGCACCCTGGATATTATCGAGAGGAGTCGCAACACATGACTTGATGGCAACTCTTGGTGGAGCTGAGAAGGACGGTTGTGAGGACTCTGAGGGGAGATAAGGAGGCGCTTGTTTGAGGAATCTGTGAGCAAGTGACACACCATCTATGGTTCAGCGACCCATGTCCTGCTCACAGAGGAATCGAGGCATTACTCATATCCAAATCTGTTCCTCGGAGAGTAACTGTCAGGCTGAGTGATAGAACGGTCCTTATGGATGATACTGCAGGTGTGACCCACTGGATGGGCTCCTGGGACATTGGACATCTCTGGGTTCAAGGGCTGATCCTCGGTTAGCTGTGAACCACCCAATCTGCACAGATGGTGAATCAGCTGGAAGTAGGGAAGGCTGCAGCGATCTGTGGTATCCTTTTGTGAACTTCTCCAAGCTAGTGGTAAGGCTGTCCTCCTGGCATTGCAAGTAATCTTTGTTTCCATTTGGGAGATGGATGTCATTCCAACTGACTGGAAAACAGGACTTGTTGTCCCTGTCTGGAAAAGGAAGGGTGGTCGCCTGGATTTTGACAACTGCTGAGGGATAACACTGCTCTCTGGGCTAGGTAAGGTCCTTGCTAGGGTCATCCCTAACAGAATCCGTGATGCCTTGCTTACTTGCCAGCAACCAGAGCGGTCTGATTTTGCGCCTATGAAGTGTACCATCGACTACATTCCGACACTGGGATTCTCATCAAGCACAAGCACAAATATCGACAGAGTATCCTTGCAGCCTTTGTCGAATTTCATAAGGCATTTCACTCAGTTGATTGAGCCCTGTGGGACATCCTGAGACTCTGTGGGATCCCCTTGAAATTGCTGGAAGTCATGTCCAGCCTGTACACTGGTACTGTGAGTGCTGTGCAAAGTGGAGGCAGAACCTTTGTGTTCTTCCCAGTTGATTCTGAGGTTCATCAGTGGTGGGTTCTTGCTTCTACTCTGTTCAATGCTTGCATGGACTGGGTGTTGGGCAAGGTCATGGGGTCTAGCGGCTTTGAGCCATCTGTTGGTAAAGAGAGATTCACTGATCTTGACTTTGCCAATAATGCTGTGATCTTCTGACTGAGGCTCTTGAGAGACTGAGCAAGGAGTCTTGAGGGTTTATGAGTGTCCTGGATAAAAACCAAGATCCAAGCCTTTAATGACCTCTTGGACACAGCCATCAATAGTGTGTCTGTCTGCAGAAAGAATGTCAACTGCATCAAGAGGTTCACTTACCTCGGCAGTGACATTCATGTCTCTGGTGACTCTTCCTATGATGTCAGTATATAGACTGGGAGTGAATGGGGTGTGTGGTGCTCCCAATATCTTTGTAAGAGGATGAAGGTGTAAGTCTTTAGAGTCCTGGTGCTTCCTGTTTTGCTGTATGAGCTGAGACGAAGACTCCTTCCGTGCTGTGTCTCTTCTGAGAGTCCTGGGGTACCGCTGGCTTGACTTTGTGTCGAATGAACGGTTGCTAGAGGGGGCACATTACCTGCATCGTAAGGGAGCGTCAGTTACGGCACAACAGCCATGCGGCGCGTTTCCCTGAGGGTGATCCGGCTGGCAGGATCCACATTGCTGAGGACCCGAGCAGCTAGACCAGGCCGAAGGGACACCCACGTGAATCCTGGCTGTGGCAGATAGACAGCCATTTTTGGAGGGTGGGACTGGACCCTGTGTTGACCTGGGGGGGTCGCCAACCGGGATCCTGAAGTGCTTTGTCATGTGGTGGGTGTGGCAACGAGCTGTACCAATGCATGCTCACCAGCCAAACAAATCTCTACTTTGTGCAGAGTAATTTTGGCAACACTTTACATTAGCTGCACTTTCATAATGCTTTAGAAGAATGTTCATAAATAGCATGTAAGTATACTTTGACATTGTAACATAGCTTAACATCTATAATATGTCAATAACAAGCATTATATGATGATAATAAACATATATGTTTGCCATTAATGTAACTATTAATGTATTTAACATTATACAATGTTAAATATTATATCTTGGACAATTTTGGCTCCATCTAAGTATATCAGCCTTTGTCACATTTTGTCATGTATTGTGAATATGCTCAACTTTTATTAATCCCACAGTGCATTCTGTAATTTTACGGGATGGATGCTAATGGAAAATTAGGCCACACGGTGTTTAGAAGATTAAATGTTGTAAATCAAGATCCAAGGATATTGGTATCGACGTGTTGATGCCATGTCATTAAGAGATTAAAGAAGTTCTCTCTGGTTCCATTTACAATGAAGTGAATACTGATTCTGATTCCGATGCATAAAAGGTGATGCATTAAGAAATGTCATATCAGGAACAGTATTCCCAACTCTCATGCATCTGGAGTGACTTGCACACTCATGCAAGAAATCTTACAGTAAATCTAACCTAAAATTGGCTAGATGAAAAGCACTGGGGTAGTTAGCAAACCCTACAGACTATTTACAAGGTAATAAAACTGCTACATACATGCAGATGCATGTGCCTGTGTGTGCAGACTTGTCTCAAACTGAAAATCTCAAGCAAGCCAGCTGGCCAAAATGGGCAACTCTGCAGGAAATTACTAATGTAATTCCATCCTTTAAAAGTATCCAAGCAATATATTCAGTTCCACAAATACTGTCAAGATATTCATAACACTGAAAATCAGAATACTTTTTTTGCTAATGAATCGATACTTTAATTGATGGGATTAACAGCAAAAATGTCTCTAAGATATATTGAGATTATCTTAAATATTACATGAACTGTTAAAGCAAAGAGTTTTTTAGATGTGTTTTTGTACATATTATTATGGCTTTGTGTACTTAAATGTCAAGTTATATATTTATCTTCTATATTGTTATCGGTCATTAGTAAAATATTTTTTTTAGTCTCACGGTGTTTCGTTTCGTATTATTGCACGCATTCCGAACCTTTAGTAAGTTGTTTGCAACAATACTACATGTTTTACAATGGATATTGGACAACAATATTGATAGAAGGACAACTGTTAAATATAGATGAACAATAATAATAAAACACAAATACTGAAAACCGAAATAATAATGTAATAGAGACGCAAAAATATGTATACTGGGATAGCGAGAAAACCTTTTCAGGTTTTTTTTTTAATGCATTCGACTTTGATTGGTTCACTTCATTTACCGACGCTATCTCTTCCAATCCAAGTCAAACGCATTCATTAATCGTAGACTAAAACAACTCGCGAATGTAGCGATCACGTGACAGCGAAAGGGCATCACGGACAATGTAAACAACATGGCGTCGCGGGTAGGCAGTGCGGCCTTCGCTGGAGTATCTTGATAAGAAGAGCTGTTTTACGGAGCAGTAAACACTAACAGCGTTCTAATGCTGAGGGATAGCAATCATTAATTCCAACCTGCCAGCTCACAATTTAATAAATTGAGACTTCGGGAGAAAGCGCTACCGAAAAGAGCTGACACGACAGTTTACGCCAAATAAACACGGTAATATCGGTTTTAACGGGTTGCTTCCTTTTTTCATAGCGATATCTTAGGTGACGCTGTTTGTTATTCGCAAGTGTCACTATCTCTATGTATTCGTACAGTGCTCTGCTTTTCCAGTTTACGGTCGAGAAATTAGCTCGCTGTATAATACGAATCTGCCTAGTTTTATTAGACGGGTAGTGTTTGACAGTAAAAAATAAAAGCAGCAAAGGTTGTTGACCCCATTATCTAATATGTCAGAGCTCCTTTGACACAGTTTAATATTTTCTTAGACACGATCTGCATTATGGATGACCATCAATGCCGTATTAGAATTAATCTTTTAGGTAAAATGTTAGTATGTTCACCTAGAAAACGAGCTAAATTCAAGTCAGTCGTTAATGGTATTTTTATACTGGCTTCTACGTGTGTGACCTATTTTGTCTTGGATAAGACAATAAAATAATAATGATAATAATACAACTTCCTCCTTCCTCATAGTTTAAACTGCAAATATGGAGCCCTTGTTACATTATACCTCGTTTATTCATAATAATTATAACAATGATAATAATAATTATTATTATTTCAGTAAAGCATTAAATAAAAAGAAAATGACAAAAAGAACTCATAATTGTGCTGGTGTGCAGTGTGTTTTTATGTGTTTCATTAGAGTGCCCTGAGGCTGGCATCTGTCTCCCACATGTCCATACTGCATGCAGCCATTCCAAACCTAAAAGAGCTCATGCATTTTCAAACCAAAAAGAATATTTAAGTGCAGTTAGTGTGCCGCTCTAATTATATTTGATTCCCGAAAGGTAGTTGTCAAGTTAAAAACAGTTCAGTGACTTGATTCGCTACTCCTATAGCCTCTGTCTATGGGCTCTCGGTCCAGTTCTGGGATGTCCAGTCGTGGGTCCAGCGGCAACCCAGACCAGTCAGAAACAGGACCCAACCAGACCGACAACCAGCAGGGCCGCGGACAGGACGAGAGGCAGACAGACAGGCAGTCAGCGGACGAAGAGGACGTCGATTTAGCTCAAGTGCTGGCGTACTTACTGAGGAGGTAAATGGCAGATAGTGACTCACTACCGCTCTGTGTTGACATGTTGTAATGTCTGCCAATCTATTGCTGACAAACTCCACAGACTTGATTTCATGTTGCTAACATATCCTGTGCATCCTCTGGGATACTTAGCTAATACTCTTGCAATAGATGATGAGTGTTTATGTATACTGAAATGACAATAAAAGCCACTTGAATTTGAACTTGAACTTATGCTTTGTGGCTGAATACAGACTGCTTACCGATTGTAGTTTTCCTGGAATCCTCGGCTCACTGCCACCGGGTGTGCATGCATCAGCTGTTCAGTTCATATCTCTTATACACCTCTATAAGAGTGTCTTTAAAAGTGTATTGGGTTTGCAAGACTTTAATTCTGTCATTAAATACATGTCTCTTATCATTTAATTGGAGGGGCCAGGTGCGTCTGGTCCATGGGGGCGGGGCAACAGGACTGCAACTGGTCCAGTCGTATTCTGACTCCGATGAAGATAGCGATGGTGCCTGGGAAGGTCGCCTAGGAGACCGCTACAATCCCCCCGGTAACCATAACTGATATGATGATAAGTGAGTTTGTACATACATTGCGACAGTTTTGTCTTTATGCACCAAAAAAAGAGAAGGTGATTATACCCTTAAACCTGCTGGGGCATTTTTATGCATTTCTGTGTCTGTGTGCCAAAACGCATGTCGACCTGTGGGCCTTCCTTGCCTTGCCAGTGGACTCCCAGCCCGACACCCAGGATGTTGATCGGAGCGAGATCCGAACTCAGATCCTCCTGGCCACTGCCTCCTCAAGTCATAAGGGCGCCAAGAGCTTCACCCATATGTTGAGAGAGGTGAGAAGACACCACATGTCCCCCCGGCAGCCCATGTTTTCAGATGAATCTCGGCTAATTGTAGCCGCTCCTCCACCTTGAGTCCAGTTATTTAATTTCAGAGGGAACAGGGCCGATGTCTGGGCTCCAGTTTCTCTCATGGGGAGTGCAGCCGCATCCGCTCGCAGTGAGTACATGCCATGGCACATTAGCACATCCTACACTCCCACCATCCACTGCTCCATGCCTGTGGGTGGGGTCACAAAGGGCACACAGCTAGGCTACTTTGTTTCTAAGGTTTTCTATCCTCCTGCTCGTCCTTTATTTTTGTTTTTGCGGAAGGCCAGCTATGTGTAATTCCAGAATTACATTATTTGGTGAACTTTTTTTTTTTTTTAATCGCATTCAACTGAAATACCTTTGGCAAACCACACATTAAAGTGAGCAAGAAGTGTTTTGTCTGGGAGTAATAAAAATCTCATAATTACCAATGGGGCATTTCCTGTCTGCGGTAAAGCAGTCAGGTGTCCGTGTTAAGTGTACACCTCATGGTCTTGTGTCTAAGATGTTCAACCCAGTCCAATTTGTGTGTCAGAGTAGTAAAAACAAATTGTTCTGTTCTATTCCGCACATGCATCTCATGCATTTCTGAAATTATTTATCCCTGCAACACATTGCAGATTGATGGAATACATTTTTATAATTATATTTGATTCTGCTGTTGTTGACATCGCCATTTGCCATTTTGAGTGGAGCTGCAGTGGTACATGGTGTAAGCCTTGATGTGTTTCGTACGCCGTTATCACCACACAAGTTTCCTGCCCAACCACGTGGTCCTGAAGGAGACGTATCATCAGAAGGCCTTCTGCGGAGTCTACAGTGAGGATGGCAATATGTTCCTCTCGGCTTGCCAGGGTAATTAGACATGCCACTTGTAGTCTGGTGAATTTTTCATGTTACCACCATAGACGGGATTTTATTTCATATAGGTCTCTAAGTTACTGGCCATGTTTGGAAGAACCTGACCTGGTACCCCCTTTGCTCTCTTTTCTCAGACCAGAACATCCGCCTGTACGACACCAGCAGGGGGCGCTTTGACCTGAAGCGCACAGTGAGGGCGCGGGATGTGGGCTGGAGCGTGCTGGATGTCTGTTTCACCCCTGACTCGAACTGTGTGCTCTATTCCAGCTGGTCTGACTACAGTAAGCAAGGGGACCTCAGTCCCCCGAGTCACATGGTCGCAGTTACCCAATGGCATGGTGGCCGCATATCAGAAATTAGATACGATATTGTGGTCCGTATTTAAGTGAAAGCTATACCTGTAATTTATTTGGATATCCAGATCTATCAATACTATTGAGTCAAAACTGGATTTAATCCGTGACACCATGCCACTTCTTATTTGACCGAAGTTGGTTACTCTGGAAAGACCCCCCACTCAATCTGGCTGTGATGCAATTGGAGGCTGTTGACTTTTTTCATCATGCTAATTGTCTTAATTAGATTAAGTGTCTTCAGTGACCAGAATTGAAATCCAATCCTTCGTTTACATTAAAGTTTCTGTGTAAGGCAGATACTTTTGGGTGGGGTGGTTCTCCCCGAGCGACAGCTGTGTTGAGTCTCTCCCCCCTCCCCCCCTTTCTCTCCCCTTGTAGTTCATGCTTGCAGTATAGGTGGAGACAATGAGACGCACACCGCTCTGGATCTCAAGTTAGTGTCCTCTTCATGAGCTGTTACACCTTCAAACTCCGTAGCTGGTCACTTGCGGCTTCTTGCTTCCCGCTCATTTCATAGTTTACCTGAGGTCCAAAAGCAGTTTATGCTTTTAACACGTTCCGCACAGGTATTTTACCTAGAGACGTTCAGGTTAAGTTCCTTGCTCAAGGGCACAAAGCAGACCCCCCCCCCTGGGGTTCGAACTAACACACGTGAGGTTGTATGTGGAGCTGAGACGATGTCCTGGGGAGGTGGGGGGGGTGTGGACCCCCTGCGGCGCGTGCCTCCGGTGTCGTTCGTCGCCGTGAAACGCCGGCTGTTGGCAGCTTGCTTCACGGTCACGCTCGCATTTCGTGGAAGAAGTTCTACACCCGCATGCCAGCAGAAGCTGGCTCCCATTCGAGGAACGCCTTGTCACTCCGGCTCTCTGTCGCTCCCTCAGCCCAGAGGGGAGGAGATTCTGCGTGTTCTCCTTGGCAGCGTCCTCAGATGGAAAGGAGGTCTTGGGCGGGTGAGTGCTTCTCTTATAAAAGTTCAGGGCTCTGTACACGAGGAATAATCGCTTTTCCCTTAACTCATAAAGATGAGGAGGGTTCAGAGGGATTGAACTTTTGGAAATATCCATCCTCTAACCATTTGTCCTGGTCAGGGTAGCCTGTAGCCTGTCCCACAAGGCCTGGAGTACACCCTGGATGGGATGCCAGTCCGTCACACACACGGTGGGCTCTGATAAACCTGATAAATTGCACGACTGCACTGTGAGAGTAAACGAAAGCACCCAGACATAACACAGGGCAAACATACACAGTGACAGAGCAGAGGTGAGATCTGAATCCCCAGCCTTGAAGGTGTGAAGCCACAGCCTTAGCCCACAAGCTGCAGCCTTGGCCCCCGGAGCTGCAGCCTTGGCCCCCGAGCTTTTTAGTGCTGCACATGGCAGCTGGTGATGTGGGTCTGTGGAAGGCATCTGCCGGGCTGCTGTGCTCTCTCTTGTGTAGGTCTTCAGCACCTGTCTCTCATTGTTCCTCAGAGCGAATGATGGCTGCCTCTACGTGTTTGACCGTGAGCTAAACAGGAGGACACTCAAGGTCGGTTACTGAGGGATTCCCCCCTCCCCGCCCCGCCCCTCCGCTCC
>JAABNX020000090.1:8032445-8046126 GCA_015163995.2 Mormyrus lacerda | reverse complement strand
CCTAGACCAAATCTTTTGTCAATAACTGCAACATGACTATAACTTTTTTGTGGTCAAATCATGTGTCGTCAATAAATTAAGCATTTTTCCTGATTAATGATAATTAATCATACCTAATATTAAAACCTAGAATGAAAACATTGAATCCCCAAATTAATGTAATGTAACCCAGCCAGCCCCATTTCATATTGGATAAGAAGACTTTCTCACGGTTTGCACTGAGGCTAATTTTCTTTCACATCAAATGTCCAATATGGCACAGACATAACTGGCAAAACAATTTACAGACAGACTGCTGCACGTTGTATTTTAAGTCAGTTAGATCAACCTTATCAGATCATGTGCGGCTACAATCAATACCAATTAAAGATATTATTTGTGATTGGATCAGTTTCAAATTTCTTGTTTCCAGATATTTTCGTGTGATTTTTATTCATTGACAAAAGTGTCTGTATATTTTGTCAAAGTACATTAATTTGTATTTTATTGTTGTGTTGTTTTCATCAATGAAAAATCTTTGTTGACGAATAGTTTTCGCCATAGTTTTCATCAACAGAACACTGCTTCGGCTGTCAGGACACGCCCCCACTACTGTCTGTGCCCCCCAGGTTGGGAACCTCTGCTATAGCATATCAACTTTCTCTAATTATTAAAATTATTTTGAAAACAGAGCCAAAGTATACAAGTTCACTGTCTTACCTGTTGATTTGCCTCTGGGATAGTTAATCAATCCTGTTAAATTATCATTTCTTTATTTAATAAACAGAAGTGTTTCGTCAAATCCGGGAAAAGACATAAGGAGATGAGGAAAAAAATGACAAAACAAATTTTCAAAATCGAGCAAATAACATCTCATGCAGTAGAATATGATTATTTATTGTTGGTTACGCTGTGGCCTCATATCTTGCTGGGCTCTGATACGAGTCTCCCCCCCCCCCCCCAAGTCAGCAATTACCCGGTTTGTCTGCATGAGATTCTCTGCAGGACACCAAGTAAAAAGTAGCACACCGCAGAGAAACAGTTATTGCAAAAGCATCGGTGACAGAGGTGGCTGGCAGGACTTCCGATTTCTATAAACATCTGGGAAGGAATCGAGGGCGTTAGGATTGGTTTCGGCAATATTGCGATCAACGCAGAACACAGCATTTTGTTTATATTGTAGCGCTGTTGGGATTAGCATGTCCTCACGAGCCACTGCGAATAGCCCCTTGTTGTGTTGTTGTTAATACTTGTGTCCCCGATTGTCGAGTTTGCGTTTCTCGTGTGAGCCCTGCTCCATCCTCGTGCGTCTCTAGTTATTACGTAAACTACCCACTGTGTGTGTACCTTACTGTCCAGCATCCAACTTCCCATGCTTTTCCCCGGTAAGTTTGGTTGGTTCCTGTGCCTGTTGAATGTTAATCCTTTTCAGGACTTAATAAAAGGGTGTTATACTCCCCTTAAACAGAGCCTCCTCTTCTTTTGCCACTGCCAAGATGCCTCGGCCTACCAGGGCACTACGTGGGTGTCAGAAGTGGGATGCTGGAAGTGGAACCACTGGCTGCGTTGGAGTGGATAGTCTTTATCATCGTTCGCCATACCTGCTTCAGCCTGGCAGACCTGAAGGCAGAGGTGGAGCAGCAAACCAGGAGAGGCAGCGATGAACGGGGGACAAGAAGCTCATTTGGTGCCACAGAAGGAAAGGGCACCTACGCCAAAGCCACCAGCAGCAAAGCGGGGAGACGACGGTGTAGCGTACCCCCAAAGCCAACCCTGCCAACCCACTGGCTCCCCGTCTGAGATGGCATTAGCGACCAGGGAAGGTGAGAAGTCCCGGGGGCTCTGCCTGATCTCCAGTCAGCAAGGACTCTTTGCTCACCAATCTGTTTGAGCTGGGAATGTGATCACCAGAAGCATCTGGCCGAGGCGGAGTAGGCGGCGTTATGCGGCTGCGCGACGGTACTGCTCGGCCAGAAGGTGGCGTGCTCTGCTCTGGAGAACCAGCTGGACCAGTAGTGCAGTGAGTGGTGCAGCAGGCATACTTTAAATTGAGCAGGACAGGGATTGGCTGTGGCAGAACATGAGGGAAATAGCTGCATGAGCAGATAGACCAGTGAGAACGTGAAGGCGACCACTGGGAACAGGAGGCCGAGGCAGTAGAGGCTGCGCTGCGTCACCGCGAGGAGGAATGCCGCGCTCTGGAGGCCTGCCGGGCTCTGGAGGCCTGCCGAGCTCTGGAGGCCTGCTGAGAAGTGCTGCGATCTGCAAGAGATGATGACCTGCTGGGAGCACCCAGTCCAGGGAGCCAGAGGGGCAGCCTCTAAGCTATGCATGGGGAGCGGTCTTCGGCTGGGAGGACCTGCTATGGCAGTATTCGCGAGCATCCTGGTCTCCTCAACCTTGTCAACACCTGCAAGCTCAGGGGCACTCAGTGTCGCCCTTTCCATGGAGATGGCGCACCGGCGGCTGCCACCAGACCCTTGGGACTTGTCACAGAATAGAGTTGGGGACTGGGGGTGGTGGTCGCCAAGACAGCTAACCTTTTGGGGGGGGGGGCAGTGTAGCACCAGTGGGATAAGCATATCCAAGCATACCTTCCAAGCCATTGCGAATAGCCTCTTGTTGTATGTTGTTGTTAATACTTGTGTTCCCAATTGTCAAGAGTGTGTTTGCCTGTGTCTTTTGTGAACCCTGTTCGATCCTCAAGCGTCTCTAGTTATTGTGTGAATTACCCACCGTGTCTGTGCCTTGCTGTCCAGAATCTGACCTTCCTGCTTTTCCCCAGTGTGCTTTGTCCTGGTGTCTGTTGAGTGCCTGTGTTAGTCCTCTTCAGGACTTAATAAAGGGGTATTGTTTTCCCATTAAAAAGAGCTTCCACATCTTTCACTCCCTCCATGATGCCATGATCTGCCAAGTGCTATGATATTTTACTGTGACATGTCCATGATTCTTATTAAATCTGGCCAGCAGATTGATCTTTTGATTTCCACGGAATGTAAAAAAACTGCAGTCAAGCAGTCAATCGATCTGCGCTTTTCCGATACACGGTCAAATCACCTGAGGCAAATCATGTGGAGACGCAAGCAAAAAATTTATTAATCTGTGTTTTAAGTGTAATTAGTTTACAAAAACAATTCCGTCAGTTTTTGCTCCCCCACATCTCTTTTTCTGTACTTCTGAGTGCTTGTGGTCGACCAATCATCAAGCTATCGCTGTGAGCGTAGTTTGCGTTTAGAGGAAAAGAACCTAGAGCAGGTACTAAAAAAGGGTTGTGGAACTGCCTCCGAATAACTACAATCGGGCTGTGTTCTTACAGTGTGAACGTGACAAAAGTCCCTGAAAAAACCCTCTTTCTTAAAGATTTGGACCACCAGCCCTATCTGTCAATCCAAAGGCACTGCCTCCGGCCTCTACGCAATGTTGAGGTGAGTCCAGCCAAGACAGCCCAACAACAAGAGCTTTTTGGATTCTGCATCCACTGAAGAATTTTTTTGTCTACTGCAGTGACCTCAGCCCTAGTGATAGGTAAGTCCTCCTCTGAGTCTTCCAGCTCTACTTCCTCCAAGGACACCATATCAGTGAGTTCAGGAGGTCCTCAAAGTTTTCCTTCTACCACCGGACTAAATCCCCCTTTGAGGTCAACAGCACTCCACGCCTGCTGTACACGGCATGGGTGAAGCATTGCCCCCCCTCCCCCCCCGAGTCGATTCCATGGCCTCACCAAACTTCTCCCACATCTGAGTTTTTGCTTCAGGAGCTGCAAAAGCTGCATTCCACATGGCCTGCTGGTACCTGTCAGCTGCTTCAGGAGTCCCACGAGTCAGATGTTCCCAGCACACCCTCACTATGCATTTGGTGGTGATCAGTTAACAGCTCTGCTCCTCTCTTTACCCGAGTGTCTAAAACAAGTGGTTGTGGATCTGATGATACAATTACAGAACAGATCGTCAAGCTGCAGCCTAGGGTGTTCTGGTGTCAGGTGCATCTAGGAACACCATTATTTTTGAACCTGGTGTTTGTTATCGACAAACTGTGGTTAGCACAGAAGGCCAATAACAGAGCACCACTGGGATTCAGATCGGGCCAGCCAGTCTTCCCAAATATACCCTTCTTGGTTTCTCTGTTGTTAACTACATGATCATTAAAGTCTCCCAACAGAACTATGGAGTTGCAGCAGCCCATGCAAGGTCTCCAAGAAGGTCGCATACACTGAACTCATGTACAGGGCAGACATCTCTCAGAGCCCATTCCCTGACTCGAAGTCAAAGGCAGGTGACTTTCTCATTCACCAGGGTGAACTCCAATATACTGGCACTGAACTGGGGAGCTATAAGAAGATCCACACCTGTCTGGTGCCTCTCACGTAGGACAACTTCAGAGTGGAATACAGTCCAGTCCCTCTCCGAGAGTTTGGTTCCAGAGCCCGTGCTGAGCCCAACTTTATCTAAGCAGTATCTCTCTCTACCATCCACACCAACTATTTGGCTCATTTGCCAACCAGATAGGTTATATTGCATATTCCTACAGGCAGGATTGGTAGCCAATGATTGGTCCACCAAGGCTCCTTCTTTTGACTGCCGTTCCATCTATATTGTACCCCACCGCCATGGCCCACCCTACTAGAGGCCCAACCACCAGCCGCTCACATACAAGCTCCCCCATCCAGGCCTTGCTCAGGAGCAGGGCCACATAGTCCTTTATGTTATTCATCCTTAGAGGTCAATCTCACTTTGTCTGGCCGCTCACCTACGACCAATTTACCTTGGGAGACCCTATTAAGAGCAATTGACCCCAACTTCATGGCTTCAAGAATGACAGAGATGCACAAACCCCTCCACTGTGGAAAAGATGGATGGTGATCCATGGAATAGATGCATGAGTGATAAATACCAATTTGCCTGTATGTTCTGCCAATTCGTATGTGCACATTTAGGACCTGTTCTATGCACATTATGATAAATGAGATCACTGTTCTTCTCAATGGTGTGTTGGTGATCCAGTGGTTAGGATGCTTGCTTCCACACCAAGTGATTGTAAGTTCAAGTCCTGGCTCTACCCTCATTGGGTCCCTGAGTTGGGCCCTCAATCCCAATTTGCTCCAGGAGGACTATCCCTGAATTAAAAAATAAATTTAAGTCGCTTTGGATAAGAGCGTCTGCTGAATGTAATGTAAATGTACAGTGCTGGTGTACTTTATTTGGAAACCGAAATGTTCTCAAACTTATAACTGACTGTGGCCAGCATTGGTCATGGCCGACTCTCAGCCACAATTAACATAATGTTTTCCACGTTGAGCATCTACTTCTGAAATTACGTTACATCCATGTCAATAAATGTATTGTTCTGATTCATTGTGCAATACTGAACAGAAAACGACTTCAAAGTTCTACGGTAACTATGGCTTCTGGTGCTGCTGCACATGCTATTTTTATCTACTGAGCTTGTCCATTAATGTGTCTACGCATGTTCTGACCACCCACACTCTCCGCCTTCCTTCCCACACGTCTGGATGATACCGGGGCTGGGCACCATCTGAGCTGGAGTGCTGGATCAGTCCCACAGATGGGTGATATTGTGGATGTGACTTATGAACTGTAACATCGTGGGTGCAGCCTTTCAATCGGCCACCGTACACAGGTCAGCTTGGAGGATCGACTCGCTGATGGACCTTGGCTTTGATCTAGAACACAGTTTACGCTGATTTTAACGAGTAAGCCGATTCTTTCTTTTTTATCATCTTAGCGTGCCTGTGGGGGCTGGGCAGCCGGGTGACCTTGGACCCCCAGTGGTTTCTTTCTCTCTTTCTCTTTACTTTTTTTGGTTCTTCTCCTCTGTTTCCGTCTGGCTCTATTTCTTTCATTTCATTCTTTGATCTTTCCTTTTCCCTGTTTTTGTTTCTCTCTTAATGACGTCGTAATGTATTATGACGCACACATGTGAAGCACCTTGGGGTGACTCTGTTGTGAAAGGCGCTATATAAAAATAAGTTGAATTGAACGGAAAATGAGAAACTGAACAGTGCGTGAGGAATGTGCACTTTTTTATTTTTAGCTACATTATGTGAACGTTTAATAGACAGTTAAATTAAAAAGTCTTTTCTATTTTTTATTTATTTATAAAATATTTATATATATATATATATATATACATATATATATATAGATATATATATATATATATTAGGTGTTTAGTCTTCAATTTATGGTTTTTGATTTATAGTCTAGAATTGAATTTCTGGTCTTGGACTCCGCTACCCCACTATGGTAATGTATTCTCAGACTCACCCCCTATTGGACTCGGCCTTGACTCGGATTTGATTTGTTAAAGACAGTCTTGACTCAGACAAGACTAAGGTGAAATTTCAGCACAACAGTGAGCATGAGAACCCGAAAGCCAGTTATTTGTAAGCGCGGTTTGTGTCAATACAGTATTGAGCTGCTTTCATTATACTCAAGAAAGAAATATGCAAATATATGGCCACTTCGGGCCATTTATTGTGGTGACATCAGAGGCACCACATATCTGGTATTTATGGCATTTCTGCTTCTACCCCAGGAAGACTGGAATAAAAAAAAAAGAATGCAAACTATTCGGTAATAATAAAATAATACACATAAGAGGTAAGGGTTTCTCCAGCTCAAAAGGTGTACGAGCAGACGTGCTTTATCGGAGGTTACGTAAACCTGCAGAAGTTTACATTATGGATTCATTTACACTTGCCAAAACACACAGCACAAGCCAGTAAAGTGACACAACACCAAGTCAATAAATACAGCCAATAGGATGCCTTTGACATAAACCAGTGTGGGTGTAACTACAGCCATATAAGAGCCCTGTAATGCATTTGTATGATGTTTAAATACTGGGCTTTGACAAATATATCCAGACACAGAACACAGCTTCTTTTGTTACATCATGACATCTGTTGGGTTTGGTCTCTAAGAGACACTCGGGCTCCACTATGCAGAGACATCCAGATTAAACCATGTTTCATGTTCAGTAACGTTCGATGGAATTTCATTAATCGTCCGTCTAATCAAATGATTTTTTTCTCAACACGGAATGAAATGAACTCCACCCACAGCATAACTCCCACAGAGACTCTCACAGTGTTTACACAAAGCTACTCGAATTTCAACCGTCTTGAAACAGCTGTACTTAGAAAATTACGAACGGGATTAATCATTTCTTCTTGAAGACAACTTTAAAGAAGTATTAATTCTGTTAGACAGTTTATGTTAAACTGAGTTAATTACTATTTTATTTTCAACCAAAATTTACTAAAACAATAGTGTTAAGTATGATTAGTACTTGACAATAGATTTATTTCTTAAGAATAACCATTCATTGATCTAAATCTGAATAATAATATTTTACTTTCTATATATGAAATATAGAACTGATATTTAATTTGATATTTGATATTTACTTTCCAAGACATTTAACAATAAGGACAAATAATGAAGTAAATGAATAAACATTAATCAGTAGAGCATTACTTTTGCCTTTGTGATGTCTTAGGACAAATTGGATGGATGTTATTATTAGAAAAAAAAAAAAAGCATTTAAAATTCAAATAATCAACAGAACATATACTGTCTTCTTTGCGGTTACAAACATTTGTTTATAATACTGCTGAAGTGGTCAAGGGTTCAAACAATATTTGCACATAGACTTTGGCACAGATAATCAGTTAACATGACAAGTGAATAGTCATTAAAGTCAATGATTTAATCTCAAACAGGACATTGATCAAAGGCTTTTAACTAAGTGATACCGAAGTAGTGGACCAAAATGAGCTGATTTCACAATGCAGGAGAACTAACAGAAAACAGGCAGGCAGTCATGATGGTTAATAAATGTATACCTAGTCAGGCACAAAAATGCAAAGAGTTCATCCCCTAATGGAGGCAAAATTCCAGGAAAGTGCAGCATTATTGTGCTCCCTGGCCTTCAGCTTTAGCTCTGGTTAGAATCTTTGCTCTGGAGGCAATAACTCAAAACCCGTTTCTTTATTAAACTTTCCATGAGCATTGTATGGGTGAGGAACTAAAAGTATTTAAATTTTGAAACAGATCGCCCAAAAATTGAAGCAGCACCACATACTGATAACCTAGGGATCCCATTTAGACAATAAGTCCAAGAAAGGGTGAAAGCAGATGACATTTAGAATTTAATTGTCATTGTTGACACACCACGGCAATGAAATGTGTTCTTTGTATTTAACCCATATGTGACAATGTAACATAACAGGAGGCAGCTAATTCAGTGCCCACGGAGCAGTACCTTGCTGGTCAGGGATTCAAACCTGCAATCTTTCAATTAGTGACGTGCTTCCCTAACCATCAAGCCACCACTGCCCACATTTAACCTTGTGAATGTAATAAGTCAAACAGTATTTGATGGATCCTATTAAGCCCATTCCTTCACATAAACATTACAGTATATAGATTAAGATCTACACCTGGTTTCATTTTCAAATCACCCCAAAAATGAAGCGGAAGCACTGTGTGGTATAAACGGATAGAAATGACAGTAATAGAAGACATTTAGTTTTGTGACCACTGTAACTCTAAAAGTATTGTATGGATTTTTTAAAGTCTGCAGGCATAACAAACCAAAAGTTATCAAATTTTGAGACAGATTAGCTCAAAACTGAAGGAGCGCCGCTTCGTGAAAAGAATTTCAGATTTTTGATCCTGTTAGCGCGATAACTCTTTGGTAGGTGTTTTTCAACCTTTCCAAACATGTTGTAATGTCGAAGATCTGCCTTAGTCATATTTTGAGACAAATCACACCAAAATTGAAGCAGCCTTGCATAGCAAGGAGAAGGCCAGCTCACGCACTTGATTTTAGCATGAAATAACGCAAAAGTTATTTGGCCAACCTTTTGCATGCACGTTGTATAGGTGAAGATCTGGATTTGTTGAAATGTTAAAACAATTGCACCAAAACTGAAGCAACAGCACTTAGTGACAGCAAAGAGAAGTAAGAGATGATTAGCGGCTTATCCTTGTGAACAGGATCAATCTATTTGTCAATATTTCTCAATTTCTCTGGTTAGATTTGTGATGAATCTTATTACCGCGTCACAAAAACTTTAGCCATTCATGCCTTTTCTGAACCCACTTGTCCTATTCAGGGTCACAGAGTTTCTGGAGCCCCTCCTGGAGCCAACGTGCACAAGCAGGGAATAACCCAGGATGGGGTGCCGACTCATTCCACCTAAAAATGTACATGCGATCAGATCCAAAACTGTACCTACAATGACAGAGGGCAACAAAATTGGAACTACTGTACAGCAGAAGGCAGTCGAGAGTGAAAACAGAACCTGCAGCCTCCATCTTGTAAACACTGATCTGCCATTTGAACTTATTTCATGGATCTCTGTACAGGTGGGTAAATTTAAAGTTACACAGTGCCAAGTTAATATTGATTGTTGGTCACTTGCTTTCCCATTTATCTGTAGCAGAGTAGCAGGCAGTCAGTGATAAGTATCATGGGGAGCTCGACAAAATTTACTGTGGGAGAATTTAATTGTACCATTTTTTTTGTGGACATGAGGAGTGTGTACGGTGGGCTTGTAATATTACTTTCTTTTAACTGTGGTATTTTCATTCGGTGGAATTTATCACACGTAGTGCTTCAGGGTTGCAGCATTAATGACTTTACCATGCACTGGGACCACGAGCTTTACTCTCAACTGTGTGTGTGTGGTACAGGAAAGATACAGTCACTTCTTCGCCAGTGTTGGGGAGTGTGGTTCAGTGGGCTGAGCCTTTGTCACCAGTTTGAGCTCGGCCTCTGCAGAATAGTCTCATCTGTGGCCCTTTGAACAAGGCCCTTAATCCACAGCTCCATGGGTGCTGCTATAGGTAGCTGCCCTTCGCTGCCAAGCTTGTTCTCACCTATATATGTATTTATTGCCCACAGGGATCAATTAAGTGTTATTAATATTTCTTTTTTTTGTGGACAAGGACTTGGTATACTTTAAGTCAAAGAGCCCAGAGTTAAAGCTGCTTCGATTTGCACACGTCTCATTTTTGGACTTTAATGGACTATTCCTTGACATACCTGAAGGGGGCGCTGCTTGTGTGCCGACCGGTGGAATGCAGTCTGGCAAACAATTGTTGTTTTATGTTGTTTTATGTCTTGCAGCTTTTACTGTTACCGCCCTGCGGTGATGTTGTGCAGGTGATTACATGTTTATTCATTGCGGTTAATGGCCTAAGAGACTTTAATCTAGGTATAACGGAAGATGATGGATGTCTTCACACTGCTCCTCATTACACTGATTGTGTGAACCTGGATATACCCACGGTTCAAATGGGAAAATGGCCAACATCAAAGAACTTGGCCACGGATGTTAAACCATGATTTCATTCTAGGTTTGCAATACAGCGGTTTTGGAGACATACTGTACTGCAAATATGGACTACAATATACCATCTGAGATAATAATAATAATAATAATAATAATAATAATAATAATCACAACTTTATTGATCTCCGTGGGGAAATTCCTTTATTGGGGAAATTCTTTTTTTTTTTTTTTTTTTTTTTTACGCTGTCTGCGAAGGGCTGCCACCTGTTGGGGCGCCCAGGGAGCTGGGGGTTAAGGGTCTTGCTCAAGGACCCGCAGACATGCTGAGGCTGGGTTTGAAGGAGATCCCTGCCATCAGTTATCCTTGGAAATGTGTGTTCACTGTGGAATAAACTAGCTGAACTACAGGCTAATGTCTACCACCTGCAGGAGTATAGGAACGCGTTTATCTGTCTCCATGGAGACAGATTCCTGATTCAGATCTGCATATTCATGGCTTTGGTTCGTCTAGCCGACTCAGCAGAGACAGCAACATCAGCAATAAGCAGGAAGTCAAGTCAAATCATTTATTTATATATCGACAGGTGTTGACCCAAAGCGTTTTCCAGTTTAGAAAGAATTAATAAAAAAAATACTGCATGCATAGTAAAATATAGAAATAAAATAACAAGAGTAGCAATGAAATATAAAATATAAAAATAAAATAACATGGAAATGTGCATACATGAAATAAGAAAATCAAGTAAACAAATAAATAAAATGAAAATAAAAATTCAAATTAGGGAAATTTAAAACAAGCAACAGAATTACAGTAAGATGGTAATTAAAAAAAAATTAAAGTTACTAAACGCCACATTTCATGGGGGTGGAGGATGAAGAGCAGTTACCTATTCTGATCGAGAAGCTTCTTTCTCTCAGGTAGGAACTAAAATCATTTCAACACTGCAAACCAACTTGTGCCTCCAAGCATTTTAAAAGAGTGCTATGGCCAATTGTGTCAAAAGCCACCCTAAGATCAGGCAGGGCTAAAACTGCATGAGAACCTGAATCGATAGCGAGAAAAATGTTGTTCGATAGCTTCAGCAGGGCGGATTCTGTACTATGCAGAGCTCTAAAGCCAGACTGGAATTTACCAAAGATTTTAGACTTGTTCAAGTAAGAGGTGATCTAGGAGAACACAACTTTTTTCAATATCTGGAAGATGAATGTTGGCTTGGAGATGGGCCTGTAGTTTTTATGGTCATTAGTGTTGTGGAGGTAAGAAGATGGACACTGACGCGGATCTGCTTCAGATATTTCCGTTTATTTAATGTCACTGAACTGAGGTCGGAGGAGCTCCAGCTCCATCATGGAGTTCCCGGACTTGTGGTACCTGGGTTCCAACCTTGAAGACAGTGAAGGTAACCATGGGCTGGGCCAAAATCCTTAGTCGGTCTTCCGGGTGGGGGTCGGGCGATCGGCGTCGGTACAGAAGGGGGCAGGCAAAAACTCGGAATCTAAGAATCGTAGCAGACGTCAGAACACCGATAATCAGACACAGGAGAAAGCACTCAAACTCTGGGCAAACCATGAAGATCCCGAATGGATCAGAAAACCAAGCTGCCAGATATAGAGCACCGAAACCGGGGAAAACTAGTACCAGATGGGAGAGGAGTGTCCGAGACAGGAGCAACCGGTACAACAAGAGAAACTGGACGACTGGGCGAAAACCTCGAGGAAGCCCTATTGACCAGGATCCCCGGGGGGAAGGGGGGCGTGGCTGACATGCCTATGTGGATTTTCCAGTGCCATCCATGACATATTAGGGTCTGGGCTAGCTTTTCTTAATAGAGGTTGCACGATTGTATGTTTAAAACTGGAAGGGACAACTCCACTAGTTAATGAGCTATTAATTATGACCAAAATAAGGGGATAGATTGAGTATCAATCTGGTGGTATAATGGTATAATGTCTAAGGGGCAGCAAGTGATATTCATTTGAGAGACAACCTCAGAGAGCTGGGCAGATGACACTGGCTGAAAATTCTGGAGGTAACGTTAAAAAAATGTACTACATTCCCCAGAAAAGGCTAAAATTGTCGATAAAACAAAAATTCAACGCTTTGTGTCAGAAGCCATTCACGCAAACTGGGAATCCTACTAAAACAACAGTACCCATGATGCGAGTTGGATCCGATAGTGGGGGAAGATGTGGAATAGACCTGGTAGACCCAAACACATAGGGAGAATATGCTGAGACCATCTGGCAGAGACCCCTGACCGGGAGATCTTTAACTCACACCTCCAGCAGAACTTCTTCCTACTTGCTTCCTGAGCCTGAATGGGCCCATGTTCCGGGACTCCATTGCTGAGGCGGCATTGTGGAACTGTGCCGCTAAGGTTGTTGTTGCCTGTCACGGTGGCAATCCCCGAACCCATTGGTGGACACCAGCGGTAAAGGGAGCCGTCAGGCTGACGGAGGAGGTCTTCTGAGCTTGGTTAGCTTGTGGGACTCCTGAATGAACTGACAGGTACCAGCGGGCTAAGCAGAAAGCGGTTTCTGAAGCAAAAACTAGGGTGTGGGAGGAGTTTGGTGAGGCTATGGAGAAGGACATTAGATCAGCCTCAAAAAGGTCCTGGGACACCATCAGGCAACTGGGGGTGGGAGTTCTGGGGAAGCAAGGCTTTATCCATGCTGTTTATAACAGGGATGGGGAACTGTTGATGTCAACTGAGATACCAGGGAGGTCTGGGCATCCCTGCTTAGACTGCGGCCCCCACGACCTGACCCAGGATAAGCAACAGGAAACGGATGGATGGATGGATGGATGGATGGATGGATGGCCAACACTAACATAAGCTCTAAAATTATCCGCATATAGAATATTAAAGATGAGACCTTGCCACACAAATTAAATAAATCTTTCCATTGTTTTTATACTCAGTATTTCAGCACCTAACTCAGTGTGTGTATGTACTCAACTTCTGTATAAATATATGGATGTATGTGTACATTCTGTAAAAAAGAACACTAATTTTTATTCAGTTTTTTATTGTGCAAAAGGAACACGTCACTGTAGTTGTGCAATTACGTGAGGATTAGTTTGCACCCATCCCGAATATTGTGCAAATGCCCCATGTTGCATAACAGAAATAAATATAATACATCCATTTTCTGAAACTACTTATCCTATTCAGGGTCATGGGTGATCCAGAGCCTAAGGGCACGAAGCAGGGAACAACCCAGGATGGGGCGCCAACCCATCACAGGGCACGAAGCAGGGAACAACCCAGGATGGGGCGCCAACCCATCACAGGGCACGAAGCAGGGAACAACCCAGGATGGGGCACCAACCCATCACAGGGCACAAGGCAGGGAACAACCCAGGATGGGGCGCCA
>JAABNX020000090.1:8012886-8026154 GCA_015163995.2 Mormyrus lacerda | reverse complement strand
CTGCCTTCCTGCTTTCCTGTGCTCCCTTTCCCCCTCTTTTATGCAGGGTGATTTTCATGTCTTCACTTTCTCTCTCTCTCTCTTCAACAAGTTTCCCTCTTTCCACCGCCTGCTTTTTCGGCCTCCCCTGGGTCGCTCTCCGTCCATCCCGTCCAGACTTCAATGTGAGGCCTTCTGTGCACCCTAACTGGAAAGACCAGGATAACTTGTTATGCTGTCAAGTTGATCGAAAATCTGCAAAAAGAGGACCTCTTGTGGTCAGGATGGAGGTATAGCAGTCAAATTGTATAATAAGAGAGGTGTGTGTGTGTTTTCTCTATGATAGTGCAGTATCTTGTCCAGGATATACCTGTATTCTGCTCTTTGCTAACTGGGATAGGCTCAAGGCCGCCCATGACAAGTTGTTGGAGTTAGGATGGCTGTTACCTCATTTTTGTTTGGTGCACTTAAATCTAAACTTTATGTACAGTACTGTGCAGAAGTCATTAGCAGCCAAAGAAAATGTGTAAATGATCTTCATGTTGGACTAAAACTATGCTATCGTGCCTGCCTTAGTGTGTTACCTGAGCCATTTCAAAGTCTTTCTTAAATTTACCCCATTATTTAAGATAGGAACCTAGGTTGCATTGTTGCAGCAGCCAAAAGAACAGTACATTTGTTGCAACCATCCAATACAACCATGTATTTTTTGACTCTGCCACTAGCACACCTCGTATAGCTAATCAGTATCTCACTGATTGACTTAATTGACTTTTTAAAATTCAATTAATTACATTTCACCACCAGCTTACTTTATTTGATACATTTTTTTTGAGAACACAAAGTGTTAGTTTTTAATTTCACAAGTTCTAATGCTAAATATATTTCTTTTGAGCAACAATGCACTTGCTACCCAGATA
The DNA here is from genome assembly GCA_015163995.2 of Mormyrus lacerda. NCBI lineage: Eukaryota > Metazoa > Chordata > Actinopteri > Osteoglossiformes > Mormyridae > Mormyrus > Mormyrus lacerda. The sequence goes on along the minus strand of JAABNX020000090.1, from coordinate 8,025,255 downwards.
AATTGCTTTAAACATTTCTTTTGAAGAAGGCTTTCGCACAGCACTGTACAAGTCCGCTGCAAATTTGCATCAAAAGACGGCCTAATTTTTGTTTATTGTATGTAGCTGGTTGGCGCGCACAGACCCTAAGGATGTGGCACGTGTGGAGAGTAAGACCGTGATCGTGACGAGGCTGCAAAGGGACACGATGCCCGTTCCTGCCGCCGGAGTGAAGAGCCAGCTGGGCAGCTGGATGAGTGAGAGTGACTTCCAGAAGGCCAGGAAGGACCGGTTTCCCGGCTCCATGAAAGGTCTGCGAGCCTGTGCAAAAGCCTTGCTTTGTAGAATGCTTTAAGACCTCCTGCCGCATTACAATGTTCATTTCGAATGATTATAGGTTGTGCGTCTATCAGGCTGTTGAAACTCCCTGACGCGATATGTTTAGGTGGACAGATTTCAATGTCTATAAGCACCAGTGTTACACGTGTGCCGTGATTTACCCTCCAGATAATGACTTGATAATAGAGTTGTAGAACTAAGGGAAAAGTAAAAGCAGAGCGAGAGGGAAACGAATGGAAAAGCTGTTGCCGTTGCTTGGAAGGGATCCGTTTTTGTTTGTCTTTTTGTCTTGCTGATATAACTGAACAGCCAGTGACTGCAGTAGCGAATATTTGCGTGACATTCGCTCTCTGTTCAATTTACTTAAGTCCAGATGACGCAAGTCCGTCTGCCTTTGACACTGTTATGAGGGACTGTGACCTGACCTGCTCACTGGCTCTTGCTCACCAGCTACTTTTGAAACTGTAATGTTGAACCTAGATTTTTTACTGTGTAACGACAAAATGGTGTCTAACGTATAATGGAAGTTAAAATGTGTTTTTCCGAAAGGGCGGAAGATGTACGTGATCCCGTTCAGCATGGGTCCTGTGGGCTCCTCGCTGGCCAAGTTCGGCGTGCAGGTGACGGACTCGCCCTACGTGGTGGCCAGCATGGGCATTATGACGCGCATGGGCTCCGCGGTGATGGAGAAGCTCGCCCAGGGGGCCGAATTCGTCCGCTGTCAGCACTCCCTGGGACGGCCCCTGCCCCTCAAAGGTATACATGTCACTGCAGAAGACGTAGGGGAGCGGGGTGATCGGATGCAGTGCAAGTATAGATATGGTTGAATAAGTAATTACATTTACGTTTTAGTGGATGCTTTTGTTCAAAGCGACATACAAGTGAGGCTGGTAATGCATCACAAGCTGTCAATGAGCCAACTTGTTTCCAAGTGCTGTTAGACTAAAACCCACAGCGACTCGACGCTGTAAGTGCGACGCAGCCTTGGAGCCTATACCACAGCCTGACCTGTACCTCCCCCGAAGTCTATCTACATCCCAGATGCATGTATATCGCTGATTGCTTTAAATATCCCACCCTAGGCGTCATAGCAGCGGGTCTACAAAACACTGAGGGTGACTCTTAATGGAGGGTCACTTCCCTCCATTAAGTGTATTCATACTTTTACAAGATGTAAAAATTAGAATAGACCCTGGGTTTAGAAGGGAAAAAGCGTACAGGGACTTTGTAGCGGCTCAACATTTTTCCAGATTTGTCTATGGGAAGTTTGGAGCTGCACAAATATAACCAGGCCTCAATAAATGGATATTTTTTGTTATGGGGGGAAAAAAAACATCTATTTCAATTGTGTGATCAACAATCGTGCAGGTTGGGAAGACCATAAATGCAGCATCCAAAATTACACTATCAAAACACTAGGTGATATATAATTGCTTGGCGTCACACACATCAGCACACAAGTATTAAAGTATAAGTGCTCTCAACGGCGTAGGCCGCTAGCGTAGATCACAGCGCAGGCCTGACCCTAAAGTATAAATCAGTCTTAAGCTTGGAGTGAGGGACCAGTAACGAGTGGAAGTTAGCCTTGGAGAAAGCGGCAAACATTGTGGATTCTAACTTACGGAAATGCTGGTCAAATCAAAATACCGTCAGAACTGGGTTCTTGCTAGATGAGGGAAAAATAAAACTATAAAGGGGGACGCTGAGACGTCAGCATTGTATTCGCCGGACAGCCCCGTCGCCCATCTATTCCTTACTACAGCCTCAGCCGCTGCAATGTCTAGAAGTACTGAATGGATCAACTGGAAATGTGAAAGCCAATAAATCTGTTTTTATTAGAATGTTCTGAATGCCAGATGTGACACGTAACTTGTTCCTTCCACTTACATACCGATTTGCACAACCTTCCCCCACCAATTAGGCAGTTGCTCTGAGTGTTTTAATGTCTGTCTTGGTGTCATTTATATCATTCGTGTTTTTTATGTCTAAAATATATTCTTTTTCTCATTTTTACCATGACCAATTTTTTTTTTTTTATTTTTTTTTTCGTAACACCAAGTATAACAGACATAGCAATGGTATAGATGTAATCGGACTGGGAGATATGGCTGCCCAACAAGTTATCCGGCGTCGATATCTGACCGCGACTAATCGGCCGTTATTGCCTTTGCCGGTGATGTCGGCTAAGGCTATACACAGAGCAAGATTTGCGATTTGGATTTCAGTTCAGGCGTCTAGCCTGTGTTTCCAGTTCAATATAGGCGTACACACACACAGAGCTATGTATGTAAGCATCAGTTATTATGGCCAGGAAATACTTTGACATACTTCTAAACAGGCAGGCTGTTTTCGCACATCTGCACGTACAACACGAACACACAGACACACACACAGACGGAACTGTTCATACTTCTGCGGTCAAGCCCTGGTAGAAAAAGTACTTAGTTTTCATATTTTAATAAACATACAGACACTACACTAAAATGTTACTCAGGGAAGTCATAGTGAAATATTACTTGGTAAAAATAAAAAGTACTGTATGTTCAGTTCTGTGGATCTTGAAAATGAAACAACATGTACTTTTAAATTCACCTGACTAATTCACATATTCTTCAAAGTGACAAAACTGGCTAAACTTGCTGGGACTGATTAGCAGAACTTTTTTTTTTTTTCTCTCTATTCTTTGTAAAATTCAATCTATACCACATACCTCAGCCCTACTGAGGTGCTCTGCATGTAATAGGTTTTATTTATTTATATATTTAATTGGGTGAGTAATATTGGTCATGCAGAATGTTTCGGGGAGGAGGAAAGGACAATATGTGAGCTCACAACGATGCGGACAGATAATACATATACTGTTCCGTATTGGTTCACCTTTGCGTACCGCATTTTATTTTTCAATATGGGGCATTTGTGCCGTATTTAGGAAGAGTGCAAACTCAAATCTCATCCGTCCCAAAAATCTTAACTGCATGACTACATGGGCCAGTTCCTTTTGCACAATAAATAAAATGAATTTAAAAAAAATGAAAATTTTTACTTACAGTATATAAATGTGCGATATGGTACAAACAACAAAAACTATTTACAAATCTAAGCTTTCTCTTGGAATATGTGAATTACCACAAAACAACATGGAATATTGGTGGACAAGTGAATTTCTTTCCTGGTTTCAGTTCCATGGGGTGTATATATTCAGGTGTCGATTTTCATCCATATAATGTTTTTGTGGAGTGGAAATGAGACCCATCAAAGATCAAACGGTTATCCTGTTCACAAAGTTAACCGTCTTATCCAAGTCCAGTTTGTCTCTCGTATGTTTGGAGGAAAGACTCAAAAACCTTTTGATAGATCATCTTGTAACAAGCAAAGCGCCTGCAGTTGCTGTGGTGGACTGGTCCCAAAACCAAAGCAGGAACACAGAAATAACGTAAATGTGCCTATGGAATAGCCAACGATGCTAAGGCGTGTGCATGTGCACATATGTAGATTAAATGAATTTTTCTCCTCCCATTATTGCAGCTCCATTGATTAGTTCCTGGCCCTGTAATCCGGAGAAGGTGCTGATTTCCCACCTGCCAGACACCAGGCAGATCCTCTCCTTCGGCAGCGGCTACGGAGGAAACTCGTTGTTGGGAAAGAAGTGCTTTGCCCTGAGGATAGCCTCCTGCATCGCCAAGGATGAGGGCTGGCTGGCGGAGCACATGCTGGTGTGTGCGGAGCGGCGGAGGCAGCGCGTTCGTCACCGTCTCCGTTTTCAGCTTTTGTTGAGCCGTGTACCCAGAAGAATGACTATTTTGTTTACCGCCTCTCAGATTCTAGGAATCACCAACCCTCAGGGAGTGAAACGTTATGTGGCAGCGGCCTTTCCCAGCGCCTGCGGGAAGACAAACCTGGCCATGATGAAGCCGGCCCTGCCTGGCTGGAAGGTGGAGTGCGTGGGAGACGACATCGCTTGGATGAAGTTCGACAGCCAGGGTGAGAGAGGGAGGCAGGACGTCGTTCCTTAAATCTTAATTCCTCTCCCACTTACGACTGATGATTTTGATGTCCGTTTCCTCGATTAGGGAAACTCAGGGCCATCAATCCAGAGAACGGCTTTTTTGGCGTGGCTCCTGGCACTTCAATGAAGACAAACCCATATGCCATGGATACCATCTCCAAAAACACTGTGTTCACCAATGTTGGGGAGACCAGTGATGGTGGGGTGTGGTGGGAGGGTATGGACCCCCCACCCCCAGGGGTCTCACTGACCGACTGGCACGGCAAAGCATGGAAGCTAGGTGAAAATGACTTGATGGATCGGAAGAATCTCTATCGCAAATATTAGCATTACATTGTCTAACCTCACGTCTCCTCCCTTCAGGAAACCCCACTCCTTGCGCTCACCCCAACTCCAGGTTTTGTGCCCCAGCCGCCCAGTGTCCCATCATCGACCCAAAGTGGGAGAGCGAGGAAGGCGTGCCCATCGATGCCATCATCTTTGGCGGAAGGCGACCAGAGGGTGGGTCCTATTCACTGTGCCGTATGCACCGGCGTGGCTTTCTTAGGTTTAACCAAGAAGTGCTGCCTGTTCATGGCTGGAGGATCCTTAAAGCTCAACTTCAGAACCTGGTATATTTCACAGAGTTGCATTTATTTACATCTATTTACCAGATGCTTTTGTCCAGAGTGACACACAAGTGAGACAAACGGCAGATTGCAAGCATACAGCTGTCAAGGAGTCGGCGCGTATCAAAAATACAGCAAATGGCGTGTTCTAACAAAATGCCTGTTTTGCCATGTACAAAAAAAGAATTTCCTTGTCTTGGCTGCTTGGCAACTCTACCTGTCCTGGTAGTTAATCAATAAAATGTCTTTATGAAGCTATAAATTCAGCATGCATATTTCATCAGCTCACATCAGTGCTTAGAGATGAGCTTTAAAGTGAAAGGTTTTTATAAGAACAATGTCACGTTGAGTAACTGTCGTTTTAGGCATAATTCTCTTTTTTTCAGTATTAAATCAACAAAGTTTGTCATTTCCACTATTCAATGAATTTTGAAACTACAAAATGCAAGGTGATTCATAGCACCTTGGAATATGGCCAATTGCTAGGAAGTTTTATCAAGATGCGCTTACGTTGTAGAGTTACGAGTTGGCATATATACATTGTATGATTTGGCATGTACTCAAGGCCACTTGAAGTCTTGCCAAGAACAATGAAACTGATGATTGTTTTTGAAGTGTAGTCGTCTCTTGGCAGAAGATCTTGGTTTGTCTCCACCCCATTCCATGGTACCTAAATGAGCCAAGCAACTTTTACACACACTTTTAAATTAGTAGTGTTAATGCAATCAGTGGTAACATTAGCACTATAGAAATGTGTGTACTATCCGGGAGAGCTCTGAAACGTGTGAACCGGAGGAAGCCGTATCACGAGGGGGCATGTCCTGCAGTCCGGAGTCCGTCGTCCCAGAATGCCTTGAGCCACAATTGCACCTGTACTCAAGAAGAACAATCCAGCCTGTCTAAATGACTACAGTCATGTTGCACTGACCTCTGTGGTGATTAAATAGTTTGAGAAGATCATCAGAGACTTTACCTGTTCATCTCTGCCCAGCTTCTTAGACTCTCTTCGTGGCGTGTGCTGGTACCTGCACATTTCAATGTTCTCATCCTCAACACGAGCTGCTTAAGGTTGTGCCCTGAGCCCTCTGCTTTTACTCCTTTTACACACATGAATGTACAGCCACACAGAGCTCCAACAGCTTCGCGAAATTTGCGGACGTGGCGGCGGCGGTAGGTCTGATCCCCAGTGCGGATTATACTACGTATCTGGACAAGGTCTGCGGTGCTAAGCTACTCAAGATTTTTTACATTTAAACATTTTCTCATTTAAAAAAAATTACTTCATTTTTACATTCATACTTATGTTTCTAATTTTTATGCTTATTTCGTTAAATTAAGTAACCTAAATCGTCCTTCTGCTTTGTCTATTCCAGAGTCTGGAGTAGTGTAGTGATTTTCATTTTCCTGGTGGTGTACCACTACATTAATGCACGTGACAAAAAAAGCACTGAATCTCGAATCCTCAGTCACGTGACGTCTTTCCACAGGAGTTCCGCTGGTTTATGAATCCTTCAGTTGGCGCCATGGTGTGTTCGTCGGCGCCTCCATGAGGTCAGAGTCCACTGCTGCTGCTGAGCATAAAGGTACCGATGGAGGAAAGCGGAATCAAACTTGAGAGTTCGAATGTCTGCCTTAAAAAGACTCGGGTGTTTAATCCGTGCTGTTCTGTCACAGGCAAGGTCATCATGCACGACCCCTTCGCCATGCGCCCTTTCTTTGGCTACAACTTTGGGGACTATCTGGCCCACTGGCTCAGCATGGAGACCCGGCCGGGGCCCCTCCAGCTCCCCAAAATATTCCATGTCAACTGGTTCCGAAAGGATCCCACAAATGGGTCGTTCCTCTGGCCCGGCTTTGGCGAGAATGCCCGGGTCCTCGAGTGGATCTTCAGGCGCTGTGGCAGGGAGAGGGAGGACGACGCGGCCGAGAGGAGCATTGTGGGCTGGCTACCACAGAAAGGTGCCATTGACCTGAAGGGTCTGAGCAACGTGGATATGGATGCCCTGTTAAGCCTACCAAAGGCCTTCTGGGAACACGAAGTGCAGGAACTCCAAACATATTTTAGTCAACAAGTGGGGTCCGACCTCCCCCCACAGATATGGGAGGAGCTAAAGTCCCTGAAGGAGCGGGTGAGAAAATAATGGCAGGTGCAATGGATCAAGAGAAGGAGTGTGAATAAAGACGTTTCAAAATGATAAAACCTGAAGTTTTAATAAGAAGGAATGGGGTTGGTGACATATCAAGCTGTGCAGTATTTAAACAGTTTTATGTGGGACACACTGAAGTGTGTAAAAATAAATAAAATAGGGAATCACTATGTGTTTCAATATATTCACATTTGAGTGGAAAGACGTGGTTGCTTGAATTGTTTACAAATTTAAGTTTTAATTATACATATATATTTACATATAATATATAAATTTGTTTTTGGAAAATTTGAATGACAAACCAGTGGTAATAAGTTTTAACTGGATCTGATGGAGAAGACTTTGTATATTGAAGAAATAAAAATATTGAAATGTGTAAGTTTTTTTTATGCTTATGTTTTTGGAAGATGGTGCAGGCTGTATGTGTGGAGATGGAAAGCCTTATAAATACATGTTTTAGACTTATTCAGCTGCAGTACATAAATCTTTTCATTTAGAACAAACAAGAGCTTCAGTTAGACATTCTCTTGTCAAACAGGTACAGTAACATGTAATGGTACGGTATTAAATTGGAATTGCTGTATGAAACATACATGTGACCCACATATACAATATAGATCCCTATTATTGAAATCAAGGTCCGAGCACTGCTGGTTTTCCAGCCTTTCTTTACTTGTGAGTCGGGTGTCAAGCCTCTGGCCAATCAGAATCAGTAACTAACTACTTGGGAGAACTGAAAACATGGCCTGGATTTGGAATCGAGGTCCAGATTTGAAGAGCCCTGATATAGATTATATAAGATTCTGAATTGCCTAACAGTTTCTATGGAAAGTTTGGGTTTCCGTGTGCAAGTCTATCACCCATAATTTATGTGTTTCTTTACAGTCCCACAAAGCTGATTTATGATCCACAGCTTGACTGGAATTATTAACAATACTGATGGAATACCTGCAGAGGTTTTTTTTTTCCAGTGCATCTGTACAAAACATTTTTTAAATATTATTATAGACAAACAAAAAGCTAAACGAGGTGGATCGTAGATTTTCATTCCACCAGTAATGGTCAATTAAATAGCCAGCATATCCAGGTGGTTTGATCGCAGAATGATGGGCCAGTCATTCTGATTGTTGAGATGACATGACAGGTTTTCGGTAAAAAAGGAGTGCATTTTAACTGCAATAATGTTTAGTTATAGGTGCTGGGCTTCTCCACTTCCACTGTGTGTGTGAGATTTGCTCCCTGTTTCACGTGGGTTTCCTCCTGCGGTCCAAACACATGCAGTAAGGTTAATTGGCATCTCAAATTATTTGTATGCTAAAATGCTAAAAGTCTTGTTTGGGTACTTATGGTTAAGGCTAGGGCTGGATAAGCGTTAAGGTTGTCATAGTTGGGATTTTGTGTTTTGCCCCTAGAAATGAAAGAACGGTCCCCACAAACACAAGGGGGGGGGGGGGGGGGGATTGTGCATCAGCCTGTGTTACAAAGGTGCATTAGAGATGAACAATCTGCTTCGGAGGAAGGACATTGGCAGTTGGATGCATCATAGGTAAGATATGGTGAGAAGAGGGTCTGTCTTAGTTGACTGCCCGTGTGAAATTAGCAAATGCTAGCGTGACAGCTACCTTTGTACAGCTTAATTCTAATAAAACTGATGTTTTAGCTATTGCCTCACCTGACTTATATGCAAAGATTAGTCTCAGGTTGTCCTCTCTCTTAATTTCCAAACTTGAACCCATAACCTGGGTGTTACATTCAGTCAGTTCCTGAATTTGGATTCTTATGTTAGATCCTTTTCTCGCTCCTGTTTTTATCCCTTAGGAAATATTGCAAAATTAAGAACAATAATGGCCAATGGCTCAAATGGAGATGTTGGTCCATGCCTTTATTTTGTCACATTTAGATTATTGTGTTTATAAAAAGACCTCACTGCTACATTTTCAATCATCTTTAAATGCTGCTTCTGGACTGTTCACCGGTTCTAGTATGTGGTCTCGTATCACCCTGATTTTTTTTTCTCATTGGCTTCCGTTACAACTCAGGACATTTTCGTCCTGAAGTGCCCTGCATGGTCAAACCCCTCAGAATATTTTAAGTCAGTGACTTAGGTCATCTCACCAGAACCTTCTAATTGTTCCTCAAACAAGGCTGAAGACACATGTGGCTCATGCCCTCCTGGCTATTTCACTGAGATGGTGGAACAACCTTCTTCCTGCTTTGCAGGCTGCTGACACTATTGATGTCTTCAAAACCACATGCAGGCATATTTGTTGTCACGCTTGCGGGACGCCATGTGTTCTGTCTTTTGTCATTTTCAGTGCTTACTTACTGTCCATTGAAGTGTTCGGTTACGTATTTAATCTTCTTTGCTGTCTTTTACTGTTTTCTATTTTGTGCAAATCTTTGCGATTGTCTGTGAAAGGCGCTTTTATAAATAAATTTCTTCTTCATCAAAGAAAACCTGAAAGGAGACTGCGGCAAAAAACAGGTGAGTTGATATATGATGAAGGAGAGCGGACGACCAAGTAGGAGAGAGTGTCTAAGATTAGTTTAAATATGCCTGCCTCTCTTGTGGGGACAGTGTCTCCTGGAGAACAGCACAAATTACTTTCAAGAGGTGTTTTATGTCTGAACCATGTCTTCGGAAGTGAACGGCCGCAATTAAAAGGACAGGTACGTGTGTAAGAAAAAAACTGCTATAAACCAGGTGATGGTAGATGAGAGGTATAGGCATACTGGAACCAGTATTCTCACCTGAAAGCGGATTCTACTTCCTGGTAAGGTAAGGCAAGCAAACACACACACACACAGGTTTGGAATTATATTTTTGTGGGGATTCCCCATTCATTTCTATGGGGAAAAGCCTAATCATAGCATGACGACCTTAACCCTTACCCAGCCCTAACTTTAACCATAAGTAACGAAACAAAATATGACAATTTTTAGTTTTTTGACTGCATTCACAAATCTTTGTGGGTACCTGAAAAATGGTTCCGCACAACGCCATAAAACAAGTTTTTATTACATTGTTCCATTTGGTCCCCACAATGTAATATAAACCTAATCCACGCACAGGCTCACAAACCAGAAACACAAAACTAATAGCGCCTTTATTCAGGATTGCCAACTTCACTTAGCTGGCTGGCCTCAGATATTTCAATCGAGACAAGTCTGTGCACACATGATCACGCATTTACATGTATGCAATAGGTTTATTACGTTGTAAATAGTCTGTAGGATTTGCAAACTGTGATATGCAGCTAATTTTAGGTTTTTGATGTAATGATACAGATTTGCCGTAAGATTTCTTGCGTGAAAGTCTGAAAATGTGAGTGTCACGCCAGTTGCTTGACATTTGGCAACACTGCTTTGTTAAAAAATAATTTTACTCGGTACATTATTAATACTATGTCGGTTAAAAAAAAATAATCAAAGAAATAAAATTCTAAAGGAAAGTCAACATAGATCTGATTTTAATATATGTTTTTAAAACCTTAATAAAGACTATACTTATTTTGAACGTTTAAAGGCAGCTCTGAGACTTCTGTTAGATTAAATAACATTATAATACCTACTAAGAAATTGAAATACCACAGGGGATTTGTACAAAAGTGAAAAAGTGGCGGGGAGGCGGGGTCATCGGCGCGCCACGTCAGACCCGAGAGACCCCGCCCACCCCGGAAAAGCCAGGCGCAATGTGCTCTTCCCGATGACGTGTATCGGCGGCTGTCCGAATGCGACTGCTAAAATAATAACACTAATCGGGAAATTAGCGCCGTCTCCTCGATAAATAAATGCATTTAATTAACTGGCGAGGTGCTGCGGAATATCTGTTTTGAGGCCGAGCTGAGCTCGGTGGGGGGGGGGGATCGCTGCGGTGTTTGTGCGCGAATCTTTCCGGGCCTCGGATCCACATCACCGGCGAGCAAGATATCAGTGTGACACTGTAGGAAACTGCGGTACTGTAACCGACTGTTTGCCAAATAGAAGAAAAATGCATAGCTGTAAACGTTGCATGTCTTGATGGAAGCTTTTGATACGTGCGAACGTTTTCTCTAAGAATATCTGCATTTGGTCGGCTGCCAACGAGGGGTTTTGTTGCTTTCTGTTTTACAGCCAGACCTGTCATGTTACGTTCTCATTACCTGTCCGATGCTGCCGTTTCCACTGTGATCCTAAGACGGAGTAACAACCACCGGCTGATGAATAGCAGCATTGATTCTGCATGTTCTTGATGCTTTGTCTTACAGTGTCTAGATACATTTTAAATGTTTGTAACATTTGATTTCAGAGCGGACACGATTGTCGGATCTTTGTGTTTATGTACAGTTTATGATTTTTAAAGTCGTTTTTCTTGAAAAAGCAGTTTGAACAGATGGATCACATTCTTTGGCCTTAGGAACGATGGGATCGTTTTAATTAAAGAGTTTCGCTTGAAAATGCATTTTTGAGATATACGGATTTATGTTTTAGCTCACTCTTTAGAATATGACAAAGTTCTTTTTTTCTTGCTGGGAGTCGACGGCAAGCTTGGTTTGGTCGTCGTGGCCTTGATTTTTTTTTCGCAATCCTGTCTTTTTGGACTGCTGTAATATCGGTTGTTTTCAAATACATTTAAAAAATCAAGGCCCACTGTTGATAATAATGAGGTCCGGTTTCAGGCACTATAGTGAGTCAGCACACGGATGGAAGAGCGTATTTCTCCGTTGCCCAAGATGTTGGACACTATCAACCTTCTACGGAATGTTTTTTTCCCCCTCCGCATGACTCTTTGATTATATGTTTATAATCAACGAGTGTTGTGGGACTGATAAATACAACAGGCTACTTGGTACTGAATAAATAAGGAGCTATAAATAATGATTGTTCAGGGAGATTGACTGTTTATTGCTGACTTGCATCAGGAGGTGAACGGACTACTTCTGAGCGATTTTTATTGTAACACTGGTGTTGATCTGAGTATGTGTTTTGTTTATAGGGGCTGTCATGAAGGGAAGCCTGCAGATTCTCATAGAGGGCCTGACAGTGGGCATGGTAGCTCTCAGTCTACTGCCCTGTGCAGAAGGGGTGATAAAGTACAAGACGGGAGATCAGGTGATGCTCTACGTGAACAAAGTTGGCCCCTATCATAATCCCCAGGAGACCTACCATTACTACACCCTGCCAGTCTGCAGGCCCAAAGAGGTCAGTAGCCAGCGTGCAGCTGCATGAAGCACGGCGTGAGCCCGTGCATCCGGAAGATTCCTGAGTATGGCTGGGGGGGGGGGGGGGGGGGGGGGGGGGGGGGGGGGGG
>JAABNX020000090.1:7960777-7974549 GCA_015163995.2 Mormyrus lacerda | reverse complement strand
CGTTCAGTTCAAAGTTCACTGAAATATGAACGTGTTCAATGAACGCGTTCTTTTGAACTCGTTCATGCACAACACTGGTAGCAACACACCCACAATACCGGTTGGACAGTACTGCGTATACAATCGATTTAATGAGCCACAAATATGGTGTAAGCACTAATAAAACAGCATAAAACCACAGCTTTAACTTCATTTGATAAAGGGTGTAGCCGTCTTGAATTTGAAGGTTGGTATTCTGCAAATTTCCCCAACTTTTTTAGTAGGATTTCTGACGTCAGGGGGCGCTCCAGTTGAAATTTCCGACTAGGAACTTGAACTTTCCATATTATAAGTGCAAATGGAACACAGCGTTAGTTCCTAGTGTGTTTCCATGTTTCCCAGGCCTCCTTGTGGATGAATGGGTGAAGCAGGCAGCCATATATCCCTTCTGTCATGGATTCAAGGCTAGAAGGAGACCACCTTCAGCCATATTGGACACTGAAGTTTGACCCATGTTCTTATTCATGTATTTTTGTATTGTTTCCTATTATGTGCCTTTGTTTTTCATTATCTCTTCTGGTCTTTATGTTTGTGGTCATGTTCTGTCTCACCCATGTTATCAGTCTCTGCTAATGTCTGAAGTCAGTGTTCGTTCATGCCCCTCACCTGTTCCCTGTAGCTCCTACTTCTTTGTATGTAATTAGTGACGACCCACAACTGTCCCTCGTTTAGGCAATGTTCCTGCGTATATATATGTTTGCCCTTGGACTGATCGTTTCTAGGGTATTATCGGTATGCATGTGTATGTGATTTTGGAAAAATGAAGTCCCCTTTGGCTTTGTGATGGCTGGAGAGAAGGCCACGTAATGGTAATACGTTAACCCCACCTAGATTTTCATGCACAAACACTGACTGACATGTTTTCATCCACGTTTACATACATGCATATTACATTCATGCATATTTGTTAATTATTTGGTACATTACATTTATGCTTGGTCTGGTTTTCATCACATTTTTTTTACATTAAATACACAAGGCACATCGTTTAGTTTAATACTTTTATTTATCAGGATGCTAATTTATCCACGATAATCGTGCAAGCATTTATATTTGTGTGCATTATTTTGTTTCTCGTAAGTTGCAGTCACCTGGACGGGCATAACAGATAGTTTGGGGTTAGTGTGGGCATCTTTCCAGTCTGACAGGCAAATAGTTCAAGGTCATGGTGAGTGACATAAATTTCATCATAAATGGCGACCAGCGCACAGCCCAGAATTTTAGGTCTCTATCGATATTTGTACTTGACCATTCATGTGTTCCCATTCGACTGCATCTTCAGTTGCCGAAGAACAGTTCTAATACTCCAGAACAGAAATACAGCGTGATGAAAAAGTCCCCGAATGTTGTTCTTGTTCCTCCAATAATAACGAGGATGCATCCGTAGCATCAACACACAAACGAGAGAGAACAATCCCGTGATTGACTGCGTCCCAAGTTAGTTCTTGGGAGGCAAGTTAGCAAGAATGCTCTTTCCAAGAACACAAGTACAGTCTCCATTCTTGGTACTGAGAAACACCCTGTGTCCGGCAGTTGATTGCACACAGTGACTAGATGTTTCCAATAGATGGCAGCACTGACTTTCACAAAGCAGAGGTAAATGAAAAAAAAGATTATCCGAAGAATTTTTGATGTGAAAAGTTATAATGAGCATATATGAGGAGGTATGGAGGTACCTACATGTCTGATTTGTCATACTATTCAGCCATTATACCGCGCGCGCAGCATGCAGTATTTTCAAAAGCAACACTATATTGGCTATTAAGTCCACTTAACCAACCACAAATGCTGGTTCACTAGATTTTAAATCCGCCCTTTAAAAAAATCTGTCATTGTTTGGCTTATTGAGCCGACTGCATTAACAACATCAGTCACATGCTACCATTTCACATTTTCTTTGTCGCACCGGCAGCCGTACTTCCATGTAAAATGATTCGGCGTTCCTCTACTATAAAGTCACTATAAACTCTGCTCTTCACATTCTGAGGAATTCATTATTCCCTTGTTTTTTCCCCCACAACATAAGCTGTGACCCATCTCAGGGGCTGCATCCTTCTGAAACTGCATATGAAGACAGAACACAAGGATGTCCCATTTCGAAGGGTCCATCAAATGAAGAAATATGTCCTTCTTTTCCAGGGTAGATCCTTTGTGGCGCGAGAGTGGTGCCTTCCTTGCGGGAGGGGTCTCCCAGCAGCGCGCGCTGGTGGCGCCGGTGGTTGTTATGGAAACGCGGCAGGAAGCGGAAAGGTCGAGAATCTACGGGCCGGTAATAGTGGGCTTTACAACGAGTTTATGTGCTGAAGTAATTAAAAGATATCAGGACCCCTCGTGGATGGGCTAAACGAGGAACGCAATAAATTAATCCGGAGATAGATAGCAAAGGTGAATTCACTCATGCAGCCGGATAAACTGGTAAGATGTGCAAAGCTGCTATCGTTGACTGATACCGTTTCATTTCTGATTGTTGTGATTTAGCGTCGCATATCTGTCTTTTCACAGTGTTACTGTGTGAGCCAAGTGATATTTCAACATATTTGTAGTTAAATAGTCTTAGCCATGCAGCTCGGTGTGTCTATGACGGGAACAGTTTGACGACTCTTCTTTTCGTTTATTTCTAGGTGTACTGAAGGGTCACCCTGGATTTACTTTTGCATTTTCCGAGATACTGACTTTTATTTTACTAGTGGAACTAGTAAATGCTCTAAACTTCAACCAATTTAATTTACCGTCCTGCGATGTCCTAGGATTTCGCATGCATTTACACGCAAACAAGCTTTAACAAGTCCTAAGTGACAGGAAGATAGCCGATGCCTGTACAGCGACCCCATGCTGCAGGCCGGCGCAGTGCAGCTCCTGTGCCTGACGGCGAGCAGCGGCGTGCCGCTCTTCTGCCGCGGCGCATCCAAGCAGCTTCCCTTCTCAGTCATCGGCTCCCTGAACGGGGTGCATATGTTTGCTGGGGGCCAGGGCGTCCAGCTCTTTGACTGTGACACGGACCTGGGTGGCCAAGTGCTATGGAAAGTTTTCCACGACAGCGTGATGCTGATCGCTGTCACTGGGCAGCACGACGATGCCTGCGGCAACCTGCAGCTACGCCGCCTGCTGGATAACGTGTGGAACTGCATGGTGCTCGTGCTGGGCCTGGACGAGCTTACTAACGTGCGTAACGTGGAGCGCCTGAAGCGGGAACTGCGCTCTTGCTACCAGCTCATCGACACTTTCCTTGATATTGGCAAAGACTGGATGGGGGACCTGACGCACTGCGTCGAGTGTCTGCTGCCTGCGCAGCCTGCAGTGCTGCAGGATACCCTGAATGCCTTTGCCCACGCTGCAGAGAGTGAGTTCGGCTGCTTGCTGGTCCACGGCAAGATGGTGGTAGCTACTGATAAGTGGTGGCGCCTCGCGCCTCAGGAGGTGGTGCTGTTGGCAGCTCTGGTGCGGACGCTGGGAGGCTCCGCATGCTCTGACTGCCCCATCTTCCTGCCTCAGGGCAGCCCCACGGTGCCCCACCGCCTGCTGCGCTTCCAGCTGCTTCCAGGAGTGAACGTGTGCATGCTGTGCGGACCCACGCCGACACTGCAGAGCGTTGAGGGTGAGCTGGTGGTGCGTTTCTGGCACCCCCTGGTGGACACGCTGCATAGTTGCCAGGCCCTGCACGAGCGCTGCTTCCCTGGCTCTGTGGGCTTCCACAGGGACATGCTGGCCCTGTTGCTCATTAACCGGGAGTCCAGTCGGGCCGTGTCTTCTGTCCATCCTGCCCCCTCTGCCCCCGGTGCCCCCTCCCCCATACGCCGCTGGGAGCTGCTGCGGCTCTTCTTCACGTTTGCCACCACCCGCTATTTCAGCCAGACAGAAGCACCGCAGAAAGGGGAGCAAACTCACTCCCAGGAGGAGTTTGCTCTTGGCTTCTCTGATCAGCCCCAGCAGTGTTACCTGGTGACTGACGAGTGCAAACTCTTCGCGCTGCAGACCCTACAGCACCAGCTCTACATCCTGACAGCTGTTTCCGTGCCGACCTTTGCCCTCCGACCCCTGGCCACACGCACCCTCTCTACACTTACTGACTCCACTGGTTTCTAAAGACCGTTGTGGCTACTAAGATGCACTTAAAACCTGATGCTTGAATGTTCATCCAAAGTTTACTTGGAAGTCTGTGAAAACATTTCGCAAAATAAAATGGAAAGAATCACATCCTTATGTAATATCAGCATTTCTGCATTTAAAGAAAAACAAAGGTCAGAGATTGAGGTCAGCAAGCAGAGTTTTTCATGTCATTACACTGGAAAGCTGACAGTTAGTGTGTGGCCCAGGGGGCTACACGTCTTTGCCGATGACCAGAAGGTTGCTGGTTTGAGCCCCCATTACAGAACAGCGTGTTTAAATTTGCAAATATCATGACATTGTTGAAATGACTGTTCCTTCCAGTCCTCAGTAAGTGTGGGGCTGTGGAGTAAGTGTGGGGCTGTGGAGTAAGTGTGGGGCTGTGGACTCTGTCTGTCAAATAACATGCAACAAGGCTGCACCCATTACCCTTTATTATTCACACCATTTTATTTTGTTTGAGTAAGTGGGGAGTCTAATAATTCCAGGAAACCGGTCAAGGTTTAATGACCGCAATGGCGATTATGAATTTACGATTTAATTGTCAGGTAATAAAATGGAGTACTATCTTACTGTTTTAGTATGTAAAAAATTTCCTAGCCATAGTAACAAGAAACATTTTAGTGTTTTTGGTTTGTCTTTCTCATTATACAAAAACCTCAATCATTGTCATCACTGTGCCTTGGTAGTGATACGTAAATATTTATTGCCTATAATATGCTTGATATACAATAGCTTACTGTATTTAAACATTTACTTTCTTACGAATGAGAATTTGCGACACAGTTAAAACTATTACTGGACAAAATAGTCAAGGTTGCGTTAATAGGGAACTCGATTCCGATTTCCTGTGCGACGTGATAGACAGACTCTGGTATTTACACTGATACCCTGTGTTCTTGCCCATCCTGCTGGAGTTGGTATTGTTACATAATGACTCAGTATCAGATTCTGAATAACATTGGGAAAATAAATAAATATGCCTTAAGTGTGCATGAAAGACATGTTTTCATTCAGATTTTAAGGGTTTTTGTTTCGCTGTCTATAACTTGAAAAACGTCACGTGTGACGTCAAAAAGGCCGACTCAAACTGCTTTGGTATTGAGTGTTCTAGCATACGAACCTAAATCGAAATAACGATGCTTGTAATGATAAAAGCAAATGGGTGGCCGGCGTCCTGTCTGGTGCGTTCCATGGCCGTATAATGGGTGGCTGGGATAGGCTCCACCCCCCCCCCCGGGAGACCCCGCTTAGGATAAGCTATTGGATGGATGTAAACGCACAAACCACATGTTATGTACATGCATGAATGTATGAAAACACGGGTCACGCGACAGCTGCACACTGCGTGCCTTCAACCCCCATTGATTCCCGTAATGTGTCTTTGTGTCTGAATTGGGGAATTCCTCAGTCATGACAGGCTTAATCCTTCTGAGACAAATCGGTAAGAGAAGTGTTTTTACTGTCCAATAGTATTTATTTGCAACGTGTTCACATTAAATAAAACCCATTCGAATTGATTAATGAAAAAGCACGATAAACAAACCGACCATTTCGATTTTATAGTGTTTATCGATTGTTTCGCGTTTCGTGAAGAGTGCTGGAAATTGACACCTTCAGAAGGCATTCTGGATCCTCCCTCAGTGTCATGGCAACACCTCTGCAGCCTAGGGGCAGTGTCAGTGAAAATTCTTGAAAATGACAACACACAGACATGCACAGATGGGTCAGAAGGCCTGACTCATCCTCCACCCTTGTCCTACTGTAATGGAGTACAAAGGAATAATAGAGGTAAACAGGTTCAGGTGAAATGTAATTATTGGCTACAAATGATTCTAGTCATGTCTTTGTTTCTTCTCGTCGCTTTACTAATATAAAGTCATTTGCAATTGCAGATTATATGACATTAATATCACAGGGCCATTAAGCGCACTTAATACACATTATCAATGGATTGTGCGCTATCATGAAAAACAAATTATTTTCTTTTTCCACTTCACCTTGATAGAGTAATCGCTTCGAACGATGACCTGCACATTGCTTCCTCTGCCTTTGTTCAAACTCCAGGTACAGCGCTCCTGCCCTCAATCTCACGCTTCTTACTGGGCAAACTGCTCTTTGCGGTGGCTGGCATCCAAAGAGGAGGAGTCGTCATCCTTGTGCACCATGAACGAGCTTATAGTCTCCACCTTAATGAATAGTGTCATTTTTTTCGAGGAGCCGAGTAGAGGTGAATTCGTTCTCTTTTACTACTCTCCGTATCTGTCTTCTGCCAAGTCTGAAGATCAATCTTGAATATTTCTGGGTATGTAGTGCACTTCAGCTGTACAGGCAGAGCGGAAAAGTGTGAGTGTTAAAATGCATTGTACCGGAAAGCAATATTGCATAATAAAAACAGACAGATAATGACTATCAAGTAAATAAAAATAACTCTTGGCGGGCATCTTGTGAAATCTGCATGGTAAGGTGCAAAGGTCTGTTTAGCTTTTTTGGATAAAGCTAGTTACACAACGAAAGACAGTTCATGAAGGTGTGCTTACTGAAGCACCGGGCTGGATACTTACACCTCATGCACAGCTGGCGGTATTTTAATGCTAAACAAGCAGGAGCCGAGTTAATAGTTAAAAGTCACTTGGAAGTATTAATGTTTTCGTTTAGAGGAGCGTGGGCAATTACTCCGGCGGGGCTGTGCAGGACCCTGCACTCTGCTGCGCGCCGCCGGCCAGTACGCGCGCCCGCGATGCCGGTCCCAACTCCGCTGTCACTCTCCTTTGGCAGAGCTCCTTGGTGGCTGTCCGCGACACGCCGAACAATCAGCAGTAAGATGGCCGAGAACGGCGTGGCGTCCCGCCGGGGGAAGGTGCTCACCGTAGACACGATGAACCCACGAATTAAGAGGGTTGAATATGCCGTGAGGGGTCCCATTGTGCAACGGGCGGTGCAGATCGAGAAGGAGCTGAAGGAGGTACTGATCTTCATTTGTTTGTTTGTTTATTGATTAAATCGGTGATAATTCCCGCCAATGAAAAGATGCATATGGATGTGGTTGATATAAACTGGGATTTGAACTATCGCAGGATTTTGGTATATGAACAGGTTAATCATAATACTAAAGAATGCGTAGTTTTAAATTTATTGGAAAAAAAAGTTTCAAAAATCCAGCATGACCCATGCCTATAAGTGTCAGGCTGGAGAGCTCACTGACTATTTCAAGACACTCACCATGGGCAATTTAGAAACATCAATTAGCCTGTGGGAGGCAAGGATGCCAACTTTAGTCAGCTGGCTGGAGTGAGTGAATTTTCAAGTCTGCAGACACATGCACACGCGGGCGTCAGGAATAGTCTGTAGGGTTTGCAGACTACCCCAATGCTTTTGATGTAGCTAATTTTAGGTTTATACTGGAATAATACAAATTTGTTGTAGAAGTTCTTGCATGAGCGTGAGAGTCTACAAGTGTGCAGACGTGTGAGATTTGGATGTATCCAGGTAAAACACACGAGTACACAGGTAAGGAGGGAGAATGTGCAGAAGCTATGTACACAGAAATGGGGGGCAGGGATTGAATCCACCCCTGTTACCCTAAAAAAGTACAGTCGACCCTTCCACATCGGGGGGGGTCAGGGTCATGGCCCCCAGCGATATGGAAAAAGCGTGTCATGAGCGAAACAAAGCACTTCTGACTTTGGTACAGCTTAGTGCAAAATGCACAAACCACTGCAAGGTACCAGGCCAGAGGCTGCTGTAACCACGGCTGCTGTTCTCCTAACCGGCACTCCACAAATATCTTATGCATTTGTGAGTTACTAAAGTTTTTGTGTGTCGTCTGCTGGCCTTGGCTTGCCGTCCGGGGCTTCTGCGAAGCTCTTGCCAAATATCGAAAGTGCGTTGGGGAAGCTCACGGTGCAGGGTTACGCCGACATGCTGTATATGCGCTGGTATACGGAAAGGACGCCGTTCAGCTGCCGTTCAGGTCATTGGCAGTCACTCTGTTTATGATATAAAACTACTTCCGTAGTGTAGCGTCCTTCTGCTGGGAAATTACAAGAATGAACACATTCATATGGGTTATTTCAAACGCTTCCTTTAAACATTCCTTCCATTTCACGGTGTTTTAAAGACTCAGGGTGTAAAAAAAAACATCAACAGTAATGGATTCATAATTCATGGGATGTCTGGACCCGGGAAAGGAGTAAATTTTGATTCTAATTTTATGTACGAGTTTGACTAAAGGGGTTACCCAAGCACATTCCTATCTCACAAAGTTGGCTAAACATAAGCCGTAACACTTACGATTATTGAAAAATGATGTTGACTTTGGGCCTTATGTATAATCATATCTCTGTCAGTATAGTAAGAGTTATTTGGTTACATTTGTTTGACTGCTATAGTGTTGTAAAGAATTCCGAATTGATACTACAGTCACCACCCACCACCCTCCTTGTATGTAGTATGTAGAACAGTGTATAGTGAAGTATATAAGCAAGTAAAAGTTGCATCATCAATCACAAGTTGTGTTGTGATACTAATGAGTTGTGTAGCAAGAGCCACATAAACAGTTGTGTCTTGTTTGATTCTTGTGCTTAGGTTGGCAAAACCTATGTTAGTGTCTTGGAAGAAGTAGAGGAGATGGATATCAACTTTGGTCATTTTGTGCACATTGTGAACTTCTTCAGAAGGCATCACTCTTCACTTGAATTGCTACACACTTTGCTGGGCTAATTTCAAGGTGACGGCAAGCTGGCTTTCTGCTCAGTCATGGTTGTTTCTTGTTCCATTATGAGTCTGAAGGTCATGTGATCCACCGCCTTTACCACTTTATCAACTATGAGTCGTTGCACCAGGTCCACAAAGTTTATTCCCCTCAGTAAAACCTCATTACTTAAGGCTGTATGGAGGAACACCAGGCTGCGTGACATTCTTCCCCAAAACCATTACAGTATCTTCCTCTAGCATATCTGTGTTTTAAGGCTGCAAGACTTCTTTTAAAAGGACATTTGAATTTTTATGATAGAACAGAATTTTCATTTTGAGAAATTAAATTATTAATTATATAATTGTACTGCAGGCCTGGCTCATTGTCGCACGGTAGCCCAAAGCTATGTATGTTCCCAAGTTCTAATGCACAACTCAGAGAATCAAAAGCCAAGATGTTCCAAGTTTCTGTCCTTTTCTTTTTGCCTCAAATACTGTCTTCTGCTGCAAAGTCTGACATTTTGGAGTGAGAACAAGACTCACGCTAACCTTAGACAAACTTTTGATGAGAGAAGCACCTTTTTGACTTTAGAACGCCGGATGATTGTGTCACACATTAAACTGTGGTTAGTATGAGTTACTCTTTGACAGCAGAGTCTGTTTAATTCAATGGAGATTCCAGTATTTTACAGTGTTCAGCAGTAATCTGTAACCTATTCTGAACTTGCCATATTGTATGTTCTACTTAGCTTATGATACTGACCTGTCAGACAGAAATGTGATTTTGTGACAGAAGCTTGTTTAGCTCTTCTGACATACCAGTTATAAGTATTAATCTCTAACTTCAGAAGAAATTGTAGCATAAATGTCATGCATCAAATCTCCTTCTGGTACAGTCACCAAAAGACTGTCTGCCTAAACAGCAGCTTATTTCAACAGTTATTTCAAACTTGACTAGCATATATATATAAAAAAAACACCTGACAAGTATTGATAGTTGTTTATTGATCTTTGCCTACACAGGATATTTTCCTAGACAGGACAAAATGCCTTTCTATTTAATACAGAAATTTCTTTAGAAAAAAATGTTTCTGAGAACTCGAAAAGGCTTTTTAAATGCCCTGTACCCTGTACTGGTTGGAAGACGGCTTGATGGCAAAGGTGACTGGGCTATTCTGGGTGTCAATCCACCGTGATACCAAAGGTGAACTGTAATTGGGTGCAAAATCTGAATCCAGTATCATCTATAGATGTACGTGTTCTGGGGTATGGAAAGGAGGTCTGTGAAATCCCATATACTCCCTCCCAATAATCTAGGGTGGAGGGTGGGTGGCTGGTTTTCAGAACTCGTGAGACCCTGCCAAAATATTACTTTCAGCACCTACGTTATACAAAACACCTTTGTATCGATCCATTGACAGAAACACCAGAGCAGCATTCATTACAGGGAACGAAACTACTCCAGAAGACAGTGGGTTGGTTGCTTTTGCTGAGTTCCGTAAAGTTTGGGTTGACTGAACCAGATTGATGCGCCTGTTCGGCAGGCAGTGTCGTAATGATCAAACTGGAAGGGGTTTTCGTTCTTGTGATGAAACACTGAAGCTGGCGAAATGTGACAGTTTTAGCTGGGAGGGAGAAGGAAGTAACAAGTCTGGGCGAAATATTCAAGGAGTCCTAGAAATTTCGCAAAAGTAAGCCGTCTTTGACTAATTGCAATATTTAAATATCTGCTATGTGATTATGGATTTGTCAATGTCTTTAGGAATGGAACACATGTTCTGCCAAATGAGTGAGTTAATATTGAAGATGGGGGTGGTTCCTCCCCAACAGGCCTCTGCTCAACATTGCATAACATGGCAAAAGAGTTAAGTAAATAAACGGGGATTGGCTGCACGTAGCCTCTCCCATTTAGAACTCTTCCCATTTCACTACACAAAGTTAAACACGATACCTGCTTTTTCTATTTGCTCATGTTACGTGGGAAGGACAAAAGGGTTTCACGCGGAATTTTCTGTAAAAAAGTGAGACTTCACCTTGAACTGAAGTACCACAGTGATGGTCATTGTTTAATGTCTTGTCATTTTTAGAAAGTGGACACGTCGCTATTTTGTCGATGCATTTCATGCTAATGTGAAAGTCAGCTGAAGGCTGAGGGTTTTGTACTAATTTACTAATATTACAAGTAACGCTAACTCCTGTTACTGGTATTATTTATACATGGGTGTGGAGGAGGGGAGCGGGACAGGGGAAAGATAACAGTAATAGAAATCAGCACAGAAAGAGAGGGAGAGTCTGTGTGTCCAGCAGAGAACAGCGGGATCATTGTGAGAACATTAGCAACAATGGGAGAGGAAACAAGCTGGTGGTGTAACATGCGGGGAAGGTTTATTTTTGATTACAGAGATGGGAATGAGTTGGGCATGAAGGAAGTATGCTTGTACACTTGCGATTATGGTAATGATCACAAGTGTACATTTACATTTGTGTGTGTGTGTGTGTGTGTGTGTGTGTGTGTGTGGACTTTGCATGTTCTACCTTAGTTCTTTTAGTTGAATTTCATGTGACAGCATTCAGGCCCCCCCCCCCGCCGTAATGCTGGGCAGGTGCTTCGGAGATCCCTGAAGTTCTGTTCACTTAAAAAAATGCAATAACGGTTTTAGTTGCATGCCTGGTTGATTTAGTTCCATCTTATTCATTCTGTGGGCAATGACACTTAAGCTGTACAGCAAACACAGCCTTAGGCAATGAAACCTCATCCCACTCTGCGTTTTTGCTTTTGCCAGATTATAAAGCCCAAGGTGAAGTGTATATGGATTGTATCACTTATGTCATACAATACAGATGGAAAACAGGTCCCTTTGTAAATGTGTAAGATTTACTTACTGAGCCGGGACGGCTGACAGCCCGCCCCTACAGCCTGCGGGTTTATGAATCCCTCTGAAGCCTGACCAGCACAAAGACCAGTCCCATTCACACCAGCTCAATTCTCCCTTCACCAGACTAACAACAGAGAAGGAGCTCGATTGTCTGTTGGGTCTCTTGTGTAATACAGCAATAGGGGACGAGAGAGAAGCTGAATTTCGGTGAATCCGTTGTTGGTCTGTGGTCAGGAAGGCTGCTGCCTCAGAGCTTTTCGATTTTGTTAATGAACACAGACTTTTTGAAGTCTTGGAAGTATAAATATTAATGGAAGCGCACGAGGGCCCACGTCCCCAGAGTAGGGATACGCAGGAGGTGAAAACCTCTAAGCTTAGGCTTTGTACCCTTGAACTTTAGTGTTTGCATGTAAAACACACCCATCTTGTCCCCATTAGAGCAAAGTCCTAATGTCTTTGCATGGGGGCGTCCACCTCTCTGCTTTACTTGATTGGTTGAAAATGAATGATATTTTGGCGGCAGCCCAATTGATGTGCTCTGTAGACATCAGTCATGTTTTTTGAGGCAGACGTTTTTTGGTGAGCCACATACATTCACGGCATTGATTTATGAATTACCACAACTGTGACTCGTCACAAGTATTTGATAAACTGGTCACCAATGCTGATACACATGTACTTTTGATGACACTAAACGTACTAACAGGATATTCCATATTGCCTCCAGATATCACAGTTTTTTTTTTTTAATTATGCTGTGCATGAAAGAGAATCATGCTTGTGTTGTAATATTACCTTTCCGTCGTTAAGAAACATTCCTGCAACTCTTAGGGAAATAAGAATGTGAGGTAAGGATGTGCATGAACCTTTTATTTGCTTTACGTATTAACATGCTATATGTATTCACTCGCCAGCCAGGAATCAAAAGCCTCTAAACATTCCAGCTTCACTCAGGGCTGACCTTAGAATACTGTCTTACCCTTTATCATGTGAGTTTGCATTGAGTTCAACCAGGGATGACAAACCAAAACCCCTTTACTATATATATGTTATTTATGTTATAATCTACATAATGTTAATTTCAAATCTTTGGCAACACTTCTCTAGGAATTCCATGTTAAGAATCTACACATTCATTACACATTTTGATGCGTTCATAAAACACTTATCAAAGGGCATAAGTTTATTATGCATTATGAATGCTTTATGAAGCTCTCGTCTATAATGCACTATAGATACCCGCTATCCTTAATTCTTATGCTGACCATTATAATGCATTATGAAGGCATGTCAGGGATCTACTTAATTGTGGCCCCACTGCTGTGGGAAAGTCCCGAGCAGCGTATCAGGACCAAAGCCTCATTTGGTTTCACAGGCGTGAACAATGCATAGTGTCTGTTCACGTATTAAGTGAACAGGATATAAGAATGGGAATGATTTAGCCATTGTTAAGCTGTAAACTGAACAGGGTTTAAGAACAGGAAAGATCCAGTTGCTCCAGGGACTGCCTGACCCTCCTTTCTCAATTGTCCATCGCTTTGAATAAAATCTTCTGCCAAATTAGAACACGTTAACGTGAACCGTGCTTCTTATCCATCCCTGCGTTTGGGTCTGATAATAGTCCAATAGGCTATCCTTATTGTTAGCGCTCCATGCTAAGCAGCAGCATAAAAAAAGTGACATGAAGCTGGCAGTCTCTGAAATAACACAAGTGTTTTATATACAACGAGGATTATTCGCATGGCATCGTGCCCCGTGAATTCCAGGGTGAACGCTGTGTGAGTGGAAGAGGCCAGACCCTCGGCCGTCCTGTTACATGTAAGACATTAGCATGCTACGCGTACAGTAGAGGACAATTGAATCTGTCACCGATGAACAAAGGAAGAAAGGGAACGTAAAATTCTAGACAGCCAGCGAGAAGACAGTATCCCAGTGCCACGCACCAACTCTCCGGAACCTATGCAGAGGAAGCAGAGTCCTGGTACCATATATCGATTGATGTAGGAAGGCAGTGATCTCATGCTATACACCGATTGGTTAACAGGTTTGTTTTGCTTC
>JAABNX020000090.1:7947309-7959714 GCA_015163995.2 Mormyrus lacerda | reverse complement strand
GTTTTCCTGATATAACAGGCTGTGTGATCCTCACAGCAGGAAATAGCCAGGCTTTCATTTCCTGCTTCTGGACCTTGGCTGTGGCTTTAATGAAAGTTAACCAGGCAGTCACATGATCACGCTCACAAAGACATCCCTATTATTTCATTAGGGGGAAAAAAAACACTGTCCCAACAGGGCCTATGAGGCAGGGAATGTTCCTCCCGTTTAAAGTGTCTGTTTCATAATAGACGGATGATAGAAACAGCTGTTGCCTATTTACTTCCTCTAGTTGATAAATAGGGCAGCAGAAGTGACACATGGTGTTATTTTGACGTTAAACGGAACAAAGAGGGCGATGCGCAACCCCGACGGCCACGGTATGCAAGCTTAGGCGGCGGCACGTCCAACCTGGCGAAGGATCTGTCTCGCTCACCCTTATTTAAAATAAGGAGTTTAAAGATCGTCAGTGGTGCATGATAACAGCAGTAATAAGTGATAGTGATGTAATTTAGCGGTTGTTACTCAACCTGCATGCGAGTTCATTCACATCCGTTTCGGCGGCGAGGAAAAGTGGGTGGGGTTAAACGACGGACAAGACACAGAATTATAGCCCAAATATTACTGTATTCCATGACATTTTATAACAGCCGAGGCCAAATTAATATAATAATCTTTGCAATGAAAGCAGTTTAATTAATCTATCGCATATTTCACAGATAAAGTTAAAGGAGTATTGTGGACAGCACAGATGGTATAAAAACACAAGAATGTTTTGTCAAGTAGCGAATAGCGGTATTTTACTTGTTCATCTGGAAACACAGCTGACCTTCTGACCTGCCTGTGAGCTATTCGGCTGGGGTAATTTTCCAAGGATAATTTGGGCCAGATCACTTAATGGCCATAATCAAATAATGGGTGACAGATTTGGAGTCGTGCCACGGAATGTCACAGCCCTTCTTGTCTTCACTTTTAGGGTGTGAAGAAGCCCTTCACTGAAGTCATCAAGGCAAACATTGGTGACGCACATGCCATGGGCCAGCAACCAATCACCTTCTTCCGACAGGTCTGCTCATTCCGCTCAGCTCATTCCGATCGGCGATGCAATCAATACATGCTCTTCTTTTTATGGTTCTCTATTTATTTCTTTGCTAGGTCGTGGCACTGTGCGCCTATCCAGAACTCTTAAACAGCTCCCAGTTCCCAGAGGACGCCAAGAATCGGGCAAAAACGATTCTTCAGTCCTGTGGAGGGGGTAGTATAGGTGAGCGAGAGCTATGTAGCTATGAAATATAAAAAGTAGCAACTGAAAAATTAGTAGCTATGTATTATTCAGCAGAACAGTGACTCGACGCCTCTCTTCAGTTTTCTCGTTTAAGTTTAAAGTGCAGGTCAAAGTCTCATGTGACGTTGGTTTGTCTTCAGGAGAGTTAGGGTTATGTACAGTATGTGTAAAATGTTTATGTTTCCTAGCTTATAAGGTCAACCTGGTAATATGTAACGTTCTTGAGTTGACTCAATGCAATTCGGTTTTGTTTGTAAGGCACCTTTCCCATTATACCAGTGCTTGATAGTAATTTAACATAAACAACATAATAGACTTACAGTTAAGCGTTATATGAAACGTTTTATGAAAATCCAAAGGGAAAAAGCCAGGAGATAAGAAAATGACTATAATAGAATTGTTTTAGTTGTAAGGCTTTTCCACTGCCGCCAACAAACCACACCCAAGCCATATCACCAAAAAAAACATTTTTCCATTGTGAGGTATGAGAGCCGTATCTGATCCATACTCGCGCTAACATGGCCGTGCTTACCAGCAAAGCGTGACCAAACTGAGCTGGTCGCTTCACCCGCATCAGCATGGGGGCAATGTGTGGCTCAATGGCAGATAAGCCTCTGTGCCTGTCATCAGAAGTTTCTGCAGGTGCTTCAGCATATTCCTGTATGCCAGTGGAGAAGAACCATATGCCCTAAGCAGAGCCGCCGTCATATTGGGGAGATGAAATGAGGTGTCGTAGGCATATTGTATATTAAAGGACTGACAAGTAAAGGAGATTGATTTATCAGGCTACGGTGACTTAGACTAAAGTAACCTGTATTCCATTTATTTCGTCAAATAAGTTTATTTAGTCATCGAATAACCTTGCAATGATTACAAATTCCAGGATTAATTTTCTGATATACACAAAAACTTACAAAACAAATAAAAACAGAACACACATTAAATAGACACCCCTTCCCCAGCCTGCAAGTATGTATTCCATTTATTTTAAGGGGGGTGTACTTTATTGATCCACAGGCAAATTCTTTTACATATAGCAGAGAGGTGCATAAAACGCACAGATAAGCCCTATTCAATGTGCGATGCTAATATACTAATATAGGAATCGCGTGTTATGAGTGAGAAGGAGAAAAGCGAACTGGTCGCCATAAAAGATCTGTCATCTGCTGCATGGGAATATTTTGGATTCCATAGAGAGGATACTGAGCAAAAACAAGTGACTTGTCAGCACTTCTTTGAGTCTGTCGGCAGCCCCACCAACCTATTTGAAGAAATGCAGCCGTTCATTCCATTGCACATTCCGAACCGAAAATGTGACACACGACGGGACACGACGAATGCGCGTACCATTACGGCCTCACACAGGAAGTAGGGATCATGCCGTGCAAGTCTGCCCTACACCTTTCCTCTTCCTGCCCTCCCCTCACTGACAAGCTCAACAACAGCAAGTTAGCATAACATTCAGCAAAATACTCTAGTTATGACTTGTGGTTTTCTTAAACCAGGAGTATTCCAATCACCTCAATCGCATTGCTGATTTTCTGGCCTTCCTCTACCTGTGACCCGGGTGTGAAGCCTCTAGCCAATCAGAATCAGCAGTTACAAAACAGACTACCTGTAAGAACTGAAACTTACAAACTCTCCCACGCACTAAGAATCTTTTGTCAGGTGCAATAACAGATTACACAATGGACCCAATTCATGTGCAATAAAAATGAATATTTGAAAAATCAGAAGTAGGCGCGTCCAAGTGATCCTCATAGCCGGAAAATTCAGTCCATAACCAGTATAGTCTTGTCTAATATTGCTAGTGCTGGAAATGAAACAACTTGCCAGAGCTTATTCAAGTAGTTTTTTTTTTTATTATTCTGCGGAAAGCAAAAGATCGATCATCTTTCCAGATTTAATATTAAGTTATAAACATGTTGCAGGTTGAATAAATAAAACTTTGTGTCGGACAGTAAAGTTCAATTTTTAGCAGACATTCCTATTGTGCGTTCCTTAAAAAGACAGCGGTAAAAAAAACACACACACATACACACACACAGACTGGGGAGAAATGCAGCCTTTAAGGAGACAAAAGTGGATACAGGCAATAGAGACAGAACGCAATGAGTCAACCCTGAAAACTACGAGACTTTTGTCTCCTTAAACCTTAATTTTTTTCAGTCCGGCAGCTTATAAAAAATGAAAATCTGAAACAGATACAAATAAATCCAAAAAAGGTCATTTATACTGTATAGACCTTCACTTTATTGTTATTGCTGTATTTTTTTAAACCAGTCGAAATGTGGGCATGTTCTCAAGAAGAACCAAGCGAGAACCAGTGCGGAAGAAAATTTGATACTATGCTCTCTTAATGTTTTATACTCATTAATATTATGTTTTCATTATACTTATACTCATTAATATTATGTTCGCTTGTATACCTTATACTTATATACTATGCTTATATTATATGAAATTTATAAGTGTATGAGTCTATGAGGTTGCAAGCTGCAGGTGTTTAGAAAAAGTGGAACTTATATATATTTGCGAAGAGCCAAACTGAGGTACAGACCTAAGTTTAGTAGTAAGCTGTTGCAATATGCACAAAGCATCTGACTGCTGAGGAGGGGAGCTGAGGGGTCAAGGAGAGGGTACAGCGAGAATCTTCTAGAAGGACGAACGCAAATAGGTCGACTCGACGATAACCCGATGTCGAGCGAGAACAAGCTGACCACAGAAAATTTCCATCTCTCAGCAGCCTCATCAGCTGGTCAAAAGATGTTTAAAATAAGTTAAAGGTGCGAAACTCTGGTTAAAGGTGTGAAAAGATTTACAACGCATGCGTGAAATTGTCTCAATTCTACCCCTATAAAGATTGTACCCGATTGGTGTTCGAGGAGCAGAACACAAGACGCATGAAAAACTGCTGAGTGTCTGTTCCCCAGAGCTTTGGAAAAGGATAATAAAGTTTGTCAGACTCTTAACCTCTTTGACTTCTGCCAAATTCCTTTTACACCAGCCCAGCACCGGCTCCTTGTTGGTGGAAATGAGGTACATGTCAGGGAGGACACTTTGAGCTACTTCGGGTTTTACAAAGTGCTTTAAAACTGAAAGGCTCCTGTGCTTGGCTACATAGCTCGGTTATTCTTGTGGTTTGTGTCCTTGTTTGAAAGAGTCATCCAGCTGTTACGCATTAACATTAGTGACATGCATGATTATAGAATACTGACCAATCAGCACGCAGCAAGAACTCGGTCCTTTGAGTGAAATCCAGGTCCTTTTTAATTGAAATGGTAGTTCAGAAATCTTACCCTAGCTCAAAGTGTCCTGCCTGACATGGATGATCTGATCACCCTAGTTTATATGCTAATGCTCATGTTTGCCTCTCAGGGGCCTACAGTGCCAGTCAGGGTATTGAATCTGTGCGGCAGGACGTGGCACGTTACATCGAGAAGCGAGATAACGGCATCCCCTCCAACCCCGATAACATCTACCTATCCACGGGAGCCAGTGATGCCATCGTGGTACGGTGAACTTCTCTCTTCACTTACCCTGCCAGTGTGATGTATTTGCAAATTGCCTTGCGCTATAATCTTGGGCTTTCTACCTGTCTTTCAACCTGATGGCTCATTATTTATTGTTTAAGGAACCCTGTAGTCCAGCAATGCAGAACATTCAAATGAATAAAAGTACAGATATCGTGCTGGTTGATTACTGCTGATAAAAGCCCCCCCTCCCCCCCACCGGCAGACCACCCTGAAGCTGCTGGTGTGCGGCGAGGGCATGAGCCGCACAGGTGTGATGATCCCCATCCCCCAGTACCCTCTCTACTCAGCGGCACTGGCAGAGCTGGGCGCCGTCCAGGTCAACTACTACCTGAATGAGGAGCGATGCTGGAGCCTGGACGTCAGCGAGCTGCGGCGCTCACTGGATGCCGCCCGGAAGCACTGCAACCCCCGTGTCCTCTGCATCATCAACCCTGGCAATCCCACAGGTATTCCTCCACCTGCACTGCGTCACCCTTCCTCTAGCATCACTAACTGTATCATTCAGCTTATCCACCTATCCATTCTCCACCGCTTTTCTGAGTCTAAGTCACGGGGGCAGCAGTCTGAGTAGAGTAGTTCCCTCTCCCCAGCCACCTCATCCAGCCCGTCCCAGAAATTACGCAAAGTTCCCAGGCCAGCTGAGCGATCTAATCTCTCCAGCGTGTTCTAGGTCTGCCCGAGGATCTCCTCCTGCTTGGACATGACCAAAGCATCTCTCCAGGGAGGCATCCAGGAGACATCCTCAACAGATGTCTGAACCAGTTTCAGAACAGTGGCTCTACTTTTTACCACTCCCAGATTTTTGAGATCTTCGCTCCCTGACCGAGCTCAGATGATCTGAGAAGGAAGTTCATTTCCACTGCTTGTATATGTGATCTCATTCTTTCAGTCACTACCCTGAACATTTCCCCATAGGTGATGGTAAGAATGTAGATAGACCAGTACGTCTGTAGCTTCACCTTCTGACTCAGCTCTCTGTTTACCACAACAGACTGGCACAATGTCCATATAACTGCTAATGCTGCATTGATCAGTCTTTCAGTCTACTGCTCCATTTTTTCCTTACTATTGTACAACATCCTGAGACAATTAAACTCCTCTGCTTGAGACAATAACTCATCTCCATCCTGGAGGAGGCAATCCAGACTTTTCAGTTTGATTACCATGGCCTCAGTCTCGGAGGTGCTGATCCTCATCCAAACCGCTCCACACTCGGCTGCAACCTGCACCAGTGCATGCTGGATGTGACAGCTTGATGAAGCCAACAGGACCACATCATCTGGAATAAGCAAAGATGCGATCCAGTGCTCACTGAACTGGAGGCTCTCCACCTCATGGCTGCACTCAGAAATTTTGTCTATGAAAGTTATGAACGGAATTGGTTGAGTTTAACTTGACCGCTGGCAATACGAGCAAAGCTTTCACTCCAGCTGTACAGTGACCTAATGGCTCATAGCAGCTGACCAGGCACCCCATACTCCCAAAGCGCCCCCACATGACCTTCCAAGGGTCGTGGTCACTTCCATGAACCTCCCAGTATCCTTCTGAAGATCCATTGTTGGTCCAGTGTTCCATGACCAGGATGATATCCGCATTGCTCCTCCTGGATCCAAGATGTGACCAACAGATGGACCCTCCTGTCCACTCCCCCAGCACAGACCTTCCCAGGGGGGCTGAGGAGTGTGATCACCCTGAAGTTGGAAACACGCTCTAGTCCATATTCTGTCAGTCCAGAGGCACTGTTCCCGACTTCCATGCAGTTTAGAAGAAGAGTGTCAGCTGAGACAGCCAAATAACATCCAGAGCCGTATCTTGTCCATTTTTGTCCCTTAATCAAAGCTAAAGGTGGTCCAACGAAAAATTCAAATGTCTACTTTTTTTTTGGCCGGGCAGTGTATTTTGTCTAATAAATGTGTAAATGTTAGTATGTTATAGTACTTCTGGAGAGCCACATAGACCATCCATTCCCCTCTGCATATCAGCGATGAAGAGGTAGAGAGAGTCAAAAACACACCAAGCTAAACTTTTATCACGACACGGCAAAGATCATCCTCTTCTACTGTGCCACGGTGTGATATGTTAGCTGCACCTCCAAAAACAGAGAGGACCAGGCCTGGGTGGCAAAAACTGCTCAGGGAATCAGAAGAACAGAGTTTTCAAATTTGGACACGGTGTTTGCAAAAGCACCTGGACAAGATGGCTACCGACATCAACAAGGACCCAACCCACCCAGGACAGTCTATTCGTCCCTTTGTCATCAGGGAACGATACAGAGCTACCAAAGTCCACACTAACTTACATTTCTTCCAGAGATGTTATATTTATAACGGAGATCTTTCATCCAGGATGCATCTATGTGTATTTATGAGCTGACTATGAACATCTCTTGAATCTTGAACTCAAGGCAAATCTCACCCAGTCCCTGAGCCTTACCAGTGAAGAATTTTTGACTGCCACAGTGACCTGTGATGAGCAAGTCCTCTGACTCTGCAGCCTCCATGGAAGGTGTATCAGAGAGATTCAGGAGGCCCTCAGAGTGCTCCTTCCATCAACTGACTACATCACCTGTTCATGTCAACAGCACTCCATACCTGCCATAAACATCTTGGGGGAAGCTCTGGCTCCCCCTCCTGAATCATCTAACCGCTTTCCAAAATCTCTTCAAAGCAATCCGAAAGCAATTTTCCAAAGCCTCACTGAACTGCTCCCATACCCAAGTTTTTGCTTTCACAACTACTATATCTGCACTTGGGAGACAAGCGAACAAGAAATTTGTCTTTGTCTTTGTCTTCTGCTGTATGGAAATATTTTGGATTTCATGGAGATTGTATTGAGCAAGAGCAAGGGATTCGTAATATAGCAATAACACCAACTTATTTGATGTAGTCTATTGGTAGATAGTAAGTTCTGTTTGGCTATAGTGTATTTTGCGGAAATTTCGACTCCCTTATGTGACTTTTGTGACATAGCAGGGGGCAGCTAATTCAGCGCCCAGGGAGCAGTGCTTGGGGATGGTACCTTGCTCAGGGTACCTCAGTGGTGACCGGCTGGTGGGGGATTTGATCCCGAAATCTTTTGATTACAAGTGCGCTTCCCTAACCATCAAGCCACCACTGTGCCCCTGAGCAAGGCCTTTTACCCCAATTGCTCCAGAGATTGTTTGACCCTTTAAAGCAAACTGAAGTAAATAAAATGTAAATTAATAACTGAGCCGTGTGTAGCCTTGGTCTTAGGCGATGAAATGTGTTGTTTACTTGACTACATGCATCTGAAATATAGAATATCAACTGAAAGAAAAGTTTTATTAAATCATCGTCTAGGTCTTCTTTGCCTTCTTCAGATTGCATCTCTGATCTGTGATAGGTCAGGTCCAGAGCAGGGAGTGCATTGAGGAAGTGATCAAATTTGCTGCGCAGGAGCGACTTCTCCTAATGGCCGATGAGGTAACGTGCCACGCGGAACTGGCCGGTGTCCGAACCTCCTCCGCTTCCCGCTCTGCCTCTTCCCCTCCTACCTTTACAGTCTCTCCTTTCTCTAGCCCTTTCTCACGCGATTCCTCTCATCCTTTCAGGTGTACCAGGATAACGTCTATGCCGACGGCTGCCAGTTTCACTCTTTCAAGAAGGTGCTGTTTGAGATGGGGCCACAGTACTCAGACATGCTGGAGCTGGTCTCCTACCACTCAACCTCCAAATGCTACATGGGAGAGTGAGTGACAGGCAAGGGGACGTGGATACACGCATACACACACATAGAACAGCCTACAGAGACGCATGTACACACACGCATACAGAGCAGCCGTCAGAGACACACGCATACACACACATAGAACAGCCTACAGAGACGCATGTACACACACGCATACAGAGCAGCCGTCAGAGACACACGCATACACACACATAGAACAGCCTACAGAGACGCATGTACACACACGCATGCAGAGCAGCCGTCAGACACACACGCATACACACATAGAACAGCCTACAGAGACGCATGTACACACACGCATGCAGAGCAGCCGTCAGAGACACACGCATATACACACATAGAACAGCCTACAGAGACGCATGTATTCATATCTTTGAAGGGTCTCTCCATTCATATCTATGGGCATAACCTTAATCTGCCTGATGATTACCTTAACCCCTGCCCGGCCTTAACCTTAGCCAAAATTTACCAAACAAAATTCAAGATAATTGCACATTTTTAGTTTTAGTTTTTTTTTTTTGCATTCACTGATTAATTTAAAAGTCAGGTCATCCTTGTCGAGACCAAAAAAATGTTCCCAGAAGGTAAAAAGTTACAGGTTTTTATCGCACTGTGGGGAAACCTGGTTCCTACAATGCAACAGCTACAAAAACACATGTTCACACACCCTCACACAGAGCAGCCCGCAGAGATACACATACTCACAAATAGGCCTCACACGCACTTTCACAAACAGGCCTCAGACACAGATTTGCGCTCAAATAAACAGATTCCAGATATGCACACACACGTACACAGACAGGTCCACCTCCTTCATATCCCAAGGCCTATGCGAGAGGCCTAAGATGTTGTGAAGCTTTGAGCGAATCTGAATGATGCCGTGGGGCCCCGAGAGAAGCTTATGCTGGGCTTTTCACCTCCGTCTTCCATAGGTGTGGGTTCCGAGGAGGATACATGGAGGTGATCAACATGGACCCTGAGGTGAAGGCTCAGCTGACCAAGCTGGTATCAGTGCGACTCTGCCCCCCCGTTCCCGGGCAGGTCATGATGGACCTGGTGGTGAACCACCCCCAGCCTGGAGATCCATCGCACAGCACTTTCATTAAGGTCAGCATCGCGGGAAGTATAAGTATTTAATTGCATTAGTTACGTTATAGAGGGCGGTTGGCGATTCGATAGGATGCTGCGCTCGTCATCATACTTTTCCTGGTTCAAATCCCGCAAGTAGCTGAGTGATTTTACCACTGCATCTTTGACCCAAATTGCTGCAGAGAATGGCGGACCTGCAGAAGTGGAAATTTCAAGTCCAGAAAGTATAAATCTAGACCATGATTTTGTTTCAACCAACCAGTTGAGTACGCCGTGACAGTGACTCTTCATACTCAATTCGTTGGTTGAAACAAAATCCTTGTCTGGATTTTTACTTTCTGGACCTGAAATTTCCACCTCTGCCGACCCATCGTTCTTGATTGTACTTCACACACATCACTTCGATAAATTAAACGTTCATACGAATGTTGTTTTTATGTCATTTATATGTACAGCTTGGTATTTTGCTGAGGTGCTTTAGTGTACCTACTCTAACTAGCCAAACCAGTCACCCCGATAATGAATAATGTTTAGGAGCCAATTAACAGATGGCAGTGTTGCTGGTGTTCACCTGGCGCGTCTTCCCCACCTGCAGGAGAAGTCTGCTACTCTCAAAACGCTGGCGGAGAGGGCCAGGCTGACGGAGGAGATCCTTAACACAGTGCCGGGGATTCAGTGTAACCCCGTACAGGGAGCCATGTACTCCTTTCCGCGGATCACTATCCCAGAGCGTGCCGTTCAGAAAGCCAAGGTCGGTGCACTGCACATGTGACATTTCCCCATATGTGTTTGCGATTGGTGTAATAGGCCGTTGCTTAATTTCAGGGCATGAAAATAATAACATGCTTTTACATTGTTTGACCTGTTTAGCCATATTGTGGCGTCGTATCAGAACGCCTGCTGGGATTTTAGTCACTTTTTAGTTAGAGACACTGACGTGAGTCCAGAATATGAAAGCACCAGAGGTGAAGCTATTAATACCTTCCAATTAATACCGCACCCTAAATTCTTTTGTACAGAGAGGCTACACATTTTATACATTTGATACTCTGGATGCCATTTTTAAGAGGAACAATCATTGTTGTCTGTAGTTATAATGAGGTAGATGCACAGAACGCTGCTTTTATAATACTGATGGTGGGTGTTCTTATTTGATCTCATGTACCTTTTAGGAGAAAGGTCAAGCCCCAGATATGTTCTACTGCATGAACCTGCTGGAGGAAACAGGCATCTGTGTAGTCCCTGGAAGCGGATTTGGTCAGAAAGAAGGAACCTTCCACTTCAGGTGCCCTCTAGCGTGTCTGACTGACAGAGTGGTGGACTTTCAGTGTATATAGTGTCATTGAACTGTATTCACTTTCTGCAAATGTACATTGACTATTCAGCGTTTGCTGCAAAGGGCCATGCTAAAACTCAAATGTGCTGCTTGCACGAGTATTTAGATGCTTTGCTCTGGCAGTTCTAGATGCAGAAGTAAAACTGAAAAAACAAGGAGACTTACTCACCTTAACACTGGCCAGTGCTTGTGTACCTGTGAAAAGAAAACCTGCCTTATCCAGACATTATCTTTCAAGCACTGAATCTAACGGAAAATATGAAAAAGTAGACCAAAAATCATCCTAAACAAGTTGGAGATAAAAGCATAGAGAAGGATATCTCAGTGAGTACTTTTGGTTAAATAGTCAAAAACTGGGAGGTCCGTCAATCCACCAAGACACTGTCTATAAAAAGCCATCCCTCAAAATTCACCATTCAGACAAGAAAGAGACCTCTGATGGAAGCTGAGAGCCAGACAGCCTCTCTGGAAGAGCCTCTCAGTTTGGTGCCAGATTGGAGGAAATATGCATCTATACCAAGAAGTCTGCATGGCACTCGCCTATATGGTAGGGGGTCAGGTCAGAAAGCCTTGCTTAAAAACATTCAGCTCATTTGGCATTTGCTAGACAGCACCAAAGTTAAGATGTGGGAAAAGGTAAGTGCCCACTCAAGTCTCGCTGCAGCAAAAATATCCTCTAGAGGTACTTCACATTAGCAGGGACTGTTCAGAATTGAAGAATTTAGGAGTTACGGGAAAATAAAATGCAAGATGACTCAAGACAGAAGCTCAATAGGATGTTCGACATTCAGAATGACAGTTATACTAAGCAGAGAACCAAAGCAAGTGCTCTGCAAGTAGCTGAATGTGCTACGGTGGCCCAGTCAGAGCCATCCTTAATCCCATCAGAATCAGTGACATGCACTGAAAACTGCAATGTCATATGCTGTCCAAGAAATTTGCACGGGCTTGTGGAAATCTGTTGAGAGAAGCAGATGAATTTGACTCCCAACCAATGTCAAGCTGGGAAACACCTGCTCCAACACCTGCTCCAACACCTGCTTCAACAGCCAGCAAGCTGTCATTGTGAAAAGGTGGTGCTACAAGTACCTAAGGTGTCGGGTCTGAATACTAATGCGAGCAGCATATTTCAGTTTTAAGCTTTTGATCTGATATTTATTGTCATTTATCTCAGTCTCAGTATCTCACAGTAGCTCAGCGGATACGTTTATGTTTGGGAGTTAAACTGCTGTCCTGCAAAGGCCCAGCATACTGTAATACTCCCATGAGTGTACTGTGTTACTTATGGTTAAGGTAATGGTGGGTAGGGGTTAGGGGTATTTTAGTGGGGTTAGGGTAATTCCCATAGAAATGAATGCAGAGTCCCCAGAAGTTACCTAATCAGAAGTTACCTAATGTGTGTGTGTGTGTGTGTGTGAGTGTGTGTGTGTGTGTGTGTGTGTGTGTGTGTGTGTGTGTGTGTGTGTGTGTGT
>JAABNX020000090.1:7884599-7896417 GCA_015163995.2 Mormyrus lacerda | reverse complement strand
CCCCCCCCCAAAGGCGCGCACTCCGGGCGCGCCCGGGGGAAGTCGGGAAGGACGGGCTGGGCCGGCGAGCAGGACAGGACGGGCTGGGCCGGCGAGCAGGACAGGACGGGCGTGTAGCCAGCAGGGGGCACCACAGGGGGCGCTGTGGCGAGCGCCACCGGCACGTGGCCCACAGGGGGCGCTGTGGCGGGCGCCACCGGCACGTGGCCCACAGGGGGCGCAGCAGGCGCCACCGGCACGTGGCCCACAGGGGGCGCAGCGTCATCCGCGGGCGTGCAAGCAGCCGGCGTGCTTGGCTGGACTGGAGAGTCAGGCTGGGGTGTGTAGGCAGCAGGGGCCACGGCAGCCTCCGCGGGCGTGGCAGTGACATCATGCACAGGCACGTGGCCAGCAGGGGGCGCCTCAGCAGGCGCCACCAGCACGTGGCCATCAGGGGGCGCAGCAGCTGGTGGTACTGGCAGGTCCAGCACGCAAGGCAGGTCCGGCACGCTGGGCAGGGCTGCCCGAGCGTGTGTCCGTAAAAGGGACGTGGCCCCTTTAAGCGCCCGGGCCACCCGGTTGTGCTCGGACTGCTGCTTTGTGCTTTGTTGATGGTCGGTCATTCTGTCACGGTCGGGCGACAGACGAGCGGGTAAGGAGGCGAGCAGAGCCGGAACTTGCAGGGAAGCAGGGTTTATTCGGGATGACAGGCAGACAGGAACAACTGATCGTGACATTGAACACATAGCAACAATGACCGACATCAGACGAGGGGAGACGTGGACTCATATACACCGCTAACTGGGGATTAACAGGACACAGGCGAAAACAATCGGGGAAATACACGTGGGGAATGAGGGGGAGTGGTACACGGGAAGATCGGACGGAGCGGATCATGACAATGTTACTATTGTGTTTCCTTTCTTAATAGCTGTTATTAAATTACATGTAGTCTTTTGTTTCAACTGTCTAGCAAGCAGCTTACCAGTTTTCTAAATAAGGCGTATTCCACCTTTTTATTTTAAATTTCCTGTAGTTAAAATTTAAGTTTACAAATATCTTGATATAACTGGTTTGAGAAGCACTGAGATAACTCTTGTTCATAATTTTAATTTTATTATCTAAATCCTGTATTCTGTCATGATCCTCCCTTTTCCTTTTAGATGCGTACTCTATTATTTTCCCTTTAACATAAGCCTTAGATGCCTCCCATTCCGTCAATCTTTTATCTGTACCTGTCATGCCCGGCTCGTCCGATCCTCGTGTGTGCCATGCCCCCTCATTTCCCACGTGTATTTCCCTGATTGTACTCGCTTGTTGCCAGTTAGTTTCTAGTTGTCCTGTGTATTTAGTCCGCGTCTTTCCCCAGTATGTGAGGTCAGTCAATGTTTGTCGCCGTATGCTCCCCCGTCTACCTGTTAGCCCTAATAAACCCCTTTTCCCTATATCTACGGCTTGCCTGCCTTCTTCCCCGCTCGCCTGCCTCCCGGTCACAACAGTACCTCTCTGGGCCAGGACAATTTGACCTTTTCTATATAGTAGGGTACCTGATGTGTACTGAGAAGTTGACACTTGCCTGGCCCAGAGAGGTTTAAGGCATTAAAATGGGCATGGAAACCTGGCCTATCATTCACACCATTGTGCACTATAGTATGACATGCCTTGTTTCCATCTGATTTTAAAGCATTAAATCAGTCTGGGCCAGGACAATTTGACCTTTTTCTGTATAGTAGGGTACCTGATGTGTACTGAGAAGTTGATATTTGCCTGGCCCAGAGAAGTTTAAGGCATTAAAATAGTCCCCCTACAGGCGCAATCGCGTCATTGCATTGGGCTGCGAAGCATTTAAGGTGTACCGGAAAATCCGAATAAGGAGCCAACTTCAGCGTCGTTGTATTTGGGTTATACCAGTTATTCTTGTCACTAAAGGGAGTTTCTCCTGTTTTTTGCATCTGGCTAAGTGGTTGCCAATTTTTCTTAAGTATTTAGATATTTCAAATTTCAAAAGCTCCCAATTTTCCCCAAATCTATGTTCTTCCTGTGCTTTATTCCAAAAATGAAAAATAAGGTTCTTTATTTTGTACTTCTTCATATCTTAATAATAAACTATTTAATTTCCAATACGTATGGTTTAAGTGAGAGATGGTGGATGTTTTAAAAATTATATATATACGCTCTGAGTCACATTTATTACTCTTTTTATTATTGCAGGCTTTAATTGGATTGTAACTCTGTGGACCATAATTCCAGCATTACTTCTAACTGGAGCAGTGATCTACATAAAGTGGATGAGAAGAAAAGGATCAAAAATAGGTAAATATCAGCACTAAAGCAGTGAAGAAATTATATTATTTAACATGCATTTTAAAAACACACCTTAACCATATGGCTTGTGCAATTATCCCCATCAGACACAGCCTCAGTTACAGATGGATTCCTGTCACCAACCCCAGTTACAGATGCATTCCTGTTATCAGTTCCTACAATAGAGCCTGTGTACGTACAGGAGGTGCGAGTTTTCTCACATGACATTTACAGCTACATCAACAGGTCTCAGACATGTAGTGCAAACCAGGCTGCAGGTGGCAAAGGTAACAGTTCCTCAGTGACTATAAGAAGTTGAAATCAAAAGCCTTTTATACCTGTTACATGGAAATATTTGCAGGCTGTGATTTTATTATTTAGAATGTTTGAATTGTATTTGAATCTCCTCCCTGGAATCAATAAAGATTATTTTAATGTTTTAGAGTATTAGAGAGCTTGTAAGAGCCATATGGAAAGCATAGGTTTTTGTTTTGTTTAAATTGTGTTATTCATTAGAAAGAACATGGTTCATTGTTGTGGAGTGTTAGTTTTTTTTCTTATGAGACGGTCAGGTGTAGAAGTAACAGTTTAACTACGATTAAAACTCAATAGATAAGTGAAAGTATGAACATTTTAAATGTTTAGTTTTGTAAATGGTTTCCCTTGAAATATTTTATAAGTAAACGTTTTTCAAATTAAGATTTTGAATTTGGGAATTTTTTTGTCGCGTCAGACTAGTTGCTAAACACCTCCTCAGTTAGTGGCATATAGAAGGAGTGCCACTTACAGAGCTGTTTTTCATTGCTTGCTTTCCTGTAGTCCTATTCTGTACAATATTTAAAAAGCATACTTTAAGTTCTACATTAATTCTGTACTATTTAAATTCTGTTGTTTTATTCTTTGTCACTTGTGGTCGTCTGCAGTAATGGTTCTGTGGCAATAAGATTCGATTCTATTCTATTCAAAATCTCAGCATGGGTTACAAAAATGGCTCATTAGACCTCGG
Organism: Mormyrus lacerda; assembly: GCA_015163995.2. Taxonomy (NCBI): domain Eukaryota; kingdom Metazoa; phylum Chordata; class Actinopteri; order Osteoglossiformes; family Mormyridae; genus Mormyrus; species Mormyrus lacerda. Next base: position 7,893,128 of record JAABNX020000090.1, on the reverse strand, counting down.
TACATTTAGAAAATATACAGAGAATAAGGTTCTATTAACCTTTAATGGGGAGACATGGTGGTGCAGTGGTTAGCACTGTTGCCTCACACCTCTGGGATCTGGGTTTTGTGTCTGTATGTTTAGAAGAAATACAGAGAATAAGCTTCTGTTAACCTTTAATGTAATATGTCTGTCCTAGAAGAGGCTGTTATTGCAACAAAGGGGGACCAACTCCATATTATTCTATTTGGTTTATTTTTATATACCAACTTTCACAAAGCGCTTGCCGTGGGTGAATGTTAGTACATTACAGCATCATTTATACAGAATCATACACAGCACAAGAAAAAAGGAAGAAAAAAATGAAAGTCAGAAGACAACAGAGGATAGAAATGAGAAACTCTAAAGTAAAGAGAAAAAAAACCTCTGGGGGTTCAAGATCAACTGGGTATCAGTACAGTTTAGGGCACTAAAACACTACAAAAATATCAAATGTGAGATACAAAGTTCACTGCCGAATTACTGCAAGATTCTATTCTATTCTATTCTATTCTATTCTATTCTATAATGTGAGGCTACTGTTGATGTGCTGGGTGTCCTCCAAACCAGCTCTGTACATATATTTTATGCATTTCTGAATTACTAAACTTTTTCTGTGCCGTCCACGGCTTTCACAAAACTCCTAACTAACAAAAAATTCATGCTGACAATGTGATATTTCAAAACCGAGATGGAGAAAGTCACAATGCAGAAGGGTTTTTCACAACATTATATTTTCCCAAAGCGCTTTATATTATCACTGCCCAAAGCCCCCAGTGAGCAAGCCAGAGGCGACAGTGGCAAGGAAAAACTCCCTAGAAGGAAGAAACCTTGGGAGGAACCAGACTCAAAGGGGGAGCCCATCCTCCAGGGGCGGCACAGGAAGTCATGTTAATAAACTATTGATTTATATTATCCAAATTGTTAAAGTCCACGAATACATGCAGAAAGTCCAGTAGAATTCTGCATGCTGATGTCTGGGCAGGCAGGTGATGGTGTTGCTTCCAATGGAACGGTGGTATGGTTCAGGCAGGAGAGACGTCCCAAGCAGGGGGGCAGGCGGGCCAGGAGGATGCCATGAGTAGTAGGGATGTCGCGAGTGCAGTATGAAGTGCAATATGTAAGCTCCAGCAGATAAGACTATAGCAGCATAAGTAGGAGGGAGAGGGAGGTGGGAACACAGGCATGGGGAGTCCCTGACATGTCAGCACTCCAGTTCCACAAGGGGGTGTGAAGCTAGAGTGACAGACTGACAGTTCAGTTCATTCAAAGCCAATGGCATCTATCCCCACCCAGCTCTACACCTCACACTGTAGGTCTATCTGGGAGTGAGCAGTTAGCTAGAGCTAGAACTAGAGTCCCTGTAAGCTAGACTAAACAGGTGTTTTTAGTATAGACTGGACGATTGAGAGTGAGCCTGAATCTCGCACATTCTCTGGGTGACTATTGCACCACTGCGGAGCTCTGTAACAGAATGATCTGCCGCCTGCCTTAGGGCTTTCTACTCTAGGCACCGATATTGATATTCTGCTCCTTGGGATCGGAGCAGGCGAGGAGGGCTGTATGAGACAAGTAGATCCATAAGATATTCAGTACTATAAGTTAATAGCAGCACTATTTGTGATTAAGGATTTCGTTTAATTTTTATTAGATTATTGTGATGTACGCTATAGTGGAATTACAGACCTCCACAATTAAAAGTGCGGGGAACAGACGTTTGATCAAATTGCTTGTGTTAAATGATGTGCTGTCCCTTCCTCCCCTTGACACGTTAGCAGAACAGAGCTTACCATCTGATTTACTTCTGTCATCGACCCTTGTCATGAAATACGCCCAAACTGCTGATTTCCTCCATGTGTATTTGCAATGTACCAATGCCGGTGTTCTTTGCATTTTTCCAGCTGACAAATCTCTCTCCAATTGCCAAAGTCTGATCGAGCAGTAAAAGAAACAAAAAACACAAAACTTAAAGTTTTAACGTAATGTTGAAATTAAGACAGTTTTTGTGAGTATGAGTATGTGAGCGCAGTTTCGGACCCGATGCCGGTATCGGTTCATTCCTATTTATAACACACTCACTCACATCGATGTGAAGTCAGTTTTAGGTTGGATATTCAAATCCACACTCTCCAGATTTAGCGGCGGTGCTTCGCTTACGCTAGACGGCATAAGGCAGTCGAAAGACTGCCAGATCAGTTCTACAGCCTCGGAGGCGTGCAATTCGGGTAAACCGGTGCGTTTTTACTACATACATGTAAAAAAAAAAATAAAGTGCGTCGATCGTTCTTTGTCTACTTGCACCGAAATGCAAACATCATGTTAATGTCAAGTCGTATGTCCCCGGGTTATTCTTTAAACTTCATGTCGTTTTGAACAAAGCGTCTGCTAAATACATTAACGTAACAGGCTATAATGTAATGGATCACTTATTTTAACTCTGTCCTCCACGATCAATGAATTGCGACTCTGATTTAGAAATATCCATTCAAACTACTTCATTAGAAGTCAGCCATGCATATCATACACAATGACAACTAAGCGGTTCGGCCGATAATACTCGCCATACCATAATTAATATTAAACTGTTCGAGAAGCTAAATACATAAGGGACTAGCAAATAAAAATGTATATAACGCTACATACATAAATGAAAGTATTCATACTACTTACTTGTGCTGTGGTTCATTGAATACAACTTATGAATAAACTTCCTTATATTCGAATCTAGCGTTTATGTATATGATTGGTTTGTACAGTTGGCGCGTTTTCTGGAGAGATGTGTGTAATTGCTGGAAGTTTATTCATACGTGGATTTGGATTTCATGAAACATAACATGGTATGTATACTCGCATTTATGTATGGAGCGTTATATAAGTCTTTTGCTAGTCCCTTATGCATTTATGGTATCGGACAATTCAGTATTAATTTAAGAGTATTAGGGGCCGAACTAGTAGTATGATATGCATGTCTGACTGTGCTTCTAAGGAAGTAGTTTGAATGGATATGTCCAAATCAGAATCGTATTCAATTCATTGATCGTGGAGGACAGAGTTAAAATAAGTGATTACATTATAGCCTGGTACATTAATGTATTTAGCAGACGCTTTGTTCAAAACAACATGCAGTTTGAAGAATAATAACCCGGGGACATACGACTAGAGATGAACATGGCGTTTGCATTTCGGTGCATAAATTACATTTATGTAGTAAAAATGCACCGGTTTACCCGAATTGCACGTCTTTGGATGGCGGATAACACTGGAAACTGAAGTTTGTAACAGGTGTTATCAGGGTTCTCAAGTGTCACGATTTGAGCGTTACAGTCAGTCTTTTCAGTCTTTTGTCACGCACTCGCGCCACACATTGTATTTCTCACGCGGAAAAATAATTTGTATGCTAATATGCCACCGGTCACGTGTTTCCGCTTACTGTGGCGCTCCACAGTGGCTGCAGCCAGACCTTTCTCAGTTTCTTAAATACGAAACAAGTATTAAGCTGCCGTAAAATGCACGTGATATGGCATTCATGAAATTCAGTAATTATTATCTATTTCTTTAAATGTGTTGGTTGCTAAGAGCATTCCGTGGTAGAATCAAAGGGGAGAATTAAGTTAGGCGTCATAAAGACAAATATCTTTTTTGTTTCGGTATTTCAGATCACTGTACCAGAACATTGTCTTCATTGTGGAGAAAAATAAATTACTTTATAAGTACAAAGAATAATATTGTGTGATTTTCTTTGGTTATTAAAGCCAAGGACTTCCTTGTTCTCAGACTAGTAAACTGATGACGAGACAAATAAATATCCTACGTTCTCGTTCGGGGCTCATCGTCTACATGTCACAGTTTATCACTTTTATGTGGGTTAAATGCAGCCTTCGTGTAGTGAAGCGGTGATAAAGGTCTTCTAAATGTGCAAGCGAATATTAATATTTCTATTGCACAATTAGAAAGACGGAACTACGTCTTTTTCCCCTTCGAATCGAAAACAGCGGTGCGCGCTCCCGACAGGGGCTGCATTTCACGGCAGGGGTGCTGAATTCGGCACAACATCGGCGTTTTATTCTTCTGCGCATGCGCAAGTAGGACACAGGCAGTAGATTCTGGCAACACTGAAAATGCCAAAGTTTCCCATTGGTGGACACATTCAAAAGGCGGGACTGGCCGTGGGCGGGACAGACCATCTTCTCGACCAATCAGAAATGAATGGGCCGGGCTGGCCATGGGCCTGGCCATCTTGCAACCTGCAATGACGCATAGCTGGATAATATAGCAACAATTTTGAGAATGATACAAGTATGACAAAAAAAATTCTGTTCCTGTTAAACTAGTGTTACAGAGTGAATGCTTTTTATAAACAAAAGTATACAGCAAATTCCTAATTATACGCGTGTGTTTACTTATCAGGGGTGAAAGTCGTGCAGATGAATTAAGTGTTAACTCAGTTATTCACAGCTACCAAATACCCATTTGAACCGAGGTTAAATCAGTTTCAGGTTGGATATTCGACGGACATTAAGATCCACGCTCTCCAGACCTGCGGTGCTTCACTCACGCTAGTGTGCATAAGGCGGTCGGAAGACGGCCATATCAATTCCACAGCCTCGGAGGCGTGCGCGCGCCGCTGATTTAGGGACCGTCAACGAATTACTGTCAGAATAATAAAATACTGATTGCTTACAATAACGTCAATGCAGTGGGATCCAATAATTCCAAAATGGGCATATTCTACAACTACCTGACATACACAGGACACAGTGAATTTTACAAATTTTTAACACTTTATTGTATTTTAAATGATCATTTTAAAAGGAAAAAGTAAATACATTTTTTTCAATAGCTTCTAGGCAATGGGAGCTTATGACGCCCAAATGGGTGCAAATTATGCTACTACTTGAGCACAATAGGACACAGCAACTTTCATTCGATTTTAACCCTTTGTTTAATTGATGTGATTTTTTCCCTCTAAAATTAGGCCTTTTTTTCCAATAGCTCCTAGACCTCCTGCAACCCAAGTTTTGTTAAATGAAGCACAAGGTCTCCTTCAGTGTCTAATTCAGACGCATGCAATGTTTGAATTTCAAAATAAAAATACATATACAGTGCTTGAAAGGATACAAACAAAAGTTGTTATGTCTTATAGGACTGAGGTAGTACTACAATTGGCACCAGGTTTGGGATGCAGGCTTATATAGCCTAGGATCTATTAAAAAACCCACATTAGAGAAAAAAATCATATCAAGTACACAAATGGTTAAAATTGAATGAAAGCTGCTGTGTCCTATAGGTCTCAGGTAGTACTACAATTGGTACTAGGTTTTGGGTCTCAGGCTCAAACATTGTAGGAGCTACAGTATTGGGAAAAAAGACCTAATTTTAGAGGAGAAAAATTATCAACTACACAAATGAACTACACAAATGGTTGAAATCAAATGAAATTTGGTGTGTCCTATAGGCCTCAGGTAGAACTACAATTGGTACTAAGTTTTGGGTCACGGGCTCCCACAGCGTAGGTTTTATTGGGGAAAAAGGCCTAATTTTAGAGAAAAAAATTATATAAAGGAAACAAAGGGTTGAACTTGAATGAAAGTTGCTGTGTCTTATAGTGCTCAGGTAGTAGCATATTTTTTATTAATATGTTTAATAAACAGAAACATTATGAATCACAAAAAGATGCACAAAATTTGTCATACAAATACAATATATGTGATTCTAGGTTATAAATTATTCTGTCATTTTTTTTGTAACAGAAAAAAGAAAAAAAGGGGGGGGTGGGGGGCATGCACAAAACTGAGGTATGGAAGAAAGAAATTTAAAAAATGTTATAAAAGATTGCCACTTGTAATAGAATTTATTAGGGTTACCCCTCATGGAATACTTAATTCTCCAGTTTTAGAAAGGACATCGTATCTTTGAGCCACTGAGTGGTAGAGGGAGCTTGGGTGGCTTTCCAATGAAGAAGTAGTTGGCGTCTCACCAATAGGGAGAATATCCAGGTGGTTTGACGTATAATGATAATAATTACCCGGGAGCCCAAAAATGGCAATATGAGGAGAAATGTCTATAGTCTTGGAAAATACCTTAGACAACATGTTAAAATAGTTCTGCCAAAGATTAGATAGTGACAGACATGAGTAGAACATGTGAGTGAGGTTACAGTTAGATGGAAAGATGACATTTATCACAACTGTCAGGTATGTTGGGAAAAAATTTGTGCAAGCTAAATAGCACCTTGAATTGTATCAGTGTGAGACGAGCACAAGTATGGCTTGTGTGAATAATGTTGAGGCCAGCATCCCACCAATCATCATCCAGGTCCAAGCCCAGCTCAGATTCCCATGTGCTCTTAACTGTGGTGTGTTGAACTTTCAAAAGACTGTAATTTAATATAAAGCACTGAGACGAGTGACTTTTGTCTGGGACTTAGGTAGAGAAGCTCCTCCCAGGGTTGACTTGGAGGAGAAGATGGAAACATCAGTAATAAAGATCTGACACAACGTCTGACCTGGAAGTACTGAAAGAGATGAGATGGGGGTATGTTAAATTTGTTTGACAGCACGGCAAAGTTTTGGAAGATACCATCTTTGTAGAAATCCTTAAAAGTATTTTATTATGCCAAGCAGAAAACGTGGAATCTGTAAACAAGGGTTTAAACAAATTGTTCCACAGTAAAGGAGCAGTAATGGATGGTGAGGTAAACTTAAAATGTGTCCTGAACTGGGCCATATTTTGAGGGTAGAGTGTGCCACTTGGTTAACTATAAAACCAAAGAGGTTAGTTAAAGTATTTGAGGTAAGAAGGGCCAACAGAGAAGAATCAGTACAGGATTGCACCTCTAGCTTACACCAAGGCAAATCAGTCGGTGCAAGCCAAAATAAGATTTTGTGGATGTGTGCTGACCAATAATATAATTGAAAATTAGACAGGCAAAGACCGGCCTTAAATTTACATCTCTGTAAGACCGATCTACATATCCTGGGTGCCCTACCTTGCCATAAAAAAGCTGAAATGGTTTGATCAATATTTTTGAAAAAAGCTTTTTGGCAAAAATAGAGGGAGACATTGGAATAGAAACAAAAATTTGGACAAGACATTCATTTTAACAGTGTTGATCCTACCAATCAATGAAAGAGGTAGACTAGCCCATCTCTGAAGGTCAGAGCTGATTTTAGATAACAAAGGGGAGAAGTTTGTTGATTGAAATTCGACCAGTTTTCTAGTTATGTTGTTCCCCAGATAATTAAACCCAGAGGGGCTCAATTTAAATGGGACATCAAGCTGATCAAGTCGCATAGCCAGATCAATAGGGAAGCGTACACACATGGAAATGTTCACTTTATAACCAGAAAATGCACCAAACCTCTGAAAGACAGAAAGAATTAAGGGTATACAGTGGTTTGGATTTGAAACATACAATAATAGATCATCTGCATATAGTGAAAGCTTTAACTCCATAGAACATTTTATCCCAGTGAAGGCAGAGGAAGATCTCAGATAGACGGACAAGGGCTCTATAGCTTTGGCAAACAATAAAGGAGACAAGGGGCAGCCCTGCCGGGTGCCACGGGATAAAGTGAAGGAATAGAATAAAATAGAATAGAATAGAATAGAGGGCGACATGGTGGTGTTAGCACTGTTGCCTCACACCTCTGGGACCCGGGTTCGAGTCTCCGCCTGGGTTACATATGTGTGGAGTTTGCATGTTCTCCCTGTGTCGTCGTGGGGTTTCCTCCGGGTACTCCGGTTTCCCCCCACAGTCCAAAGACATGCTGAGGTTAACTGGAGTTAATAAATTGCCCATAGGTGTGCATGTGTGAGTGAATGGTAACAGTGTGTGAGTGTGCCCTGTGATGGGCTGGCCCCCTGTCCAGGGTTGTTCCCTGCCTCGTGCCTGTTGCTTCCGGGATAGGCTCCAAACCCCCCACGAACCAATAGGATAAAGTGGAAAATGAATAGAATAGAATACTTCTTTAATGTCCATCAAATTTACATCAGATGGAAATTCATCTTTGACAGTGACGTACTGTAATTCAACACACAATACAGACAACACTATATACAATAAACATATGTCAATGCAACTAAGTATAAATAAAATGTTATAAAATCATTCCAGTTTACTCCAGGTGAGAGATTTAACATAAATGAATAGATTTAAAACAAAATACATAAGATACCAGTATAATTAAACTAGTCGCTAAATAAGTTATCTAAAAAAGTCTTTGTTAAGGATTGTTACAGCTGATGAAATAAATGACCGCTTGCAGCCTTTTTTCTTGACTAATGAGACTACAAGTGGCAATAGCTGGAAGGCACAATGAAGTGGATGAAAAAGATCTTGATAAACCTGCTGTGCCTTCTTTGTCAAAATCTATGAGTACAAGTAGAAGAGTTGATGTTGTTTATGTCCTGTGATTTTCCCGGCCTGATGGACGATTTAAGAACATAAGAAATATACAAACGAGAGGAGGCCATTCGGCCCATCAAGCTCGCTTGGGGAGAACTTAACTA
>JAABNX020000090.1:7823155-7839215 GCA_015163995.2 Mormyrus lacerda | reverse complement strand
CTATGGCCACGAGTTCTTGTATTTGAACTAATGCTGAAGTAACTATTTGGTTGAACAGCATCCAAACCTGTTAGAAGAGAGCACTAAACTCACAGGACAGATTGAATGCCAGGCAGAAACCAGAGAAGGGAAGTTCTCCCCAGGTCCTCTGTAGCTCTTTAAACTTATTGGTGAGGTCCAGATTGCTCCTCTCCAGATGAATCATGGCATACTCGACCCTCTTCTCCGTGCAAAAGTGGAAGTGTCAAGGAAATGGACAGTGATGAGGCCGTGCAGATCTCGCGTGTAAATTCATGCAGCATGGAAGATATTGCATGCTCTGTTGCTCCCTTTAAATTCATCAAAAGTCTTCCTATGTAATTAAATACTGTATTCCCTTAAGTCGGTTTCAGAGGTTATTCACTTCAAACTTGATTACATATATTTATTTAGCAGACTTATCAAAGCGACATAGATGACAAAGCAGGGTTAGGGGTCTTGCTCAAGGGCCTCATGGTGCCATGTTACCATCCATTGGTTTTGGACTGGCAACGTTACGATCAACCGGCTGAGTAACACACCACCTGATCTCATCTGATCACTAATAAAAACCTGCACTGGCAGTTAAGTTTGGCGAGTTGCAGTAGTGTTTAATTAGCTTTAGCTATTTCTCCTCATAGCCAGCCATTAAACAGCGAGCGCGGGAGGCGGGCTGAACTCCGCCGCTGACGTAAGCTGTCAGACGCCGAGTAGTATTTCAGTTTGAGTACATTAATTGTCGCTTCTTTATGCCTAGGGATGGACCATACCACTGCTTTAAACTTGCCAACAGGGTTGGCGACGATAAAATTTGCGAAGGGCTGTAAATGCTAGAGCAGGGGTCACCAGCCTTTTTGAAACTGAGAGCTACTTCACAGGTACTGAGCCATATGAAGGGCTACCAGCTTGAAATGCCCTTCTAAACTTGATGTATAATAAACATGCTTAGATAGTCATTTTCAAATATATATAAATGCAAATGTGATTAAAGAATAGCAACAGCATAAAGCGAAATCTTACACGCTGCTCACTGGTGAGTGCTATTTTTAGAACAGGTCCGCGGGCGACTCATACGGTCCTTGGGGGCATCCTGGTACCCGTGGGCACCATGTTGGTGACTCCTGCGCTAGAGTATCGATCGATTTCCCTGTTCTTTAGTGAATCCGGTAAGACCTTCCTTATCTCTCTTGTTACTGGCATTAGTTCACATTCTGCTCCCTATAATAATATAAACATTTGAATTAGGTAAAAAGATATTTTACCGCCAAAATCAATTCTCAAAGTGAAACACTGATAGAAATAATCGATGTTTCAGTATTGATCTGCACATCCTTACTCTACACTGCCCTTAACTCTGGTGCCCTTAAACAGGCATATAGATTTACTGCTTTGATATAACTATATTGTGAATGAACTTATGTAAATGGATTTGTCACGAGTAACCGACGTGACATTTCACAGAACTTTCAGTAATCCCAACACAAATAATCTGATCGAAAACTAAAGAAAACATTATCTTAAATCTAAATTGGTCTGTTTTTTGAAGCCAGGGTATCATTTGTTTGTGCATATTTACCAGGAGTATGATTAAAATACAGCATTTCAGCATCACCTGAAATTTCATAAGAATGGAGAACATTAAGTACAATATGCTGTAAGAAACCAGCAGATACAGCCATTCACATAAGACCAGTAGCAGCGTTTTAAATATAAAATTTAATTTTTGATCAATACACTTGAACAGAATTTGTACAGAGGACAACATTATCAACAGCACACATTTTGGAGGTTGATCTCATAAGGGAAGAAAAAACAGCGATCATGTGATACTCAACATTCTCTCCATATTTATATCAAACATACGTACTGTCCTTAAATCATTATCTCAAAAATAAAACCACCATCATGGCTACTTCAGTACACCAAACTATGAACTGATTGTGAGCATGAAAAACATCTCTCACTGGTATGCAGACCATGTGTACATGTACACATATTTCACAACTTTGGGTACTTCTTAGTTAGATAATTCATAGTAGAACTAAAATGTGATGTCTGGGTCTGTGGAGCAGACTAATGCTCGACACTGGAAAATGCCAAATAGATTTAGGTCTTAATATGTTACAAAGCAGGCATTTACAGATTTAAATGCTGGCCAAAGCTTTACCTTGTACTTTGCAAACATATCCTGTTGTGGCAGTGAACTTGAGTGTTTTCATTCAGAACAAGAAGGGTGCCTGAAGGCACCTAGAACGACTTCCACGACACAGACTAAATGTAACAGACACCCATGAATGTGACATTGCAGAAGAATGTAACAGGCATGTGTAATCTGGTTACTTCAACCGCTGAACAGAACACACCAGATCAGTGTTTCCCAACCCAATCTTCGGGGACCCCCAGACAGTCCACATTTTGCTCCCTCCCAGCTCCCAACACACCAGCACTGGGCATTCGAAGTTCTTGATTGGCTGGGATATAATATGTGGACTGTCTGGGGGCTCCTCCTTCCCCAGGACAGGGCTGGGAAACAGTGACGAAAGCTAGACTTGTGCCGTCTGGAACGTCCCCTTTTTGTCCCCGTCGCATTGATTTAATCATAGAATGAGACTCCAGGTTTCTGTTGAACTAACTTTAGTGGCACTAACTATGAACTAGGGCTCCAAAGATTAGAGATGGTCCTCAGTGTACAGGCAGGGAAGCCTTCATTTAATCTACTGCGTGTTAAAGAAAAACATTGATTTAATTCAAAGGCATAGACTTATTTATTTACATACATGTGAATATGTAAATAAATCCCCACCCCTCAGTTAATAAGCAGTTGAAAAGCAGTTAATATAGGTGTCCGGTTGTAGTGTGCAACATGTAGGATAGATCATGTTTAATAGGAAAATATACTGATACACTGCTACATATATACATAAAATGAATTTGTGGTTGAAAAAGAATGAGAACTACGCAGTTTAAATGCTAAAGGGGGGTTGTTTAAAGGTTTGACCCAATTCACGTCATTTTATAAAAACGGTAAAGCTGTAATAGATGAATGGTTGCATATGCTGAAGGCACAATGGGAAATAAAAGCAAATAAGAGCCATTCCTTCCTTCATACAGGGATCGCCTTTCACACTGTGTGTAAACTGCAGCATCTAGTCATGCCTCTGACAGACCTCCCTTAAAGCTGCTTATTCACTTCAAACAGCCAAACTGCTCATTCCACATTTTAGAGGAAATATCGCACGGAGAAGATAAGAACCACCATCCAACACTGGAGCTCCCCAGTGACCAGGAATCTCCCTAACTTCCAGTTTAGTTAACTTTAAATGTCGGTGTCAGCCTTGTCATGTAAACCAAGTAATAAAGAATATAAAAAAAAGTCATCACAGGTAAGTAGTCTCACACTGACTATAATAGCGGTGAGGCACCCAGTTAAAATTCACAACTTATTGTAGTAATATGGTTAAAAAAACACACTAATTTGTGAGGTTCATTGAACACAAATTGGAAAAAAAACAAGTGAAAAGTTACAGGACCTCGGTTATCATGGGACGCATGCACAAAACAACAGACTGACCAGAAATGACAAGATGCAACGCAGAATTTAGCCTTTGGTTCTATAAGAGTTGGAAGAGACCAACTTGTAGATCATAGAAGACCAATGGGAGCTGTGCATGAGGCAATGAGTTGCTTTGAGTCACAGTGAGGTGCAGCTTTTTTGGTGTGGTGAACTACAGCATCACTCAGCCTAACGCTACTTTAAAGCTCTGCGTAGTCGTCAAGTACACCAAATATGAACATGACCACGTTCGCAGGCATTTTAAGAGAGAAATTTCAGCTTCAGTTTCATCTGGTCTAATCACTGAATTATTCAAGAGACGACACCTGCAAGGTGATCTTTCACCTGGACTGTGCCGACTCCACCAGCCAGATGTTAATAGGCGATGAACCACGGTCGACTTTCATCAACATTTGAGCAAGACGCCGAACCCCAAATGTGCAGGATGGCGCCTTGCATGGCAGCCTCCGCCACCGGTGTGTGGATGGGTGAATGTGAGGCGTGTATTGTAAAGTGCTCTGAGTACTCGTAGGAGTAGAAAAGCGCTATATGAATGCAGTCCATTTACCATTTACATCAACTGAAACTGACTGCAGTGAGCCAGTGGGAATTAAATCATCGGTGCAACCAAACGAACACGGACGTTTCAGCTACAAAACACAGCTGTGAGCGACAGAGCAGAGTAGGAGCTATTCCTCCCGTTTGTGACTGAATACCATGTTTAGGTTTAATGCTGGGAAGGACAGGCTAGATACTTGGACACCACAGACGATACAGGGATCTTCCAAATAAAAAGAAGCTAATATATAACGGTTGACCAAAAATATTGCTCTTTTGACATTATTTATACTGATCTCCACACGTGGGAAAAATAGGAGGAATAAATGCAAAGGAGACACCGGCATGTCAGGGAAACAGGTGACCTGTGGCCCCCCAATCATGTGTTACTGCTTGGGAGTTTAAATAATGAATCTTATAGTGTGAGACACCTGAACACCTGGTTCCCATGCCAGCCACCTTAACCCATGTTACTGTAAGTAAAAAAAAAAAAGAAAAAAATGTCTGATGATATAAAATCAGAATTGATGACAAATTTACAAATGTACATGGGCTGGAGAATTTGCCTGCTGCCCTTCTGTGACTGGCTAACCGGGGGGGGGTCTCACACTGGCATGTGCATTTCCGTGTACTCATCCTGCCCCTCCTTTTCATCAAACGTTGGCTCTGCCTCATCTGAATCCAGCTGGAACACAACCACAGACAGATGGGGTCAGTCTGGATTAAAGGAACGCTTGTCATGCTGTGCATGTGCACGCCCTTTCGGATGACTTACGCATTGCATTTCACGTGTAGTGAAAATCTGGGGCAAGAGGAACATCTTGAGTGGGACTGTGAGGATGAGGACGAAGGGGAAGGCCAGTGAGGCCACTGTTGACATCACTGCCCAAAGCACTGCCAAGCAAATCAGCTGGATGCCTGTGAAGAGGTGCATACGCAAGGTACGGACCTGGAGGAGGAAGGGGAGAAAAAAAAAACAGCTCCGCACTTGGATACACGGAAGCGAGTGCAAATCAAATTCGTGAGATCTCAACAAGCGGCAACTATCGGATGTTTATGTTGTTTATTTTTGATGATGCTTATCCGACATAAAATCCGTACCTTCCGCACATAGCTGTGATCGGGATGGTACTTTGGGGGCATCAGCAACAACATCATGCGTTCAGTGAGCTGGATGCCGTTGAGTGACATCACACCCATGTAAAGGAAGATGCCGAAAAGCACAGCGATGGGGATCTGGCGCAAGAGGTCACCGATGACGATGGATAAGCCTGCAGAGTGGCAGGGGAGATACGGCGTGATGTCAGATATCAGTGTGTGGGACAGGCGAGAACGTGGAGGGAAGACAGTTAGGGCGGGCAAGAGGAGAAGAAAAAAGACAAAGAGTCTAAATCAGTCTCTGTGGACCTACCCACAAGGATGGCTACCAGGAGCCCAGTCACCCTTTGCTCCTTCACCTCCTGGATGCGGGGTTTGTCTCCTGGGGCGACGGCTTTGCTCATGACGGTGAGGGCATTGACATGCGTGACCGACCGCACAGTGGCAGCTGCGAGCCAGGGCAGACCAAATAGCGCGGACACGCCGCCAAGGACCACGATGATCAGCAGGTCCAGATGAAACCCAGAACCCTTTACGAGCATTCGCTCTTTCTTACTGACAATCAGCCTGGGAGGGGGGAGAACAACAGGGGAGGTGAACTGTGCTCCGGTTAACACTTTGCCCGACCTTCATCCCCGGAGGTTAATGAACCCTCGTTTCCAGTTGTTATAAACAATCATGCAGGACTCTTGAGCACTACTGATCTGCTGTCTGGGCTTAAGAACATGTTGGGTAGGGGGTCTCACGTGGTGATCTGTGTCTCCATGAAGATCAGGATGAAAACCAGGATAGCAGGAAGGAAACTGGCCGCCATCATCCAGATGGGAAACTGGCCGTCCGACCCCAGTGGATTGATCACCCAGCCACGCTTATCTGGGCTGGTCACTGAGAAGCCACTGGGCACGCTCAGTTTCTAAACAGGAAACGGAGGTTAGGGTTAGCAGCCAAGGAACACCACTTTCTTCAGAATATTACCACATGTTCAGGGAAACAGGGCTGACAAACTCCTGTCTTTCTGCAAGCCAGTGACCTCATCTCTTACACTTTTGAATGATTAATTTTAATGATATTAAACCAAACATTAGAAAGAGAGACATTGTTTCCCCATGAGATGAATCAGCTTAAATGAATTTAGAAAAAAACTGCATAACAGCTAGCTAGCAAAATGTCATATGAAATAATGTCTCTGTCATACTGGCAGTAGGGTATGAATTTCACAAGGAGATGTGAGGTTTCTGGGTGGCATTATTGCTGCTACTGGCAGCAACTAGGATGGAAGAATTTCTCCTAAGCTGGAGATAAACCCGCAGTTTCAATGGATAGTACGCACATTTCCTGCCCTTGTAAAAGCTACGTAGAGACTCAACCTCACCTGTGTGTAGGTGTCCTTGATACTGTAGTCCACCAGGACCATGATGAGGATGGCGATGGGAACCCCAAAATCGCCGATCACTCTGCGAAACTGCACAACAGGTCAGAGGAACAAGGTTAGGCTGAATGCATGTCTCCTGATCCCACCGAACCCCATATGTTTGACTAAAAGGCAGCAAGGCGAAGCCTCGGAATGAGGTCTTTTTGTGATTAACAAGTCACTTAGCTGCTTCAACAAATCCCCAAGTGGCTGCGCTAGAGGCTGATGGTAAGAATTCCACAATGAATGTAGACTCACCCTGCCAGGAAAAAAGGCACTATTTTTGAGCTTGCGTAAATAAAAGGCGATGAAGAAGGTGCCCGACATAAGGACCAGGGACAGCAGGGCAGTATTGGGCTCTCCTCGCACCCTGGGGGGAGCGGCGGGTGCCACTGGTGAGCTGTTGGTGATGGCTGCGGCAGAGCTATTGCTGCCCCTTGCGGTGCTGTTCAGGGTACAAGGCTGCAGAGGATGATCCTGAAAAATCTGGGTATTCCACACACACCAGAAACAGTCAATCGGAGAGGAAGCACCTACAGAGATCACACGATATCCTAATCGTGAACCAGGTCCTTAAAAAGTATACCTTTCACTGGTACTCTGTGTAGCCACTCTATGGCACCTGAAATTCCGATGAATGTGGTGCAGCATAATTCATCATTTACACTGCATACGCGGTTCCGGCACTCAGAGCAGCACGGTCGTGTTCTCACCTTGCCCAGCTTGGAGAACGTCTCATAAATGAAGATGAGGGAGATGAGGAAGGAGAAGATCTCCTGGGTAAAGCGGGAAACGAATCGCACCAGGAAGCTGCCCTCGAAAGCCACCATGAGCGCGACGATGGCGACGAGCCAGAAGCCGATCCACACTCGCCCTGTCAGATAATCCAGCTCATTCGCCTGGGAAAACTGTGGGTCAGACAGACGGCGAGAGACGAGCAGAAAGACCCATGTTTAGAATAGCCTTTGTAGGAACCAAGGTTTGTGGCTGAAAATGACATCTCTGAAATCATTCTTCCGAAAGGTTTCTCTCATCTCACTTCAGTGGATGAGGATGCCGTACACAAACATTTTTAAAAATTTAGGAATAGCACTCACTGATTTCAACCCAACAGATGAACTGTCATTGCCAACAACAGTGACAACAGTATAAGAGCTGAAATGCAGAAGGATGGATGCTGTGAGGTGGGTGGGGCTGCTATGCAGTTCCAATAACTTGGTTTGGGCCCAATGGGTAACAGCATCAGTGTCTGAAGATGCACAACAATCCCACACACCTTCAGCCTCGACCCCTTATGATCTCCACCACTAGGTCACACCCTACGTCTGTCAGTGGCTGATCTGAAAGATTCCACACAGCCACACACTGGCAAAGGCCGGTGGCTCAAAGACAGGTCATTAACGACAGCTCACGTGTTGGCTGACTTGTACAGCCGCATCGGCCCAGCACTGGCTCCCTGGCAGAAGAAGCGAGCGTGGGGGGGACTCACTGAGAAGAAGGCCTCCTCAAACACTAGCAGGGGCCCTGAGAAGCCCACCACCAGGAGGGGCTGTGCCCCAAGCAGGCAGAAGAGGATGCCCTGCATCGCAGTGGCAATGATCAGCTCTGATACGCCAATCAGCCCGTTGGTCTTCTCCCCTGAGGAAGAAAGAGAAAGGGGGGGACAGAGGAGAGGGAGCAATAAGAAAATATAGAATATAGAACTGGGGGGGGGCAGCAGTGAGGTCTGATTGCACTTTAGTGCCATTTCATTGGACATTAAGCTAAGCATCAGTACCGGTTTCTGACATGTCTCTCGATAAAATAAAAATGATTCTGTGATTTTTATTACCCAGGATGCACATAACCAGTACACGAGTACACATTCAACATATACAGCGATGAATGTTGCAATTTCTTCTTATGTCATCATGACAACGCAAATGCATACTTATTTTATCACTGTGCATTCTAACCTTCATATGGCCAACGTGAACTTCAATTGGGGTATAAACAGTACAATGCACAGTGATTTCTTGTCAATTTATACAGTGAATCTGTACTTGTATACCAGTTTAATGCATCCCTAAGAATAATTATTATTCTTCAAGCATTCACAGTACAACACTGAGCACAGCAAGAGAGCCGGACTCACATACAAGTCTGTCACCAGAAAAGATCCTTCACACTATTTTGGCACATCACTCACCCAACAAGCCACCGAACGTGATAGCGGGGGATAAGGCAGCGAAGTAGATGAAGATGACAGCAGCCATACACTGGGGATTCAGGGCGTCCCTGAAGTCACTGACGTACTTGGGGTAACGCCGGCAGATGTCGTGAATCAGCCCCCCGAAAGGCCGTCCTGTCCGCCGCAGGGGATCGTCGCTGGGCTTGAGGGGGGTGAGGAGAGCCTCTGTGCCGGAGCAGGGATTGGAAAGAGGGCCACAGCGTCACGGTGACGTCCCATATGCGGGGGGGCATAAGATCCGTACAAGTGGGATGCTACTACATCACTGCTAACCGCTTAGTGAGAGCTAGTAAAATGGACCAGCGCCTCACGGGTAGCTCATGAGGGCGTGTGGACCAAAGCTTCCTCACCCCTGTCCTGGGTGCTCCGCACATCCTTGGCCAGCAGCTTGACCTCCTGCTCCTCGCGCTTTCTCAGCATCTCCCTCTGGAAGCGCGCCACGGAGCGCAGCAGCTCCTCCCCTCCCACCTCGGACGGCGGCAGCACGATGCTGCAGTCCAGGAACGCGTTGATGGCATTGAGCAGATCCTGGCGCTCGTCGGCCAGATAGGCGGCCTCATGGAAGTACTATGAGCCAAAGAGGGGAACCGGGTCTGTCTCTCAGTCTGACACATCGCCCCAGAACCGGGTCTGGACAGCTGTCTCTCAGTCTGACACATCGCCCCTGAACCGGGTCTGTCTCTCAGTCTGACACATCGCCCCAGAACCGGGTCTGTCTCTCAGTCTGACACATCGCCCCAGAACCGGGTCTGGACGGCTGTCTCTCAATCTGACACATCGCCCCTGAACCGGGTCTGGACGGCTGTCTCTCAGTCTGACACATCGCCCCAGAACCGGGTCTGGACGGCTGTCTCTCAGTCTGACACATTGCCCCTGAACCGGGTCTGGATGGCTGTCACACAGTCTGACACATCTCTGAACCAAGTAATCAACATGTTGTTGAAATTTTATCTGATGCAGCCTTGAATTGATCTAGAGGCCGCATGACCAGCTGTCATACAAATAAATGATTAATAAGATCTTTCTGCCCCAGTTGATTATGGTCTGGTATTATAGAATCAGAGCTTTACCACATGTATATCCATCAATATTAGTACACTCTGACCACCTTGGCCCTATAATATAATGCAGTGGTTCCCAAACCAGTCCTTGATGCCCACAAACAGTCCACAGTTTTGCTCTCTCTCAGTTCCAAGCCAATCAAGAACACTGAATACCTGGTACAGGGGTGTCGGGAAATGGGAGAGAGTAAAAATGTGCACCGTCTGTGGTTTGATACGGACACACTTACCTGATGCATTAGCCTCACCTCTTCCTGGCCACCCAAACACCACAAGTAGCTGCAGAACAGGTCCCCATGCCTCTACAGGTGTCTCAACCCGATATGAACCTGTGAGACATACCTTGTCCGACATGAGGGTTGAGATGGAGCGGCCAATCTGGTGGTAGTCCATGTTGGTGCCGGGTGGGCCCAACAGGATGAAAAGGAAGCGGACCGGCACTGGCACTTCCAGGACCGACTCGAGGAGGACGGCCTCTTGCAGTCGCACAAATGCCATGGTGGGCTGATCCAGGAAGTCCACACACCCTGCAAGATCAGATGCCACATTTACGCGTGACCCAAACGGCACACACGGGCCCTCATCCTACCTAAAGCAGCCAGTCAGAATGAGGTACTCTGACACAGAGCGAGTCACGGCAGGACCCAAATTTACCAACAAGAACGACTGTGGCTTCTGCATTGTCCGGGATCTTTTCCAGAAGTTTCAATTCGTGTTTCGATTTGGACCTGTGCATGCCCAGCACTGGCGTACTCTCCTTCTGCATTAGAAAGTCCAAGAACAATTCAAGCACATTACAGAGGAGACATAGACGGTTCACTTGAATGACTGTCACAGCAGGGGGATGCGTGGCTGCTTTCACATCCCGCAAACTATGCAAACTCCAGCCAAGACCCAACAGAATATAGTTGCATGACATCTCAGCTTAACAGAGATGGGAGAGGATGAATCCAACCATTCTATCCCGGTACTCCTCGTCCCTTTGACACATGCATGATGTAATTTCAGGTAGCGTTTGGTGGGTGACGTACCTCGTTCTTCTCAATACTGACGCGGGTATCGTTCTCAGAGCCTGAGACGCTCCCGCTCATGAGCGGATCAGTAATAGAGGGCTCAGCCGGAGGGATGTGGTTGGTGCTGTGGTAGTGGGACATGAGGGAACCCAAGCTGGACGCCGAGATGTTCCTCGGGAAAGAGTGGTCTTTCTCGTCGCTTGGGTGGCTGGAGGGGGCGGAGGAATTGGCGATTGTGGAAAGGTGACAATGAGTACAAGGGAGAGAAGACGAATCCCAGCAGATCCATTCATGTTTTCAAATCATTTTTCAAACATTTAAAAAAAAAAAAATAATAAAAAAAAAATTCGAAATTCATAGAACGGATGTTAATGATCTGCCAGATGTCCCTTCTCACCTGTGTTTGAGCAGTAGTGCTCTCAGCACATTGGCACGGTCGTCAGCTGTGATCTGGTCCGTGATGATCATTTGCTCCACCACCTGGTGGGCGATGCCGGGCAGGGTCTTCTGGTCCAGGTCCAAGAGAACTGCCCCTGAAGACAGATTGAACCCAATGACATTTCAGTCTTTCAGGTGACACTCTGCTCCTCTCTCTGGCACCCCCAGCCCTCCGTTCCCTAATGCTGCATGTTGTCTTCTGTGATTTGTTCCTTTTTTGCATTCAAATGAAAGAATCAAAAGAAGAATAAATAATCTTTCTTAATTACATACTGGAAACCTACAGTAAAGTATGTGTGAAGAGCACAACTCTGATTGGGCATCAGAGGTAAGCCACACCCCAAAAACACACCTTGAGCAATGGTCCTACGCAGCTCCAGCAGGCTGCGGAAGCTGAGCGAGGCTACGTGGGGCTTCCCCCAGCGCTCCGTCTCCTCCTCCACGTCCTCCTCAAACTTGATCCACCGAGCCGTCTCCCGCCACTGCATCTCCTGATTCTTGTCCATGATGAGCTCGTTCAGCTCTACAAATACCTGAGGGGACACACAGAGACAGACACAAGCACAACGCAGAAGACATTGGTCAGAAAGGAGGCACCAGACTGTAAGATAGACATGGCTCACAAACCATCTGCTCATCCCGTGATATTGTCACGCACCGCTCACCTGCAGCCCCGTGGACATCTAACCTGAGCAACTCTGTCGTCATTTGCCAAGGAAAGATGGAAATCTTAAAAAGGTTAGACAACCTAAACTTTTGGCGATCACAAAAATCTCATTTCAGTCCAATAAAAATGATGAAGGATGTGGAATATAAATGAATGCAATTCTGTCTCTGATTTGCACAGCCAGAGCATCCAATCAGGTGTAGCCCAGGCAAGGTCCTAAGCTCTTCCAGGAATGCAAGGAACGGTGTCCAAGTCCAACACCGGACACTAATCACATCTCTAAATGTGGGTAAGGTCATTGACTCCTTAAGCCATGTCCATTTCCTGGACTACCCAGATTTTTGTAAACACCTGGAACTAAACGCCTCCAAGCAAGTCTGAATTAGCTTTTCTCACGCCGAATTGAAGTAAATTCATTTACCTTTAAATGACCATCTGATACCCGACCGACACACTTTCTTTAAAGCAGCAGTATATTGGTTCTGAGCAAAAAGCACAGCACGAGAGTGACCACGTAGCCTCCGTTTCTATATGGCTCTGACCACACAGAAGTTACCATTCGCACATGCATGCATACACTTCTGACCGCACAGGAGCCTCGGCTTGCACATGTGCACACACCTCCGACCACACAGAAGCCTACGTTTACACACGTGGAGGACCCAGCCTCCCAGTGAAACTGAATAATTAACCTGACGCACCTTTCGGCTTAGCCAAATGCCACATGCACACTAAGCTAAGCCCTGCTGGTGTCCGAGGTTCGGAGCCTTATCACACACTACCTCCTCCTATATGGGGTGAGCGGTGACTGCTCACTCCTATCACCCCCCGCCACTAAAACCTGTTGCACCCTACACACATGCTCACCTTCCGTCGCCAGTCCGCATCATACTGGTAATCCACCCGGACCATGTTGCGGGTTGCGGTAGAGCGGGACAGACGCGAGAGAGGCCAGCCAGAGATGCTCATTCCTGACCTTCCAGCTCCAAAAAGAGGTGCCTCGCACACCAGGGTACGCACATGCCCGCCCCGAGGGAAACTCGCAGTCTGACTGGCGGCCGTGAGCTCACACTTAATAAAACATGGATGGCTGACTGACTGACTCTATGGCTCTGGGGTCCTGTTACCTGTTTTTTTTTCTTTTTACGATGTGAAAGAAAAGACGCAAGTTCATTCATTTTTAAACTCCACTACACCTCTCCATCCCTCCCTCTCTCTCTCTTGCGCGGACAGGGTCATGCAGGTAAAGGAAAAACAGGTATAAAGTGAACGTCTTTTGTGACAGCAGGGGTACTGGGCCCCCACTGACTGGACCACCCCCCAGACACCTCCCCGCGATGTATTCATATGGCTTCTGCTTGCTACCATACAACTGAACAGTCGCAGCACCGTTTCCACGTCAGATTTTATTTATTCTGTCTCTCCGGGTCATCTCACCTCATGCGGGGTGCGGTCCAGTTTCCGGCAGCGAGTGCTGGGCTCTTTGTGGTCCTTGCTAATGTGCACCACCTGACCCTTGGTGCTCTTCCTGACCAAGTGACGCCGTACCCCAGGGACATCCTCGAAACGGTGGCCTGAGATGGGCAGATGTGGGCGAACGTGAGGGACCATTGACCCACACAGTGGAATATATTTAACTTAGTATATGATTCTTGTGCCCCCCCCCCCTTGAAGGAGATGGTCACATCAACCAGCATAGAGGACATCACATAATAATCCATATAAAACTTTGTCAACTGGTGGTTGACAAAGATAACAAACTGGTCAACATGAAGTAATGTCATCAACCACTGATGTCAATTCTGGTCCCCGGTCACCACACTGAACGTCTGATAAGTACAAAATCTTCTTCACCAGACTTCAGGTCTGAATGGTGCAGATCTGAACTGCTGGGTTTGATTACGAGGATGGAAATTAGTAAACTTCTAATTCCATCCTCTGTATAACACGCACCGAAGACATGCATCAGTATCAACGGCACTTCATACAAACCTGTAAAAATTTCAGAGGTGGATATTACACAGTCCCAGTCTTTGTGTACGTACAGCTCTGCTCCACCTTTGAGAGCGGTGACAGCATTCCAACAACCACTGGTCAATTTGCGTTGCGGTTCAGCAACATTTACATTACCTTTTATTTATTTAGCTTTTATCCAACATGACACGATTTTTTTTCTTTTTGTTTTGGGAAAGCAGGACCAGCCCGTCACTGGAGCAATTAGGGGTTAAGGGTCCTGTTCGGGGCCTAAAGGTGAAATCACTCTGTTGATTCTAGGATTTGAACCTTCCCATTACATCCTAGCATCCTAACCTATTCAGCTACACACCAGCACTGTTAATCCGAGACCACCCACAGACAAGTAACCCAATTCTTTTTTCCTCAGTGTCGAGGACCTGAATCGTTCACAAATTTCCAGTCTCCCTTTTACTTTAGCATTAAGTCTCAACCTTGGAGGCAACTGGGCTACACAGGTAGGGTGGAGATGGTACATGGGGTGAACCAGGCAGCCTTTCACACTAAATGAGTCAAAAACTCCACAAACAAGTAACGAACACCAAGGTGAGAACCAAAGAATGAGCCGCTTACTTACTCAGGTTACGTGGATTTCGGTAAAATCCCGAAGATCTATTTGAAATGTTTCGCCTTTGATTTCCTTTGAGTGAATGTGCTCTTTTGTTGTGACAGTTTACAGAACAGCAGCAGTCATAACTGCGTCTGAACACAAAGCAGATTGATGGATGCGGAAAAACACAATTGTAGTGGGCAGATCTGGCCCTGCCAACAAAGGGCTGAAATTCCTACAGAATGAGCAGCACGCATGGGGAGGAATGAAAGGCCACATTTGATTTGCGGTCATGTGCTTTTAGAAGGCCTCCACGTTTGCATCTGATCAAAGTTAATTAAATGCATTCTGTATTTCCTTTCTATAGAGACAAGGGTATAATGGAAAAGGATGACATTTTCTGACCGTTATTACAATTCTTGATTAGGCCACTTGGATTTTCTATTTATTCTAAATAAAGATGGTTCCTGTCACAGTGTATTTTCTGACATGAGTCTATACCACGAAATGAGGCTTGATGTATGGAGTCATTGGGATTCCTGGTCAGTTATTCACCATCTAAGACACATAAGTATTAGAGTTTGCCCTGTCAGGGAACCTTAGTACTCACTTTTGATGCCATCCAAGTCCACGGTGGGTAGCATCTGTGCCTCACTCTCATCCGTGGGAATGCGTTCATAATGGGCATGTTCAGCGGCCGTCATGTTACCGGTGCGGCGCCGTTCCTGAAGGTCATAGCTGCGGCCCGCTTGGGCCACCTTGGAGCCAGTGGGGGTGCAGCGGCCCCCAGGGCCAGCCGAGTCCGCAGGGCAGGTCGGTGAAGACGGCATCGAGGAGCAGCTGGAGGCCACGTTTCTGCTTTGGGGCGGGGTTGACACCGAGTCACTGCAAAGGGGACGGAATGAGACACTCGGAGCGGAGCGGAGGAACCCCAACACCTGCAGGGATTCATGTGTGGTCTCAGGTCACCGTACTGGATACTCACTCTGTGGGTGTGGCATCCTCAAGGTGATCCGAGCCCCTGCACAGGGCCGACTCAGGTACGATGTCTACCCGGCGTGGGGGTGTGCTCTCAGCAGCTCTGATGGCGGACAGTGAAGGGTCATCATCTGCAACGAAGAACTGAAGGGGGGGGAGACAGGGAATCCCAAGGGGCATTTATAATCTATTAAAGAGACTTCAGAAGAGTGACAATGTAGTATTTATACAGAGATTAATTATGCACCTGGTCTTCGCACATAGGAATGCTGCTAGAGATTTTGGGTCCCACGAAAGAATATTATGCTGGGCCCCCCAACCCAGACCGATCCAATTATGTTCCTTATTTTTTAGGGCCCCTTCCCTTATTAAAGTACCCCCGTTCGCTCGCTCGCTCGCTCACACACTCACACACAAACACACACACACACACACACACACACACACACACACACACACACACACACACACA
>JAABNX020000090.1:7791102-7823055 GCA_015163995.2 Mormyrus lacerda | reverse complement strand
ATTGGTGCACAACAGACCTGGGCCAATGTGCTTTGAATGGCGCAAACACACACACACACACACACACACACACACACACACACACACACACACACACACACACACACTCACACACACACACTCACACACACAGAGCCAGGGTACTACAACTTTTGACTGAATACAGTGAAGTGATTCTTTTTTCTGCTTTAGAATTAAACTCCTGTTCAGTTTAAGCCAAGACACTTCAGCCAGCCCTCCCAGTACGTAGTTCTGTACTTTCCCCACCAGTATTCCCAGTAGTAGGTTCCTACCAGCACCCTGACCCAATTCCACCAGCAGAAAACGTGATTAGGGGCTTAATGGATTAAGTGTAATTAGATTCTTTGAGTCAGACAACAAACGTGTAGAAATAACATAGTTATTGGTCGCTAGTTTTAACAAGCAAACACATTCGTAAAATAGTAAGAATGTTGTTGTATTCATTTAGCTGGGTTGGAGGGGGGGTGTTCTTTATTTAATAGACGCAAATGATAAATTATGCCATATGCATCCTGGAGCAAAATCCATCCTACTTTGACCAGGACCACTGTTCAAAATGGCCATGGTACATTTAAAAGATCCAGTCAGGGGGTCGGGTGCCTGTTTTCTGGTGACATGCGCAAGCCATTGCCACCTCCACCTGAACTCCTTCATAGCGCAAAAGCAAGACTGACAGGTCCTGATCCGATGAGACTAACCATGTCCGTGTTCTGTCACTCAGAGCACCCAAACCCTAACGTGTGACTGATCCCGTGGGAAAGGCTGTACCTGCACTGCCTGCGTGTGACCGTCCGGCTCTGCATCAGGGGTCACGTCTGGCTGGCTGCAGGACTCCTCCTCCGCCTCTTCTTCTTCTTCGTCTTCCTCAATGGTGGGGGCCCCACTGCTCCCAGAGCCCCTTCTCCGGCCAGGGCCGACCCCTTTCCTCTTCTTGCTGCTCTTCTTCTTCCTGGCCCCCGCAGGGAGGTGCTTGGATAGCGGCTGGTGGATGTGGTGAGAGGAGTGCCGGTGGTCTAGGAGGAAGAGGAGGGGTTGAGACGTTAAAGGGAGATGAGTGACTGACCCTTGGCAGCACTTTAGATTATCTAACAATGTATGCGCCACTTTAATTAAGCCAATTCAGAATCCATCTGAAAGACTATAAAGAATCATTGCAAAATTACAATTTTACTTGGAAACTTTGCCCTAAAGCAGCGTCATCTGATACAGAAGCAGAGATCTAATCTAGTCATTTTAGTCTCATCTCACTGTTCGACATCGACATGGATGGTTTAACCCAAAGCTCATATTTGCATCTCCAGTTACAGTTCAATTGATGTTAACTCTGGCTTTTGTGATCTGAGTAAGATTATTTTTTTTCCCATTGCATTGCTGATGCCATTATTCAGGAGAGACTAGTAACTGTCTAACTAATAATTCAGGTTAAGTACCGTGTTTCAAAGTACAACAGGGAAAGGCCTCTGTGGCACTTTAAAAGGTTGCGTCTAAGGTCTAAGGTTACTTGAACACCATGCTTCCTGCTTCCCTAAAAAAAGCAGCAGGGATGTAGATATATAGCTTATCTCCTGGACCATGACGGTCATGCCTCCACGCCCCAGAGCAACCAGGTATGACTCAGCCCAGCCCGTAGAGGGCGCTCACATTCGAAATCCGCCTCGTTGTAGGTGCGGTGCTGCTCATCCCGGACGCGTGGTGCAGGGTGGATGATCTGTTGGAATCTCTCCACCCCCAGGGCCTTGTTGAGGTCTCCCTCGTCATCCTCCTCACGCCGTACACCGCGGGGGAGTGGCGCCGACGGCTCGGGCTGCGAGAGTGAAGATAGGCAGGGTTATGATGCGCTTCCAGTGCGTGGACGAGTGGGGAAGGACGTGAAAGGACAAGGAAGGCCACTGTGGACAACGTTTCAGAACCCGTCAGCAGACGGGATTATGCAGTTACACACCTGGATCACTGTAATCATCGTCCCTGCACCTCTATCGCAGGGGACAAAAATACCTTCTAAATTAAATAATAGGGACAGAGGGCTCCCCGACCGCTGCCATGGAAACGGCAGCTGCTGCTCAGATGAAAAGGTTGGAAATCTTACTGCAGTACAGTGAACCTTGGCATTGGGAGGGCTGGCACTTGTGTGTATAAGACTTGCATGTGCACACATGTGTGTTCCTTAAAATTAAAAGTTCTTGTCCCACATACATACATGAATGAGACTTACAGTTCTGGTTTCATTCTATCAATGACCAATTTCTGTGAAATGCTCTTCATATTCAGTTAGTAAAAGTCCATTTGTCCTTATCTTTATTCTTAAGTCCTTATTCTTTGACTAAATCCTAGAGGTCATCTGATAAGCTTTTATTTGGTCCACGGACACATTTAAAACACAAAGGGTGATTGGACCTTTTCCATGCTCAATACCAAACTTTGGAACAGTCCGTGTCTGTTAGGTCTTCTTCCTCTATAAATGGATTTATATAAATCTATATTTAAAAAATGATTAAATTGTCATTGTTGACACACCACAGTGCACAACAATGAAATGTGTCTTCTGCATTTATCCCATATTTGACATTACAGGGGGCAGATAATTCAGTGCCCAGGGAGCAGTGTATGGGGGCAGTACCTCGCTCAGGGTACCTCAGTGGTACCTTGCTGGACGGGGATTTGAATCAGAAACCTTCCAAACACACGTGCGCTTCCCTATCCACTCCCCACCACTGACCTAACAGTTAAATCTAAGCTTAGAATGCATCTCTATGCATTAGCACACCCTGGGTCATAGTATATCTACTGTCCCCCCCCCCCCTTTTTAATTTTAATTCATATACTGTTAATATTCAAGTTTATACATTTTACTTTTTTGTTTCATTTGAATCCACTTACGTATTATTATTCAGTTTTATTTTTGGGGCCATGTTAGGTTTTTTTATGATTTTGTCAAACTGCACAGCACTTTGTTGAGGTGTGGCTGTTTGTTTCTCAACGAACATCTACCCGAAATGAAGGGAAAATGTTGTAATTACACCTTACGTACACTAGAGGGAAACAGAGTCATTGGTAAAGCCAATTGTTGTTCAGGGTCCATACCAAGTGTAACAACTGACAAGTAAATCATCAGGCTGATAAGTGATAAATACTGATGGGAAGTGCACTTTAAATTACATATCACGAAATCTAGAAATGAGGGCTGCATTCATGGTGCCATGCGTCCGGACACCGTTCGCCATGAAAGAGTCCGCTGCTTCGATCGGCTTATCTGACAGGGTCGCCTTGCTGAAGCCTCACTGTACTTATGCTGAGATTAGCAAGGTGCCACAGCCGACAGCCTGAGGAGGTAAACCACGCGTGTCGGGTGTGAGATTCGTAAACTGGGAGTCACTGTGGTTTTGATAGACAGTCTTAGTCTTGAGAATTTAGAAGACTGGGTACAGCTCCCACAAGGTCCAGAATCATAACCAGGACAAAACGTGAAATAATGGAGAAGGAAATGTGCCCTCCTGGGCAAAAAAAAAGAGAAATGGAACAAAGCTTAATGTTGGGCAATCTTAGCTGCATACCAAGAATGAAACGGGAGCAAACAATCAGTTAGAAAGGGTTAAACTATTTGCACAACAAAGCATGGAAGCAGTGAGCAGCGGGAGATTTTCAGAGAAGGAACCACCCACTGTGACCAACACTGACTTAGGGACTAATTTCTCAGAGAAGCTGCTGCCTTTACTTGGAAACGGCTCGAATCTATTCCTTGAAAATGGACGGGTCATTCTGGACATTCGTGGGGACAATGAACACTGAGCAGGTGCAGACGGCAAAGTCCTCTCACATAGTCAAAGGAGCAAGGAACGCAGGAAACATTCTCCGAAGGGATTCGTGGAAATGTGGCATGGAGGGCGGGACGGGCTGCGGAGTGAGGAGGACCGTTAAGGCCAGTCCACTTTGGAAACGTTAATGTTAAACGTTCCTGTACTGACGTTTGGACCGACCACACAGAGTCATTGACCCAGAAAAGCCAGCATCTTCACTCACTCGTAACCCTGCTACACCTGCACCATGGTGGCTGGAGAGAATGGAACAAGCCCAGTATCATCCCCCATCTTGCAGCCTGAAACAAGCTGACCACACCACAGACTGGCATCACCAAACGTGTCCTTTACTGCCCTCGTTCATTTTGGCATGCAGGTCTTCAACCTGACCCCTAGGTGGTGTCTCATTAAGCCTGCAGCATTCAGAGCTTCATCGAACCCCTGTAACTAAGTGTGGCTGGGTGCTGGTACAGTTTTACACACAGTTATTTACTCGACCAGGATATTGAAACAGTCATCAAGCATGAAAAACTTCAAAACAAAGTGCAAAACCAAAAAGCTGACTTTTCATTTTGACACCGGCTTACTCAAGGTGACCTTTGACTGCTGGGCTTTTGCAAGGCTTACTGCTGCGCAGTGTTTCCATGCAGTGTTTCCACGCAGTGGGAGCAAAGCAACTGTACGGAAAGCAGGTGTTCCGATACAGAGCTCCGCTTCGTCTCTTTCGGAGAGCGTCTCAAGCCCCGGAGCCTCGCACGACTTTCAAGAGGCCGCTCGCCTCGGGGGCCCGTAAAGTTCGACTACATTTTAAATAGCCAGGCAAGTTTCACCTGGACCCTGCATATTTGCAGGGTTTCACCTGGACCAGAAAAACGTCCCCAACCATTCGCTCTTCCGCACCCGTCTCCAAAGCACAGACAGATCAGGTTTCTCTGCACACGGACCTTTCCTTCCTCTCAGTAACTCTGCTGGGACGCAGCTGAACAGACACATGCAAGACCCATTTAGAAAGTGTCCCTCCCATCCCCCTGCTTAGGCCACTCCCGAGGAACGTCCTAGAAACGCCCCTCCCATCTTCCACATCAGCAGCATGATTGGCTCCCTGCCCGGTCTGAGAGCAGCTGTCGCATGGGCCAAGGAAAGGCTCAGGCACCAAGGTCAGTGAGAAACGGAGCCATTGCAAAATTGAGAAACCGGCGCAAACCAGATGGACGTTAGCAGGGAGGTGATCTATAGAAAATAAAAAACAATGTTTTTTCAGCAATGAACTTCATTACCTACAGGTTTTCATTCAGAAGAGAGGTCAAGTTATGACACATCGGGGTTAAGGATAAACCAGTAAAGCAGCGAGGTGCTGACCCTTTCCTGAACAGTTCTCACATTCTCACTCTCTGAGGTCAGAAGTCAAACTGATTAATGGTTAAACTGCATTATCAGTGTGTCAGCATGGGGTACAGAAGTCCCCAAAAATCCCAGCATCCACAAAAGTCACATAAACCAAGTTCAAGGTCTGGCCAATAAAGTACCGTCTCCACCGGAGCTGCAGGAGGCTTCTGCCTAGAGATTAAGCTTTATTCAAAGCTCATTGGACGAGTTTGCAGAGACATATATCCTGAACAAATCACTGTCCTCTCGCAGCCAGGGGTCATCAGATCAATGGATGGATCATTTGCCGTTCTGAAAACCAGTGACAGAGAAGGTGTCGCATTCTGGAAGAATCCAACGGGAAACGGTAACTGCAGGATTATCAGAGCGACCCTGTCTCTCCATCTCTCATCTGCCTTCAGTAATCCTGCTGGACTTTGATTACCATCGACACCAACAGATGGTGCATCCACGAGCACCGAATGTGCCATATCACGCTACATCAAGGGGTCTCCAACTCCGGTCCAGAAGAGCTACTATCCAGTAAGATTTCCATCCTACCTGGTGGCTTCTGATGAGCCACACCTGCTCCTGGTATTTACCTGAGAACTAGTGTGGCTCATCAGAAGCCAGGTAAGATAGAAAACCCACTGGACAGCAGCTCTCCAGGACCGGAGCTGGACACCCCTGCGCCACATCATCTCTTTCTACCATCTTCATCACCTAACGATTGGCTGACACTGGACACATTGCACTTCTGACAATATAACTCCAGGTCAATTCCAACTCCATTATGACATATTAGCTCCAGTTGAACCTTTGAAGGCTCAAGCTGTGTTGTTCGCACTTCTGTAAGCAAGGAATGAACTGTGCTTGTACCTGATTGGCTAAGAGCAGACATACACATTCAGTCTTTAGGGGAAGTGAATCCAGAACTTTTCTCCTTCCTACCACTTTGCGCACTGGCAGTGGGCATGTGGCAATGGGCAATGTGGGGACACACTGTAAGAAACAGAACTGGCTAAGAGAGGGTCAGGATGGAAGGGTAGCTCCCCCTGCTGGCTGCCTGGCTACAGAACGGTCTCACAGGCCGGCAGAAGAGAACACCACACGTACTATAAAACATTTGTACTTGGTCCCATATAAAATTTATATAGCAGAAGAGTGCAGAGTCTGTCTGGAAAACTACTAATCCTTCTGATTCTTATTTTCCGTACTGAACAATATGAAAGTGATGCGATATGATGCATCCAAGAACTGTTAAATCGTTAAAGTACAGTGTACATATGCAAGGTTAACAATGTAACAATTCAGTCTAGCACAGACCTGTTGAGCTCTGAGTAACGTTAAATACAAACCGGCAAGTGCTACCATTTCACTTTAATCCACTTTAATGGTTTAACAGGTACAAAATCTACAATGTAAGGCAGAAATTCAGCAGAACTTATTATTTTTTTTTTTTTTTTACAATGGGGTAGGGGGGTATCTTGTTACAGGACACAAAGCCTTTCACTGTTTACTTCACAAAGGGGCTCTATGCCACAAAAAGACTCACCTTCTTTTCAAATAGAAAGTCCATTATACCGCTGTCCTATAACACTCAGGAAGCAGAGCACTTCTGACTTTTGCCTAAAGACTTTTGCCTTCTCAATACTCATCTCAGGAAATCTCACTACGCCGTCCCTGGAAATACACTCCCGCCTCTCGTGAAAGCTGTCGCGTGGTCTTTACAAATGGCTTGATCGCTGCGAAGGCACGGCACGTTCCTCCCCCCCCCCCCACGACACACTCTCCAGAGCAGGTTAATCATTAACTGCTCTCTGCCGCACATCCTGAGAAGCGCCAACAGCAGCACGAGCTTTCCTGTCCCAGCAGGATTCAGGGCCCCAGAGAGCAGGCAGGACCTGCAGGCGGGACCTACGCCTTTGCTGGCTCAAACAGAGCGAGGGCGTTCTGAGCATCTCAGTTCACAATAACTATTTTACGCGTATCGGGCGGCACTCACGGCCTGTCTGTTATCACCGATGGCTACATGCAGGAAACGTTCCTCACTGCCTGACAGCAGACACAAGGCGGTGTCATTCCAAACGCAGACACACGCACAAGGTCACAGGGACCAGACTGATGTGGACCAAGGAGCGCGAAGGTGTCTGTCAGGAAGAATGCCGTTACTGGTGCGGCTCCATTTCACTGGGTTAGCTGGCTATTTGCACTGCACAGTTGGGTACGAGTGTGTGTGGCCCAGCGGGTTAAGCCTCTGTGCCTGTGATTGGAAGGTCACCGGTTAAAGCTTCGGCAGAATAGTCACATCTCTATAGGGGCCCTTGAGCAAGAGTCTTAACTCCAGGGGTGCTGAATAAATAGTCTGGCCCTGCGCTCTGTGTGTGTGCTTCAAATAAAGTATGATGGCATACATGAGGAGAAGCATTTCAATGTTCCTGTACTAAGAAATCTCCAATTTGATTAAAGTGGGCAGGGTTTAGGAGCGCAATCCTGCAGGGGGCGCTATAACACCCACAGATCACATCAGCATCAACACCATCTCATCTATATTTACAGTATCTGATTCTACAGATGACCAATGGATAAAATGCAACTTAACCTAAAATACCAGGTGTTTAATTTGTCTTTTGACACCGTCTGGTGTTCCTTATCCCAGATAAAGAACAGTGTTATTTTCATGAAGACCAAATACAGATGCTGTTCTTTTTCCTGAGCGTCAGCTTGTGCCATATCGCTTTTCCTGCCTGCTTCCACTGCAGTCCCACAGAACGGTCCCAAAAAAGGACCCGGTGGCCCATATCAGTTTCCGTATTCCTCTCACGACTGTGATCCTGCAGAGAAACGTCGATGCGGCTCGATCAGGACAGGCGCTTTGGAGAATGTTCAGGAAGATGCGGCGGATTCCCAGTGGGTTCCTGGCTGCCGTGACCCAAAGCAAGGCCCGGCGAGTTTGGACGAACCCGCGAGGTCCGTCTCAGTGGACGACCCCTGACACACCCATCTCGCCTGGTGTCTTATGTTAGCACCCAGAACACAGACCTCCAGAGAACAAAACGACTAAATCTTCAAAGCCCACTAGTAACCTTATTACACCGAACACAGACCTCACATAACAGGTAGAGGCTCCACCATAGGGTAGACTAACCTTGTCATCCCTTAAAAGCATCTGTCCAATCAGATCAGTCAAAATCCTCACGGACGCCCCCCCTGCACCAGTGACAGTAAATAAGGAGTTTCTGTTCAAAGCCAACAACTACGATTCGAACAAGAAACCAAGCTTCTGACATAAAAAAAATATAGAAATATAGTCTTCTATTAAGTTATGCCTGACCAAGTCTCATCCGAATGCATGTACGTCCAAGGCCCATAATGAATAATATACACTGATCGAGAGACACCTGAAAAGTGATACACCCGCTTGCATCTGTTATTGTAACAGGTGCCGGAGAATGGGCAGCACTACCGGTCGTATGATGACCCATCGTCCATATATAATTTGCAATACAGTATGCATACAGTAATGTATATGTGACGGAAAGCTATAATATCGTGATACATAGAAAATGGCTTGCGTCCGGTGGTCCCAGTCCTAAACGCGAAAGCAAGTTGACATTAAAAAGTATTACGGCAACAAAATAAATAGTGGGTGCTTACAGAATTATAGTGGCACTATTAAGCAGTTTCAACACTTAAGAAATCCAGGTGGATAGAAAAATTTGAACCAAAATGTATTTTTTATTAATGAGCTTGTGGTCTTGTGGGCCAGGGTTAGTGGACGGCACTGACCTCGCGGGCATGCGGGGGGGTGCTCATGGCTCGTCGGGGATGTGGGCGGCGAGGGCACGGAACGTGGCAGCCGGGGGTCCTTAACCCTTTTCTTTCTCACTCAGACGCAGCGGGCAGCTTTTGGGCAGCATAACCTGGGAGAAGAACCGGCCAAAAAAAAAAAAAAGGTTAATTCAGGTTAAACGGACAGGCAGATCAGTCATGCGGCCTATCTCCACGTCCAGGAGACGGGAAGGTAGCGCATGGCTTCATGGCAGAAGGAGAGTAAACGCTGGAAGCAGAGCAGATGAAATTTTCCTGGCAGTAAGCAGAAAGGGGCCTTTCATTGCCAACAGACCACCCTCAACAGGCACCAGGGCAGTCAGGAGATCAGCCAGCTTTCGGCAGCTCTGCGCAGAGGGCTCTGTCAACAGCAGGCACCATCCACGTTCTTCTGACATGTAATGAAGGTCTACATCACTGAAACATGGAGCAGCAGCAGCAGACAGGGAGGGGGGGGGTGTCATTAGAGTCCCTTTTAAAGCACAGATGTGCCCCAACATAGGCTACGCCCCCCAGGACGGGACCTGCAACCAGATGGGTGCAACAGATGTTCAACATCTAATTAGAGTCCGTTACAGCAGGCACGTCTATAGATAAATTTATGATGTCACGGCGGAGACGTTCCGTAATAGATGTTTCTCCCCCACATAAGCACAGAATATGAAGGAAAAGAGCGTTACAAAGATAGATAAGCGATAATGTGATTAGTGAAAAGCTCTGGAGCAAACAGGAAAAAAAAAAGCCCTGATTTAGATGAATCCAGGTGAGTCTGTGCAAACAACATGGTAGCGGTTGGTTCTTAGGGTCTTAGGGTTTAAGTTTCTCACTAGGTGTTACTCTGAGAACCAGGCCAGCCCACGGAACCCTGCTTTCATTTCCCTCTCAAAGTGGCACATTCTTCCAATACTGCCAAGCCTTAATCATATCAAAGGCCGGACCGATATTAAAAAGCGGCTTCTGAGCGTTTCTGCCGCACGGGTCTCGCAGGAGATCACGCTTTTGCCTCTCTGTTGTTTTTAGAAGCTGTGCAAAGTTCAGATTAATCCCAAAGTAGTCCAGACAGTTGACTGCTGGTTTGTTTGCGCAAGGCAACGAGCAAAATGGCCGGGGTTATGCAAGCGCTAATGCTAGCTGGACTCATCCACCAGCAAGTGCTTAAACAGAAAAGAATGCACAGGCTCAAGAGGCGGTTTTTCAGGGAGACCGAAAGATTGATTTTCGCCAATGTTAATATTTTGGTGGAAAACCATGCTCTTCCTCAGCCTGCCCTGTAATGCCATGTCCTACCCAAGAGTCAATGAGGACAAACAAGGACAAGAGGCATGGGAAGGGTCACCATCAGGACAACCTCTGCTCCGTCTCCATCTGCAGCAACCAAGCAATTACAGCTACCAGTTTCAATCTGCAGAACCTGGAGATCAATTAAATCCAATCGCTTTCCTCATAGAAGTGAAATGTGGATCATTGTGACCAGACAACAGCAATCTTGACGTAAGATCAAGGTGAGAGCTGGCAGGTCATTGAGGACATCAGTCCATGGGTTTGAAGAACACCTTGCGCACAGAAGACGACTAAAGCACAAAGACCTCCTTTGTTTCGGATGTTTGCCGGAGGCAGAAGACAAGTTGAACAGAAAAGCCTTGAACAGCGCAGCAGATGTGACTGTTCGGAAGCTTAGTTCTCTTTAGCGCCATATAATCAGCGAACATCTATGAGTAGAAAGAGGGATGAATGTTCCAGAAGCCACAGCAGATGCTTCAACAGAAACAAGCAGCAAAGTAGGATTCACAGGGATTACACCAGCAATGGCACAGTGAGAAACATAAGAGCTTCTGGACATTCTGAGAAGCTCCTCCATGCATATACAGTAGAAGTCAAAAGTTTGGACACACCTACCCATAGAAAGCTTTGTTTGTACGATGCTCTGCGTTTTAGAATAATTATAAAAACATCAAAACTATAAAATATATGGCTTATGCAATGAACAAAAAATTATTGTAAAAAAATTACAGTTGCTTGGGGGGGGGCAGCTTTGTGGGTTGGGACTCAGTTAAAGACCCATCCTGAATGAACCTTTTTAGCTATGTGGATTTATCCATTGATTCATTCATTCATTTCCACTAATTGAACCTCATGCTACAGGTAATGTAGCTGTATGGTATGTATGATGGTGTTAATCTAGGGTCAAGTGCAATGAGAAGCTGTTTTAAGCATGTTTGGCGATTTGCAGGGAGGAAAACCCTCTCACGGCACTTGAACTTAAAGCAAAGCAACTTGGCCAAACTCTCAGGTATTGATTGATAAGCTATACATCGATCTGAATCCCAAAATATACTGTGACCGATTGTAAAATACAAGAAAAAAGTTCTCCCTTACCACAGGAGAGAAACCAAGACCATCTTGAAGTGACACCCTGGACGAGATGGAAGAGAGTTTCAACCCGTCAGCTAAACAGGGGGGAAGGACAGAGTGGCTAAAGGGCAGATCTCCAAACAAAGGAAGGAAGAGAGCTTTAGCGGGAGGCAGGGAGACTGGCATGGTGCACTGAGGAAGCCAAAACTGTAGCGGGATGCAGGGACACCAGTACAATGCGCTGAGGAAGCTGAAGCTTTAGCGGGATGCAGGGAGACCAGAACAGTCCAGCCATCACACAGGCTAGGGTTCCTCCTGATATCTCAACGTGACACACACACACACACACACACACACACAGAGTGACTCAGCAGAGATCTTGCCGGCTGCCTGGTCGCTCTTGGAACAATCACAGAGAACCAGAATCCTAATCAGTCTCTCCCCTAAACGCCTAACATCAGACATTTACCTCTGCGGAAGCTAAAAGAGGACACGCTTCCACACTGCCCTCCATCAGTGAGCCACCATCAGCAGCTGTACCAGGTAACTGGTGTTTTTCTGAAAAGCTGAATCATTTAATACACAACTGTGTCTGAAGAAAAGATGAAGATCGGTGTCTCCTAAAAAGAGAGAGCAGCCCTTGTAAAACCCACACGGGAGAGCAGAACCCTCAGTTAGAATCAGGTCACATTAGGATCAGGGTCTTACCAGCACTATAACACCAATTAGCGCGTCAGCACTGGCCACCTCAGGGCATCACCGCAGCCCCAATAACCAAGAGAATCGCCATGCCGACCTGGTTCATGGCTTGAACGGCTTCCCATACGCATTCAAGGTAAAAATGAGACCACAGAATACAGATTATAAGCCCTAATTAAATATACTGCTACAACAGAACCTGAACCCTCTTCAGACCCTAGGATTCAAGCAGCACCGTGTGACTTCATTCCCCAGTGATCTGTTGCTGCAAGTGGTCACCATGGCTGCACAGGACATTGTCGGGGCAGTTTACCGGCTCCGACGTGTTCACCTCAAATCCTCTCAATCCTACAGCAGATGTTCTCCCAGACCAAGGCATCACTGAGTAACACACATGAAACATAATAGTTGTGCTGCATGATGGACACAGTGAAGAGCTTCCAAGCCTCCCAACAAAAACAAGAATCTCAGTCCAGGACCTTCATACAAGTACATTCACCTTCACCAATACTAATAGGGATGACAGTTTGATAAAAATAACAAAAGTACCTTTACTGTTAATGAGAGGGGGCATTGACTTTAAAAGAAAAAGCTGAAAGATGGTTACAGATGTCAATTTTCTGCCCGTCACCACGATAGCAAGTTTTTTATTTTTATTTATTTATTTATTTTAAAAAATCAACCTTCTCATACTGCTGAAAACTCCATCCTTTTCTACAGACTCCAGGCACAACATCGACTTTTGCTTTCCCCCCCCCAGAGGTGAGGCTGAGATCCCCACCCATTGAGGTCCTTTCTCTCCAAAAAGAAGAGCTTCATTTCTCATAAATCAGATTCCAGCGTGTGCTCAGTAAATAAAAGCTTCAGGTTTCAGTGTCCTGGTAAAGGGCTTGAGATGAAGCCAGCTTGCAAGGAGGAATATTTTTTTTTTCCTGGTTACAGGAAATATGAAAGAACTGGTTTATTTCTGGTGACTCAAAGCCCAATCTGCCCCAAAGCAGCATGCAGGGTAATGGCACTGAGCCACACAGCCGAGCAAGTAGACAGAACCCAACAGAGGAACCCAAAGGAGAACGACATCTGTGTGACAGAGACAGCAACCTGTCAGGGGAAACAGGGTCCCAGAGTCACTGCTGACAGTAGACAGAGACACGAGCACTTACCTCTGTGGGCTTACTGTAGAAAGGTTACAGCAGACATCGCAGAGCAAAGCTGAACGCCACTGTGAGGAGAGAGGGATGAGGGGCAGAGAGAGAGATGGAGGTAAAGCAAGAGAGAGAGAGAGAGTGACAATCTGTTAGGTGAGACGTCCCCCGATTGGCTCAGCAGAACACAGGACCTCCGTCACATGCTCCAAGCCTTCAGGTACCGACTGGATACTCAAGGCTTCCTGCCTGGGATTATGTGTCCGAAACACAGGCTCCTGAACAGCATGTGACTAGAGCGATGACTCAACAGTAAGGCACAGGATTGGGGACCTCAGGCACGCACGCACGCACACACACACACACACAGACACACACACACACACACACACAGCGGATCTGAATATCGAATGACATAAATGATAAATGTGTGCAGATTTCCCAGAGAAACGGCGAGCAAACACCTAAGATTAACCACCACATGCCTGGTACGTACACACAGTGCGTTCCTCATTAGCTAAACACGTACACACACACACACACACACACACACACACAATCAGGATTACTGATATAGACACAGGACAGCCTATGACTGTCGCTAAGCCTTGTCATGCTGTGATGCCCCATATCTCAGCCCCCATACCCCCCCACCCCCCAGTAGCATCAGAGGGGGCCTTGACTGCGAACGTCAGTGGCAGAGCAGGGCGCCACACTGCGTGGGCAGATAAGAGTCACGGCAGGCTTTGCGGCTGGGCCATTCCCTCTGGTCGAGGTACAGGAGGGAGACTGAGGCCTCCTCTCAAGGCTGTCTGGACCGAACCATCTAGCAGCTGTAGCAGGAGCTGTGATGGCCGACATAAACTGGGTGGGGTGTGGGGTCTGCTCCACACACACACACACACACTGCATACCACTCCACCCCATAGCCCCCCATCAACAGCAGGGTGCCACTCACACATCCCTCATGTAGGTCGAGGCTTCCTCAGCACCGAACCGTAACCCCCAGCAGGTGGCTTGGGAAAAGGGAACTGGCAGCCAAGGATAGGTACTGGTGTCCATTGAATTCCCTCATGGAAATCACACTGGAATCATGGAGGACAAACCATACTTCCCAAGACAAACAGAGGCAAAAATCAGTACATGACTGATGACCAGCTGGTCCAGCTGCCCCACCATGTGGTAGGTCTGATGTTTCTCCAATAATTTAATGCGCAAACCTAATGTCTGAAGCTAAAAGACAGGCTTTGGTGTGTCACAAGTTCAGATTTCTTCCATGTTCTCTCTGTAAATACTGTGTCATTGCTCCCAGGACACTGTAACCCAATCCGCGAGTACCTAAACGCCACACACGGACGACCAACTCCGCACCGAGTGATCGGCTTCTTCTACTCCTCAATCAAATTCAAGGAAACCACCTTTACCATGAATACAATTGTTAACATAAGTTAACGTAAAGCAAGGGTCAGCCAAAATTACAAGAATTTGGGAAATGCCTGACAACGCATGGCCCAGGACTTTGAAACGGACAGGGTTCAGTGGAACGGTGCTCTCATATTCTGATGACAAGCCTGAGAGGATATATCTCGTCTGAGTCAGCAGCACAGGCAGTTACCCTTCGAAGGAGGAAGGTTAATCAACACTACAAGACATGAAACGAGAGAGCCTGTAACACACATAGGAATGAACAACGAGATGAAGGCAGGGTGGGCGTGGCTTCACAAAATGACGCAACAGCGGGGAGGATCGTGGGGACGTTTCAGTACAGGCGAGTCGACCGACATTTTAAATACGTGTCTCTACCGGGACCCTCCACACATGTAGGGAAGGTCCGCAAGCAACCAAACACGGCCCTTTGCTGTGGTGAAGGAACTCAGATTTAAAAACCCACAAAGTCCAAAGATAGGAGGCGGAACGGAGCTGAAGAGAGATCCCGAGAACGCCCCACACACAGCGCCGGAGACGCGCGCGTCTGCAGTCACAATAACCTCCACGCCTCGTGACCCTGACATCGGCATTCATCTGCAGCCCAGCGCTGCTGCCGCCTGCCGTTTTATTTTGGTCTTCAGCTCTTTTCATGTTTCCCTGTGATTATAACCCTGCTTAGCCAGAGCTCAGGAAAAACACCCGAGCGGTTTCCCTCAGAGCCGTCATCAACACGCATTCATCTCGAAGACATGCCGGACCTTCCCGGCAAATAACACATGAAGATACACTTAAACGAGCCTTTTAATAGAAACTACAATTACAGCGAGTGTGTACGGCGGGGGCACGCGTTTGTGTATCCAGAAAGCTTGTGCAATCTGATGAGCCTCTACCTTCACTGCACTGACCCGGATCCAAGACCCGAATCAGAGGAAACCATGAAGTTATGCAGCAAGCATGCAGAAGGTCACAGGCCTCAGTATCGAACCGATTACCAGCATTACCGCTTGTTACTCTCAAAAATGAGCCAGGTTAGTTATGCGGCAACGGAAATGGAATTGCAATGCAATCTAACTACAAGTTTGAAACGATCTGAAATGCCTTGCTTGAAACACCATCAGTTCTGTCGTATCCAAACTGTCAAATCATATTGCATAATGTTTAGCGCCCTTCACCAAATGCATATTTTGGTAATGCAATTATTTCTGAATACCAAACAAAATTTATAAAATTATATTTTATAGTTATATCAAATCAAATCTAGTTGTCACATATAGACACAGTGCATATAGTGTGCAGTGAAATGCTGGTCTGTCTGGGACCAAGAGTGTGACAACATATAAAGTATAAATCGTATGAAGAAAATAAAACACAGAGAATGTAAAGTAAAAAAAAAAAAAAAAAAAAAGAAGAAGATTATATGTATGTATAAAAAAATGTGACACACACTAACATTCCTCAGTTCGCAAAACTGCGCGACGGCAAGTAGTTGATCCCTCATTGGGGGGAAAAAAAAAAAAAAAAAAACCTCCAGCTGCCAGAAACCAAGACAGCCTCAATCTTGGGGGTGCAAACCGGAGCGCTGCAGGGTCTCCGAGCAGTGGGGCCGCCACACCACGACTGAGGGAGAGTCGAGTATGCCACCTGCTGACAGGCCAAAACCATGCACCTCAGAGATGACGGGCATGGAGTTTTGGTCCAACATCTGATCCAACCAGCACAATATAGACAAAGCTTTAACTCAAACACTTCATTCAGGATACGGTCAAATGTCAAAACGGCACAAGGCAATTAAGCATTTTTTTCAGACGTTTATAGACCTGTCCAAATACCACTGCGTAAACAAGACGAAAAACACTGCAATACTAAACTCTGCACACACATTTTGTACATTCCTTAATGACACAATCTTTACGGAAAAAGTTTTTAATAACATGAGAGGATTACCAAACAGCATTTGACGGATCTGGGAAAACGTGCAAAAAGAGAAAGCCTGCAAAGACAAGGGAGGGTGATGAAACGACAGGCCGGTAAGATGAGATCAGGAGACAGAGGACGCAGCATTCATACCAGCACCGCTGCGGTCACCTTCAGCACGTGAAAAATGCGCGAAACCACAAGACAGCCGCAGAACTCGGTCCTCCGTAGCCCTGCAGTCAAGCCCGATGCAGCCACAGAGAGAATGTCGCTAGAGGAGTGAGTGCTCTGCGGACCGGACTGGCACCTATAAAAGGGCTGGGGAAGGAGTGGGGGATTTAGGGAGGGGGCAGCTTTGGGATTAGCTTTTTTTAGAGAAAAAAAAAAATCCACAGCCCGAGATGGAGGGGAGTAGCCAAAGACAGCGGTATAGGAGCAGCCGGGCCCCGCGGTCGAATTCCACAGGTGCACCACGTGACCCCTGGGTCTCAGAGCGTGGCCTGGGACCGCCCGAGTGCTCCTTGTGTGTACGTGAGGCAGGGCGCTGGGAAGCTCAGTGCTGCAGTGATCACACGCCGTAATGTCGTCGTCATAAGCTGCCCTAACCCTTCGCCGCAGCTCACTCTCTCTCACACTGGGCTGTTTTTTTAAGCCGCACACTTAAACCACACTGCCACAGCTGGCGCCCAACCAGTGCCTCCCAGCCACACAGGCACCCGACAGCGCCTCTCAGAGGTGGCAAGAGCCACTTCGAACCCTGCTGCGGTGGGTGACTCCTGACCCGCAGGTGAAATTTGGCGGGCTACATTTTTGTACCGATTGCCAGTCCTTGAGGAGAGGATTATAAACTCCTGGCTTGTTTTCGCATCCAGACTCACCTGACCTGGTTTATCACCTTTCTAGAAGGAGTAGCGTGCTTGTACGCATTTAGTCCAAGCCCCATGTGACTACCTCCTCTTCTTCCCTCTCTTCTTTAGAGTGCCTGTCGCATTCCCAGTCATACACACACCTTAACTCTCATGGTCCCACAGTACAGATTTGGGGAGGGGGAGCTTGCAAAGGGGGCCCAGCTGTCTCTCCCGGTGCTGCGCTTTGAGTATCAAGTCATGGAAATGATAAGCTGTGTTTCAGCATCATGCTGAACCACTCAGAGCGGGTTTCAGCTTATAAAGCCCAGCTGGCAGGACCATGGGGAGGTCTGTGCGTCACCCCAGGACCCACGTGTCATTTACATGGCGGATTCATGTTCACGGTTTACGATATTACAGAATGAGGCTCCAGAGGTAGACCACAATGCAGATACACTGCGATATAGACAGCACGAGACTCACAGACAGAAG
This sequence comes from Mormyrus lacerda, assembly GCA_015163995.2. Lineage (NCBI taxonomy): Eukaryota > Metazoa > Chordata > Actinopteri > Osteoglossiformes > Mormyridae > Mormyrus > Mormyrus lacerda. The sequence continues at coordinate 7,805,166 of JAABNX020000090.1, read as the reverse complement.
ACCGGAGACCTTACAGCCACCAGTGCGTCTTGGGAAAAACAATAAAAAATAAACGATGCAGCTACTTAAGTGCTCAGTCTCTCTTGCTTCCTCGGAATCCAGAACTGCCTGATGTCAACAGTCCAGAACATCCCTACAAAAACCTGAGCTGCCTGCTGAAATCAAACCATCTCAACCTTCTGATAGTTATGCATTATTTTATTTATTTATTTTTTTTTAAAGCACTCACCTGCAGCTTTTCGTGGGTGGTGGCAGTTCAAATGTAATTAAGGCTTATTGGCCCCCTGGGGCCCCATTTGAGCGGATTACTGTACTCTGCTGGGAAAATGCGTGACCTTTAAGTCCTGAACTTCAAAGCTCTTGCGAGTGTTGTCTGGGAATAGACAGTTACGGCACTGAAACGTCAAAGCCCACATATACCATGCATACAGAGCATCGGAGGTGCAGGTTCTCATCCTACACCATAGGTGGCGCTCATGAGCAAGTCTTGGTGCCAATGTCCAGTACCACAGGATATGCGGCAGATTACTCTCTCCAGCTATAGGAATGACCTCCAGAAGGGGCCACATGCTGCATCCCAAAATTCCCTGCAAGCTGTCGATCCACTCAGGCAGTAAGAGTAACATCAAACGAGTGCCTTAAGTGGATATTTATCGACTGTGGTTGGTCACACTCTCCGTTAGCCACATGGGGGCAGCACTTCCTCTATACAGTGTGGCTCTGCATAATCACTACTCACCAGGGGCCACATACGGACCCCCACCCCACCCCAGCAGCCTCAGCATCAAAGCCACAGCCTCGCTCCAGTAGATATCTGAAAGCAGAAGCCAGATCAAAGCCGGCGAATCAGCCACACCGGGAGATCAGAAAGCTGACGGACCGTCAGTCCCCATCTGGGGTCTGTCTGCAGCGGCACTGGCAGCAGAACGTCGGCAAAATCAAAAATGGCCATAGACTGGGCAGTTTTCACTCATCCTGTCTTGCAATCCATGACAGAGACATGTATAGAAGGTGAGCACACAGTCAATCAGAGGATCCCAAACCCATCGCACATAGTTCAAAGTAAAAGAAATCTGCAATTCAGCCCTTTGGTCCCTCCTGGAAATGACACTTGTCACTAACCAAAGTCCTTTTCCTCCTATTGTCCTGCTGGGAAGAGCAGCTCCCCATTGACATCCGGCCACTCGTGAACCCGGCTACAAAGGTCCCTCAAACCCCCTTACAGCAGCATTCTGCTTCTTCTACACCTTCCTGTTGGGTCTGCTGGTGCAGCAATGGTTCTGGGCCAGATGTGTCACCGGGCGTGAAGAGCTTGCCCAATTCACCGAAAGGGATTGTTCTGCTTTTGGTTCGATACTGAAACTGCGTCCTGTAAAATAGAGCAGAAACTGCCTGTAGGGATAGCATGTAGCTGTGTGAGTAAATACCAGCTGAGAGCTCTGCACCAAACAGGAGTGCGGATTTACAAAGTCCCACAAGTGACCCCTTTAGCACCAAGATCCCTTCATGTCTTCCTTCATGCTTACTTTTCCCACCCTCCTGAACCAGGAGATTTTCAATAACGACTCAAATCAGCCTGACCAACAACCATCAAAGCACATTTCACAAAATAAAATTAATCCTTTTGCTGGAAAGCCTCGAATTTTGCACCTGGATACATGGTACATTCATATGGTTGAGGGTTTTTCCCTCAAAAGACCCAAATCTTTGGCGTGCGTTTCCTTAACAGCAGACAGCCGAAGAGGAACTAACTGCACGGCAACAATACAATGAACTCAACCTGACAACAAGTGAGGAATCTCAGCTTTGACCTGATTGTATTTCACTACACAGAAGTGTCTCCTTACTGCTGTGCCCATAAGCATCCTGTTCACCAGAGTTCACAAGCGAGTCCTCGTGTGTCCTCCGGTGGTCCACCAACCACAAAGGCCCACACAGGTATCCTTTAGTCTTCGACAAACTCATCCACAAAAGCACCGAGCCTTCGTGTGTCGGCTGCCGGGGACGGCGAACCAAGATTATTTTTTTTTCCCCCATCTGCAAGTTACAACGTCGATCAAAAGCAATTAAGCCCCATATGCCGGGTGCTAAATGCAAACTGCTCTACATGAACAGTCACACATCCCAATGCTTCTAATCCCATAATAACATAAGCAGAAGATTCAGAGCAGAGACGAAGCTGCTCAGTATGGAGCTCGGCCCCAGCATGGCGGAGAAGCACCTACCGTGTGAACAGCTTCCGCGGCTCCGCTCCTCATCCCAGTTCGCCGTGGCGACGGCTGACCTCCCCCCCCCAATAAGAAGCACACAGACTGAAACCCCACTGTGTCAGCCTTCCAAAACATGGACATGAAGGCCTGGACACGACTCCCACGACTTCTACAAGTGGGGTGGCAGCTGCAGCCAGCACTGTGGCTATAAGACAACATGTGCATCCCCGCTAACTGAAGGGTAACCGGGCTGGCCGTCACGAAAATGACTCCCATCTAGGGACTGGCTTCTGTCACCTCAGGTCAGTTTAGCGTGATCCAATGAAACAGGCCATCGTCCCCTTCGTGAGGCGAGGTGACCAATCAGTCAGTAATATCTTCTTAGGATGTGAGGCATCAGGGACAGCTAAGGATTGGTTGAGCCCAGCTGGACATGTTCCTCAAGCAGGGATGCACCGTCAGTTGTGATGAACATGTTAAGCCCCAAAAAACAACAACAAGAGGCCGCCCACACAGACAGTGACAGACAGACCCGTCCGAGAAGCGAGAACGTGCATGACCAGGCTCTAACTGCGACTCCATACCACACACAGGATAATTACGGGGGCAATTCCTGGGAAAAAAGGAGAAGACAACAAATGCCAGAACAGGAAGAACGTTTCCCACACTGCGGCACCCTGATCGTCACCTCAGAGGACACAGAGGCGCACCTGCTGTAAATGGTGTTTTGGGAAAGTCATGTTACAATCACAACAAATTATTAAGGGCAATTAGAAGGAAACACGATACAATGAACACAAGGCATATACAGAACTCATGTAGGCCTGTAGAAAGGAGGAACGTCTTACTTTTCATGTACACAGACGAAGAACTGCTACTCGCGAGATTGTTCTTAAAGCTCAATTTGATAAGAATGACTGTACTTGTGGCCGACAGGCAAACTATCCTTAAAGTGTCTGATTGGCATAGACTGCTGTGTACGACGGGGGCGGGACCTGAAAGCCAGCTGCCCCGAAAACAGAAAGATGCCCCCGTTCCTGCACCCGTTATAAGTCCACGGCTGCTTGGGAGGTTCTCGTAGAAAGTGAGGGAAAACCCATGAACATTGAGAGACGTGAGGGAAAGTGCAAAGGATGCCCCAGTGTTCTTGGTTGGTAATTTAAACACAAACAGCATATTCTGATGATGGAATGGTCAGGAATAGAATAGGGGTTTCATTTGAATCACTAGGGTGATAAGAAAGTAGCTGAATTAGCGGTGACCAGAGACGTGACTGAGTTACCATTTGCTCTCGAGGGAAATCCCCATCCTGTCCTGCCCCCTCCCTGTCTCAGGATCCTCACGCCCCAGGAGGTCACCCCCTTATACGCAAATTCACACACCACACCTACACACAGTACCCTGTCGCAGAGGGTCTTGAGGAGCATAAAGGGAGGTAGAAAACGGTCCTTAAATTTGTATTTCAGCTGCCTTTCAGTACCCGGTACATGTCTATATTATATTACATTATATTATTTTGCTGTTCAATAAACCATTATCATGCTGAAACAATATCTGCAAGTGCCTTACTTATGGCGATTAACTGTAAGAAAAGGGAAAATTGTGAATATCAGCAAAAGGCTAAAGAGTGGCCATTTTCACAGTTTAAATGTGCACTTTGCATTCCTAAACATAGACAGTCAAACTGCTTCAGCAACCAAACCACATTTCTCCCTTAAAATTACACAACACGCAGCATAAATGTTTTTAAACAACTCGACACTCAAAATAGCTCCAACAAGACCAATTCATCTCACGGTAAATGTATCATTTTTGTAGATGCGGCAGATTTCCGGAGCGCGCAGAGATACAGGACGCGGATAAGATAGCGCCATAGTTACGCTGTAGTAACTCGCGGCTTGTGCCAAGTTCAGATGCTCCGCAATTTAACACATTTGATCCAGAGCTCAGCACCTAAAATGAGCACAAAGGTCGTGTCAGATGGGGGAAAATGAGGCAACCGAAGTGAGCAGCCCAGAGCGGGGCGGCCAGCTGTCCATGGCAGCTGTCCATCCCTAATAACCCCTTTCAAGGGCCCATGGAGAGCAGCCAAAACACAGAGCTCCCGGCTCGTGGCCTTTTTCGCCCGTAAACGTTCCTTTCACCGGGCGCACAAAAGGCACGATGGCTGAACAGCTGAAGGCCTAATTAAAAAGCGGGGAGAGCACTTTGCATGACTTGGCACTGTGGCATCAAGGGACAGAACTCAGACCAGCAAAAACAAACAGGTAAAAGGAGTCAGGCGTCGCCTGATCCCCTTCGGAATGCCAAGCCGCCCCGCCGGGCTGGCGAAAATCCACCGAATCAGCGAGCCCACAACCCGGCATTTTTTCCAGTAGTAATTAAAGTGCGCTTGTTTTTCTGCGAATGACCCGGTCTAAACCAGACTAGGGCTGAAGGATGCAGTCACTAACGACCCTCCACTCCCGCCTGACAGGTATCTGCATTTCTACGTCAACCACCACCTCCTCTAACCCAAGGGACAGGGTGTAATATGGCGACCTGGCCTACAGGGGGAGCCTTAACCAGCAGATCCAACTAGTGCTATACCGGTAAAGGCAAGGTAAGGCCGGGCCGGGCATCTTCAATGTCTGCAGATCAAGTCAGCCTTCTTGAGAAAATTAGCACCACTAAGTGGTTATATGCTCTCTCAGGGTGAAGCTTGTTTCTGGATCTTTTGGGGGTGGGGGTGGGGCAACCACAGTGTGGGCGAGCATAAACAACACTGGGCGAATTTGTAAATCCTCACAATTACGTCCGGGCCCTGTGGTCACGCTATTCTGGGATTGTTCCGGATTTTTCACTTCCTACCCACTAAGCATCCAGAACCATGGCCCCAAGTTTGGGGAACCGGTGCAGCGCACCAAAGGAACCTCTACATTGTGTTAATTTATCCCGACATTCTTATCTAAAGTGACTGAGAAAGCAGGGTTGGTTAAGGGTTTCTGCTCGAGGGACAAATTGTAAAACCACCCCTCTGCCCACAGGATTTGAACCAGCCAATTACAGGCACAGCAGCTGACCCACTGAACCAAACACCACCCCAGCATAACCGAGTAACTTCCATAACACAAGGGTACGCTGACAGTGGAACAAAAACATCTTTACCGACACTATCTCAGGAGATCTCACATACAGGACGTGCGCCGGCTGCTGGTCAACACGACAGAACGTTCTTCTGAAGGTCAAAACCCTTTGTGGAAAATGTGACCCGGGAAGAATCGCACTTTGCGACATCAAACAGGCAGGTTGTCGGTCGCGGATGTCAAATACCCCAGACTCTGCGACTCAGAGGAACCACCAACACTGCATCACCCGGAGGAATTCGCTCAGACATCTGTGCAACAGCCATTGCTCAAACGGTTACATGCATTCGTCGGTTCATGTTTCAACAGGGACTGCATGTTTCTGGAGCCTGGGAAGAGAGATGTGCGGGACGTACTGAAGCCAAGGCAAGAGCCCAACCAATAGGAAAAGGCAATAAGCATGTGCCCCAAGCAGAGTGACCAAGCATGGGCAGACATAAGGTGGTGTGGTAACTAAGAACATAAAACCAATTACTCTCCTGTATGGTAGACAAAGAGAGGGGTAATTTGGTTCCGTATAGGTTTTCCAGGTGCCTTTGCAGAAAGGACAAGTAGCACATTACTGTATACATATAGTTTACAAGCCCAGACATGACCCACCGCATGGACTCCTGCACTTACAGATGGTCCCCTCATACCTGGCTGGATCTTTCTGACGGGGGTGTCACATCTATTCCAGAAGCCCAAAACCTAGCTCTCCCTAACAGGTGAGGTATATATTTACCACCCCCACCGCTCCCCTGACTCACACAAGCCTAACAGCTATCTGTAAATGAGGACGCCACACGCAAATGTGCAATCATGTGACCCTTTAAGCCGCGAGCGCCCCGTGTCTGACCAATCGGTGCCTAATGCAGCCAATCATGGCTCCCCAAGCGACAGAAGTCATTCAGGCCATTCACAAAACAAGAATCGAGGAACGGTCCTCAGATTATCATCGTCACAAAAATCAGCACTCTGTACAAAACACAACATGCTGTAACTTTAATATGTGTCACCTGAATGTTTGGCATAAGGAGATACTCTCTTAATTCGGGTCATATTAGAACGTGCTTGTCTATCATGTCCTGTTACCCCACAGTTTAAAAGCTTAAAAATAATATTGATACCTAGTGCCTGAAATCTGCCCGGGTAATGTTAAAACTAGTGAAGAGACTCACCCATAGAAACGACATCTTCAGCCATGACTTTAAATCACATTTCATACAAACGTTATCAAAATCGATTAAAATGCTAAATCTTTTAAAGGTAAACACTCCCTGCGACATCATAACACCAGTCTCGTTTATACTCATGGTAAAAACAGGCTGCATTAAAACCAACAGTAAAAACAAACTGCATTTTAAAGACACTGTTCGGGTTTATTTTAAACTTATAACACGTTTATCAGATGGTCTTCTTTAACAACTCTACCGTTCACCATTTATCTGGAGCCAAGGATAGCGAAGGGAATCCCCGCGTCCGGGACGGCGGCGACCAGCCTTTTGTCCGTCCGCTGAGCCGGCTCGGCAACGGCAGCAACCGGCAGGACCCCCGGACACGTTGCCCGTCCGCTTTGTTTCGGCGTTTCCGCCCAACTACCAAACGACACGTTGTATGCATGAGTCGCCAATGAAGCGCAGACGGCGTGGATCCGGTTAACCAGCGGCGCCATCCTGAGGGAGCAGGAGGACGACCGGTATCCGTGGAGCGTCGGTCTGAAGATCCAGAACCGAGCAGCCGACACCCAATTACACCGTAAAATTGATATAGATATTAGAAATGCATCGGTGGCTCGGTTTCGCGCTCCGGTCCGGACCACCAAGAGGGGCTCTGGCGAAGAACGGACCGCTCGCTCCGCATCGAGGCATTATTACCCGCCATCTCTCACTCTCTTTCCAGCAAAAAAGCAAGTTGGTGCTGGCAGCGAGGTTTGCCTTCCACTTATTTAATGGTCGGTTCGCCTGATCCGGTCGGACTGATGGTGGACGGCGGGTCCATGCCGAGCCAAGCCTTACCTGGAAGCGCCCTCTCCGTCTCTAACTGGGGTTCTAAGTCCCACACTGGGGCAGATCGGGGAAAACTGCGTGCGCGTCCACAACCACGTGTTGCGACGTCCGTCTAGGGCTCCCAAATTCTGGGCGGGGATGTGCATTGTGCAACCCCGGGCTGCTACTTCTCCACGCCGTGGGGCGTTCATCCCCATGCTCCCGAGCAGGAAAGGGGGTGTGCATTGTGCAGAGCCGAGTTGCTGCCTCTCCGTAACGCGAGGCATTTATCCCCACGATCCTGAGCTCGAAGAGGGTATTTGCATTGTAGAACAACGTCTGCTGCCTTATTATGGCACGGAGCATTTATCCTCAGGCTCCCTCGCTGGAAGGGGGATGTGCATTTTGCAGTGCAGCGCTGCTGCTTCTCCAAGGTCCGTGTGTGTAGGGGCTGCGGGACGTGGGGAGTGCTCGCTGCATGGAGGGGCTGTAAATGCTGGAGCATATGAAGAGGAGCTTCAGGGAGAATAATAGCCGACTTAAGGCTGCCACCCAGCTTGGTTTCTCACCCTAAAAGAGCTTCCACCCAAACCGCTGAGATTAGTCTTTAACAGAAGATTACATTTATAATATAGCACTTGTCTGCTCCAGCTATGATAAAGGCGGGCGGTTGTAAAATGAGGCGCAGTGCACGTTATTCCTAACTTTCTTACGCTCCAGCAGCATCGGGCCTAGCCGATGTGGTGTCCTGGTCGAGTATCACCGACGTCCGAGGATTAAGTGAAATTGTCTGGCAAGTCGGCGGCCGCCTATGTCGCCTATGACCAGCCCTGCATTCCAGAACAGCGCCAGATGTAGCACAAAGAATCTGTCTCGCTTACTACAATTATACTTGATACTTGGCGAATATTTGAAATCACCATAATCTGAAATTGCGTGCAGCGGTTGACTGAGCATGGGTCCATGTACAATGTTTACGTGTGTCATACTGAGAAATCTAATTAACAAACGTAATCCTAAAGGGTTAAATATAATATTGAACCTTGTATAACAAGTATATAATTTGTCCTATGCCGAGTTCCACCTATATTGATGAAAATCTGCGGCAATATCACAAACTGCCATTATAGCGCCCCCCAGTGTCCATAGCGGACAATGACACAGTACCTGAGGTTTGATAATATCATTGATAATGGCCAGTTCATTCAACAAAGATTTCAAACAGATGATTTGTGCTGCTGGCTCTGTAGGTGGGCTCGTCCAAACAAATGAAACTTTTACGATGTCTGGGTCCTTTTTATTAAATGGGCCTGATGTTTTTTTAAGAAATAAGATAAACTTTATTGATCCCTGGGATAAATACCAAATTTCATTAGAAGGTTTAATTCAGTGAATTAAAATGTATTATGCAGCCTTATGTCACATGGAGTTACCCAGAATGCCCTGTAACCTTTGGATTAAATAAAGTTATCAAATGCAGCATTAATTTCTGTTTATTAAATATAGTGTTCCTTCCCAATGTATTTAGTAGTAACAAGAGTGTAGATTCAACAGGGATTGGCTTCTGGGAGTGGAGATTTGTCATAAGCAAACGTACGTCATACTGGATCCAAGGTCAGTAGAATCATGCTGCTCTTCTACGATCTTAAGGGCGGTCTGTGACGGGAATCCAGGATTTACAGCTGGAAGTCAGGTGACATCCATGTGTCTCAGCATAAACGTCACATACCTGTTATTATCCGTCGGTCTAAATTAACCCCAGATTCAGCTAAGAATGTGACAGTGCTCAGCCACCAAAAAGCATGGATTTGGGCCACAGCTTCTGAGACCAAACTCATCTTGCTCTACAAAGAGCTAGTTGAGGGAGGTATAAAAAAGAATTTCCCCACGGGGATCAATAAAGTTGTAATTACTATTACTATCTTGCTGAAAGAATCTCTTAGCTGGATTAACGAGCAACTTTAGATTATGTAACAGGAGGAAAATGGTCAGTGTCTGAATTACCCACTCAATTTGCAGAGAGGGGAAAACTTTGGTCACACAAGTGCTTTCGTAGTATTAACTGGCAAGTCCTCCCTAGTACTCCAATGCATGGCAACTCAAACAACATTTATTAATAAACAACAGAGGTTCTATTGCAGGGCTTTACAGCACAGTTAAAGCCCACGTTCAAGATGGTGTTCCTCAGGGCTGCACCTTCCCCGTGACGCCGCCGTCAAAGCAGCGAGCCGGTCCAAGGGCAGGCGTCTCCAGCTGGGGCTCAGGGGACTTTTCTTCAACGTTGCCGGTATCAGCTGTTATACAAGGCGGTCTAGCTGTGAGTCAAGTGACAGTCCTCCAAACTGTACCGGACTCCAGCCTCCAGGGATGAGAACTGCCTGCTGACATCTGACTCAGCAAATGCATGTCTGATTAATAGGACAGTGATCTGATAGATGAGGCTTGCAGATCCACGGTGGGCAGAATTATTACTGTCACTGCCTGATTTAAGGCCCCCTCTCGGTGCCCCCCACCTCCCGCAATGTCCCTCACATTGAGCCCCTGATTATCTGAGTGAGATGGGGGGTTCCAGTGAGGCTCAGGTTTTCAGGCCTGGCCTGCCTGTCCATCCCGCTTGCTGTCCAGCTCCTTCAGCCCTTCCTGAATGTTCTCCACCGCCTCATTGTCACCGGCTGTCACGGCCATCTCCAGTGCTTCCTGGTAGAGACGCGCTGACTCGCTCACCTGACCTGGCAACAGAACATGATTGACTGAAGTCTCTCACTTGATTGGTCCCCCCCCGGTTTAGAAATGTACACCTGTTTTCATATAGCCAGAATTACAGAACACAACTGATTCATTAAATGTTACTTCTGTCATGTGACAGAGTCGGGTTTTGCACTGCAGCGCCTCACCCTGGTGGAGCAGGATGCCCGCCATATTTCCGAGCAGCACGTGCTGCTCAGGGAATCCCGTCTCCTCGCCCAGTGCCACGGCATTCTTCACCTGGGTGAGTGCCTCCTCGTGGCGGCCCTGCATGTCCAGCACTGTGGCCAGATCATTCATCAGCACCAGGGTCTGCGAAGCACACAATGTCACAGTGCCCTCTACTGACAGCTGAGGGTACAGCAGGAGGAGACCCTGCTCCATGCCCACACACACACTAGACCAGGGGTGTTAAACTCCAGTCCTGGAGGGCTGGAGCCCTGTGCAATTTTGAGCTTCCCCTCATTTAACACACCCGATTCAATTCCTTGCACCTCCTTGTGCTAATTACCACAGTTATTGAGCTGAATCATTTGTGGTGGAACAGGAAAAGAACTAAACTACACAGGGCTCCGGCCTCCAGGACTGGATTTTGACACCCCTGCACTAGGGGATCAATACCAAAATTTTGATTTTGATATCAACTTTGGTACCTCAATATCAAAACCAAATAATTACAGAACACTCCTATTTAAATATTATATTGCTTCGAAATAAACAGGCCTATTTATAAAGTGCCTGCTTATGCATTAAACCAATGACAATAGCCTATGATGTAGTCTTATGAATGAAATACGCTCAGCCGTTACAAAACCGAACATACAAAATCGAAAATAATCGTTAATATTATCTGATGGGTATTTAGCTCGGCCTACTTTTCATCACTATGAACTCACTAGTAGGCTAAACATCACACATCACAGACACACGGTAGCACTAAGACCACTGAAGTGTGCACACGTTCCTCTTCGCATGCAGTTTATTGAACTAGGTAGGACCCAGAACACGGAGCATGGTCCCCTGTAGACTGAGGGCCCCGTACCTGTGGGTGAGTCTCGCCCTGCTCTCGCCTGCAGATCTCGAGCGCACGCTGGTAATCGCTCTGTGCCTGGTCCAACCGACGCATGGCGGTCAGGTACCGGGCCCGCGAGTCCAGGCACAAGCCCAGAAGCAGCAGCGTGTCCTTCCGCTCCTCGTCTGCCGGGGGGGGGGGGGGGGGGGTGTTACAGCAGAGCAGTGCACTCGTGCACCCAGAGCCTGACCACACGACCGATAAGCCAACACAGCCGTCTTGCCCAGCAGCGATTCGGGTAGAACATCAAGACCATGCAAGCGGAAGAGAACCAAAACCAAACTGGACGCTGGACTTCAGACTGTGTGAAGTCAGTGTAAGTACCTAGATAACTGGTGAATCTCTTTGTTAGTGTTGGACATTTCAGGTCCAGCAAGTAAAAATCCAGACCAGATTTTGTTTCTATCATCCAGCTGAGTACTTTGTGACTCTATGTATTCAACTAGTTGATAGAAACAAAATCCTGGTCTGGATTTGTACTTCCTGGGAAAAAGAATTTCCCCAATAAAGGAACTTCCCCACGGGGATCAATAAAAAAAGTTGTGATTGTGATTATTATTGTGAAATGCCCAACACTACTCTTAGCAACCTCTCTCATTTTCCCCCTATTTAATAATCTTCAATTAATCAATAACGAAGGCTACCTGAGGAGTGTGGTCAGGTCATTACCTGTAAGACTGTCTGAGGAAAGCTCTTTATGCTTCTCAATCTTGGCCTCAAGGGATTCCACACAGAACTGGAAACCATGCTCTGCCAAGTCATGCCTGCAGAGGGCGATGCATAGACAGACAGACCGGCTGACAATATGAGCGCCTGGCTGCAGACAGAACCAGTCACTGCCTAAACTCACCGGTTCTGCGAGCCATATATGCTGGCCAGCTTCAGACTCATCTCGACCACAGCGTTGTCGTCCTGCCCCAACAAAGAGAACATTAAGAGAATGGGGCGTCACGCTGCGTGGCAGGGGGCAACATGGACCCCGGACAGATGGGCCACTCACCTCCGTGGTGCCCCCAGCCAGCAGGAAGCTCATGGCCGCTTTGAAAAGCTTCTCCGCCTAGGGGAAGGAGGAACACAAGCTCACTGCTCTGCCTCATTGCCCGTGGCTCATGATGTAACTCTGAGGGGGGCAACCTATGTACCTCGGGCAGCTGGCCTTGCACAAAAGCCAGGTTCGCCATCTGGACAGAGAGAAAAGCGACATCACTGACACCTGGTCTCCCACCCACAATATCCAGAATGAGGCAATAGGCCAAAAATAAGCCATGTTGCGGTGATTTTATTTAAATCACCATCATATTTTACTATAGTGCATATATATACACAATATAGAGTATAGCCATATAAAATACAGTGCTATATGACACTACCATTGTGTAGGTATAGATGATAGCCTGGGTGTTGTGGCTCTGGTGGGCCAGCCGGATGGCTTGGTGCAGGGTCCTGCTGGCGGCCTGGAACTCACCCTGGATGATGCTGAGCTGAGACACACAACACAATCAGTGTCAGACAGGGAGCAGAACACAGGGAACATCTTGCCTGCTCATGTAACACTCAGCCAACAAAACGCAACAGCAAACTGACTCTAAACCGGGACGGAGGACTCGCCAGTCACACTTCAGCAAAGGGGCATCAGCTCAGGCTAACATACCTTGGAGCGCTTCAGGAGCATGATGATCTCATCTTCGGTGGTCTTAGCTTCATCTTCTACATTGTTAGTCTTGGAGAACAGCGAGAAAGCTGCTTTTAAACAGAGAGAGGAGACAGCACGCGACCTCTGAGTAAACGTGACCTGTGCAACCGCCAGGCACTACTGACATAACATGCATTAGACCCAAACCCCTTTTCGATCAGTACGGAACACGCTGCTTTTAAAGACAGGCAGTCGTCTCATCGGCCATTAAGATCCTGTCACCTTACCCAAAGCGCTCCACAGTAGTGAAGGTTGTCGAGACCCGGAGCCCCCAGAGCTCTCGGCGGTACCGGTCAACCGGAGCGGTTCCCCACTCGCAGCGGACCTCGCCACTCCAGATCGGGACGTTGCTTTGCTAAAAGACAACGGCCGGCCGGCCGAAGCTCCCAAGATAGTACATCGGTTCCGCTTCTGGAACAGCCTGGGAAGAGCGGAAAACACTCGCTGCGCCATACGAGCCGCCATGACGCTCCTGCCGGTAAGGAGTACGTGATGACGTCAAGCAATGCGGCACGAGCCTACGCAAGTTCTTGCACATGTGTACGAGGTGCGACTAGGGTCTATTAATTTGGGTTTGTAAAGACAGCCGAGTAGCAATCTTAATGTACTTGGATCAGATGTTTTAATAGGTGAGCTGCTCAGGTTCTAGGCTTACATTTGAGCTGGATTCCTCTGTTCACACCCGCACATTCTGTTGATACAGCGCGCGTACGGAGTCTACCTCTAAGGGACACAGCCAACTGAACTCAAAAACGGACCTCGGTATTTCCCCTAAGGATTTACACACTTCAAATAATTCTTAGCTTTCCACTAGCATGCATTCTTTAATGAAGCACAAAACGCCCAATATTCACAATAAAACATTTTATTTTTTGAGCATATGAAGATACAAAATATAGATTTCTTTTGCCAGTAATACTATCAGTGGCTGCGCTGTAATGAAGAGCTCTGCTTTCACCCTGAGCCACGCACTGTCCACTGACATGTCACACCATACATGGAAAAACAAGCAGTTGCAGTTGCGGTGACATTCGGAGAAACGGTCACACACACACCGCAGGGTTACAGAAAGTGTCTATCACGGGCGGGCAGCTTCACACAGGGCCGATGATAGTTGAGGTGAGTAATAGCAAATCCGGGTACAACCATCACACTGTGCTCACAGCTTCAGCTTGAATGAAATTCGCCCCGTTTATCCTTAAATGCATCCAATTTCTGTTACCATATCAATCAAGCATGTTTTTTATGTTTT
>JAABNX020000090.1:7772402-7791002 GCA_015163995.2 Mormyrus lacerda | reverse complement strand
ATTAAGTACTAAACCAGGTACATGTATCATGTATCATGTAAAACATTTACATTTGTCTTCCAGGGAGGAAATGTACAAATGTCAAAAATGTGCCTTTTGTGCATCTGGCATATTAAACATCTACATCAAGGTCTACCTATGGTCCCTCCTGTGCAGCTAGCATGTAACTCACACACACACACACACAAGCACAAACACACAGGCACAGCGTTAATACCGAGTTTAAAATAACATTTACAGTTTAACATCGCTTAAATGTGCATGGAAGCACATTCACTTTATAGCACTTGACTGATTTCATCTTCTGGAACGTATTTCGTAAGAATTTCAATCAAACATGGCAGTTTATAACAGGATTTTACCTACACTAAACACGAAAGCATAGAAATAATAGGATATGTTTTTAAACACCAGCGACACTGTTGTGATCATAGCATGACACCATTCACTATCAAATACTGATTGTGTGTTGGATATTACGAGAGCCAGACGCTCTCAGAAAGGAATACGAAATTTGAAAAGGAACCACAGCACGGTTCCAAATATGATTAATGTGTTTGAAAGACAAATCACATTAAAAAAAAAACAAAAAGACAATGGCACTTATATACATGAATGAAAATAATTACAAAACTACTAAAGATACTCGAGGCTGCTGCAGGTAAGTGTGACAGCAACAGTTGATGCTCAGCACCATTAAAATACATGCAGAACCTGTTATTAACGATGTGAAATATAGAGTCAGGAGAATGACTGACTTCAGGAGTATGAGGGTTCCTCACCACGGTTTAGAATAGCACCAGTGAGTCTGAAAGATTAGTGCCACTTCCAGGTGAGATGGGCTCCTCCAGCAACAGATGACAGCCCCTGAACGCGAGACCTGTGAACCAGGACGGGGTAAAGGGAGCCCAGAGTCTGTTCAATTCACCAATCAGCGAACGAGGGGTTGACGCACCTCTGCACGGAGATCTGTCCCGCCGGTCAGCGCCACGACACCCTGAGCTGTTATTGCTCTCGAGCTCGTCTGCATCTTGTTCTTAACCTCTTTCTAAAACAAGGTCACAGAGGAGGGAGGCCGCCTGTTTCCCACTAGCGCCCCCCACAGGTGTCTCAAAGGAAAAGATTAGAAGGCAGTAAACCCAGGTAATACCATCACCTGGTCACCACAGGACCTCAGGGATAAATAAATGCCATCTACCACTCTCCCCCCCCACCCCCCCACTGCCAAACCTGGTGTTTTTTGGAGGAAGGTGTGTGGGGGGTGGTGGTGGGGGGAGGGGGGGGAGTCACTAGAGACCATCACACAGGTATGATTAAACATGAACTCAAAGCTAGCATGGGGATCTAGGTGGGGAGGGCGGGGTAGACCAAGCTTGTCAATATCCTATAAAAGCACAAAGACTCGCTGCTGCCTGTGGTCAGGTGGTCTCGGGGGGAGCGTGTGCCATGGGCATTCATTCACTCACGAGTCCCAAACAGCTGCAACAGGAAGAAGAAGATGTAGACGATGTCCATGTAGAGGCAGAGCGCGCCGAACACATGCTCCTCCGGGCTCAGGGAGTACCGCCGGTTCCCCATCAGGAGCTGCACGTCGAAGGCCAGGAACTGCAGTGGGGACAGGCACCGGGGCAGGGTCAGCCTGGTCCCTCACAACGACCAGGCAAACAAGCTCACCAGCAGTACCGATGTCTGCCACCACTCAGTCACTAAAATAAAGGAGGCGGGGGCCTTGAAGTGACTGAGTGGGGCCCCAAAGCTGCCTCCGCTCACCAGAGTGAAGACCAGTGCCCCCAGTCCTGCGTAAGCTGTCTGCAGCCAGGGAATCTGATGAGAAGAGACGACGTGTCATTTTTAAATCCATTATAGCGGTCTTAGCATTCAGTGTCTATGCATTTACACTTACATTAATGACACTTACCTCAGCAATGGTGACAGTGCAAATCAGGTGACACTCTGGAGCTTTCCAGCACACCTCAGACAACTACACCCCCCTGAGCACACTGCCCCCCCAGTGGCCACATCTCGCAAGCGTCAGAGCCGCTCGTCACTTACGTAGCCGAAAGGCACGGTGAAGACCAGCAGCAGCCCGGTCATCATCAGCACCATCATGAGGGAGAAGATCAAGCCGTGGCAGAGAGTGAAGTCAAACTGGGGACGAGGAGATGGAGAGGTGGTCAGTCTCGATCGCTCACTGAGGGTCCATGACGCCTGTTCTGGGCCACGTGGGACTGGCACACCTTCGTCTGGAAGCAGAAGAGCGTGACCCCCAAGCAGACCAAGGCACAGATCCCAACGCAGAGCAGCACCACCCGGGTGTTGTGGTAGCTATGGAGACAAGACAGGGGCGGGAAGAGTCATCAGAGCGGGTCCACGGCAAACGCCTCTCCATGGCAGCCTCGCATGTGCATGGCACCGTACCTGGCCAGCATTCCCGCCATGTAGGACATCGCCAAGGTCTAGAAAGAGCAACAAGATCATCACCACCACCACCTTCACCATCAGAGCCGAGCTGTGCACAGAGCGAAGCCTCCTCCTGATGTCGCCAGACTCGCTCCCCATTGGGTGCAGATGCACACTCCAGGCCATGTGACAAGGCAGCCCCGCCCAAAAGCCACAGCGGCTACCGCTATTCAAAATGTCAGTGTGTGCAGTACAGGTCTGTAACCAAGGGCGATGGCGGGCCATCTCAGGATCAGTCAAGCATTGGATCACCCCTCGGCCGGTACTCACAAAGATGCCCAGAAGAATGAGGTTGGTGGGATGACGTCGTCTGGAAGGAAGTCGAATAAATAATCAGCATATCTGTGTCATCAGCGGCAAGCTTACCAAGCTCCAAATCCATCGCATGAAAGCTAGTTTATCTGAAGACCGAAGTTGATGATTTCACTTTTACGGCGGGTGGATGATGCATGCAAGATTTCCACACTCATCCCTGCACCCATGGGCAGTGCATCTAGCCAGCCCCACTCCCGGAGGGCTGTAGCCTTACCTAGCACTCGTGCTGCACGCCAGCACCAGGTACGTTCCCATGAAGGTGATGCTGCGGGGGGGGGGGACGACAGAGAGGTCACTGGCCACGTCTGGATACAAGCACTGCCTCCGGTACCCCGACTCGACAAGGTGGAGGTGTGTGTCATCAACGGGGGGTAGGAGCTACTTACTAAGAGGCCAGATACAGCACACGGTGGAACTGCACAAACATCCTGACCTGCTCGCTGTGAGAGAGATGGGGGGGGGGGGGGGGGGNNNNCCCCCCCCCCCCCCCCCCCGACCGGAGGAGGAGGAGCGGAGAAGAGACAGGAGGGGAGAGGAGTCAGCATCATTGCAACATGCATCATTTCCACTCCCTTATCAGACAAACACAATCAGCCCCCGATGTCTGTGCCATAGGGGCCTACAATGAACTCTAAGGTAAAAAATAAGGAGGACAGCAGTGTCTGTCACTCAATTCAGGACCTGCTCACCAGAACGTGAAGAGAGCCACGACGCCGAAGGTCACCATCAGCTGGAGCATCAGGATTGCGAACACCTGCGAGGAGGTCACTGGTTCACGTTAGCGGCTCACGGACCCACCCTGCAGCTCCACGGCCCAGCTAAAGGACTCCCACCTTACGGATAAACACGCGCCGGATGCTCTTGTCCTCCCAGCCGTTCCCGCTGAGACCGTCCCAGCTGTCGCTGGGGTCCGAGTACGGTGAAGACACATCGGAAGCGTAGGGGTTGGAATAGCCTGAGCCTGCATAAGGGGGGTGGGGCATTAAGACCGGGCGGACGCTGACTGCATGTAAAGCACCCTAAAGGGCGAGTCAGGTAAAGAATACCAGGTGAACTACAGGCGGCAGGCAGGGGGCAACAGAAAGAAAAGACTGGGTGGCAAAATCGCAGTGTTACTCACTGGGGCTGGGGTGCACGTACGCCCAGCTTGGGTGGAAGGGCACACAGGGAGGAACCGGAGAGGTGCCCGCCAGACCTCTAGGGCCCTGAGGCTTGTCTCCAGCCGTGGCTTCAGTGTAGCTGGGGGGTTCGGTGGGTACACTCATGACTTGGGGGTGGAACAGGGTGCCGGGGAAAGACAGGGGTCCATGTCAGTTCAACACAAACATATCGAACATGAAAAACGGCACTCCGATGTTTTAAACGGTTTCACGGCCAGCAGTAGTGAGGACAGAGCTCAGAAGCTACACTGTGATTTCGGGGAGGCACCATACCAGACACAGCCACATGTCACAGCCTGCAGTCAAACCTAAACACATAAGGTAGAGCCAGATACAGGGATCTTCTAATAACTGCAGTCAATAAATGATTAATTCAGGGTTGCCAACTTTGGTCAGTTGGCTGGAGTGAGATTTTCAATTCGAGACGATTCACGTGTATGTAATAGTTATATTACCTTGTACATCGTCTGTAGGGTTTGTTTACCACCCCCAACGCTTTTATGTAGATAATTTTAGGTTTATAATAAATAGGATAATACAGATTTGCCGTTAGATTTCTTGCGTGAGCGTGACAGTCTGAAAGCATTAATGTGAAGCTAGAAGCGTGACAGTTGGCAACCCTATTCATTAATCATTTTTCAGCTTACCAGAGATCACGGGCGGGCACAAAGCATATAGATACCTGAAGAGCACACTTACTGTTCAAAATGTGTGGTGTAGTTATTGACCACTTTGTTAAATACAAAGAAACCGTTTAAAAAAACAATTCCAGTTCCTCCAAGGCCGCTTGGATATGTATGTAGTCAATAAAGTACCAACCCCAACTAGCTCACGGCAAACCTACCACTAAAATGCTTTTTACAGTCGAAATTTTCTGCTGCACCCAAAGCAGGTATCTGCCGGTACCTGAATTTCGGTCTTTCCGCGCCTTTCCGAACCTCAGCCGTACTTTTGTATGTCTATATACAAAAATGTGTGCTGGAGCGGCTGCACGAAGCACGACTGGGAGGGAACGGAAATCGGGGCGTTTCGACAGCACGGGGGCGCCATACCCGGGTTAAACTAGGCGAACACGAGCTAAAACGTATCAATTCAAAGCATCACTCTTACCTGCAAAAGAGAGGTGGCTCAAAAATGACGGTACCTGCTAGCGACAAAGAGGAAACAGCCCCGCCGGTGACGCAATCGGCTACGTGCGCCGCTGAGGATTGCCGGAAATGGAGTCCATATAGGCACAGCAAAAGCAAATTCGCAATGGAGTAAAAATGGACCGTACCATGTTTAAGAACGATACTAACTGGAAACCCAGTACGGGGTTTAGGGTTTTAGTCTTACATAAAACCCCGTTTATTATGTTTTTAAAAGACAGCTTGATAGTCTGTTCAGTCTTCCTCCCCTAGTTCCAAGAAACTGAACACATTACATAACATGAATAGTAATCTCAATAAAAAGGCCATGTTTTTAAAACTGTGAAAGAAACCATGACAGAATCATCTGGTTGCCATACACCAATGTAATTTTTTAAATAGCAACTGAAACACAAAGCAAAGGATCATAAATAAAAAGAACCTTTAGAGCAGGGGTCTCAAACTCCAGTCCTGGGGGGCCGGAGCCCTACAGTTTTTGGTTCTCCCACATTTCACACACCTGATTCAACTCCTTGTGCTAATTACCACACAGCAGTTGAGCTGAATCATTTGTGGTGGAACAGGGGAAGAACTAAGCTACACAGGGCTCCGGCGCCCCAGGACTGGAGTTTGAGACCCCTACTTTAGAGGAACAACAAACTCCAAGCTGCGTAGGGTGGCAGACCTCAAGGCGAGAAAGCATTTTTGATTATCAGATGTTTTTTGTCCAGAGTGACATAAAAGTACAGGGAATATCATGAATTAATGATGAGGAAAGGAGAAAATCTTTCACTTGCAGCACATTATTCCAAGTTACCATGGACTGAACCTCACAAATTGCTACAGCCCTGTTCCATGGCTTGCTGTCCAAAGGGCATAATCACTGGGATCCTGCGTGGGACCAGCCAGCATAATACAAACTAGAGATACAGGTAAGAATAGCCTAGACTGCGCATCACCTGGAAAATGGAAGTTATAACTCCAGGTCTGTTTAGAGCATTTCATTTAGACTTTTGTCTTTAATTCAAGAAACCAGTTGCACCAAAATGGCTCCTCCTAGTGTCTGATAAATATGGAATTGCATGTAAACCATTCCTTCCTATGGGCCAAGCTCCACCAGTACCCAGACCTGCGCGATCAAGAAACTCTGATCCGATTCCCTGACGACTGATTTTAAAACCCTATTTAGTTTTAAAATACATAGGTTTCAGGGAAAGTTTTTTTTTTTTTTAACCTGCATTTGGGTAAAAACTATGTAACAAAGTGAAAGAGTAAATGACACCGAAAGCAGGCACGAGGGCCCAGACCAGTGCATGTCTGACAGTAATCCATCTGAATAGCCTCCAACCTCAAGAAACCAACATCAGTGGTTCTACTGCAGTCGGCATCAAACAGTGATGGGGAGTAAAACTATCACAATGGGAATTTACTTATTTATTCAGACAAACCCATTATTGCAAATACAATGTTAAATAAATGACAAAATAAAAGCTCTTGAGTGGGAAGGGAATCTAAAAGTGATTCAGTCCCATTTGTGTGGCTGCAGATACATTTAAAAGGGAGATTAAGTGCAGACGTCACTGAAACAGCTTCATTTGGAGAGACTAGGGCAAGCCTACTGTGACGAGACCGACATCCTCACTGAAGATGTTTCATGAGGGAGACCTGGTGTTTTGCAAAGAGATTGGGGGGGGTGTACTGCCAGTTCAGCATGCTTCCAAAACAGCCATGACTGAGGGAGGAAGGGAGGAAGCTTCATGAGGTTTCTGGTGGTACCACCGGGGACAATGTTCAGATGTCGTGCATCTGTTTGTCGATTTTGGATTTCAAGTGCTCCTTGTACGCCAAGATGTCCCTGTTCCATTTAGTGATGGTCTGCTTCTCACAAACCCAGATTTCCTGAGCCACCTGTGTGGGAGCACAAAGAGATGCAGGAGGTGGGCATCCGATCCAACAGCATGTAGAAATGTTGAAAAGAAGCTTGCAGATCAAGAGGTTCTAGAACATGCGCGACTAACTCCAAGCGAATCGCACTTGAGGTTTACAGCTGGACGGCCGTGGAAACGCACCTGTTGGATCAGCCTGAAGTCGTGGCTGACCAGCATCATGCCACCCTCAAAGTCATTGATGGCTTCTGCCAGGGCGTCGATGGTCTCAATATCCAGGTGGTTGGTGGGTTCATCCAGGAAGAGCATGTGGGGGTTCTGCCAGGCCAGCCAGGCGAAGCAGACCCGGCACTTCTGCCCATCCGACAGGTTCCTGATGGGACTCACCTGGAGGAGGGAGAGGAACAGCATGGGCTACGGGTAACCACGAAAAGGAGATTCAGGGGGACCCGCTGTCGACCAAGAGCTCACCTGCTGCTTTCCAGTCAGTCCATAGCGACCGATGATCTTCCTCATCTCCTCTTTCTCTTTGATCTCGGGGTAGCACTTCATCATGTAGTCCAGTGGAGACAGGTCCAGCTCCAGCTGCTCAGTCAGGTGCTGTGAAGGACAACCTAAGCAGTCAATGCTTCGGCCCAGTACACCCAGTACATTCCCACAGGAGCGCTTATTACCATCCTGTTCATGGAAAGCTCAAAGAACGAGACATCTTGACAGTCATTTCAGAGACTGACCCGAACATGGTCACGACCCCCCCCCTCAACCCCAGAAGGCCCAGACACCCTAAAGCAGGGGCTTGTTTTAGTGTTGCGCACCTGATCAGATAAACGCTTCGGTCAATTTTTATCAACGCACCATCACACTGCTTGGCGACGGTACTATAATTCGGCCTTTTGTTTACATCACATCAGTGCAGCAACCCAAGCCTGTAGGGGGCGCCTCCGAGCACACGGACAACCAGGGACCTCAAACCTCATCCAGCCAGAAAAATAGGTCACTATCAGACAAAGAATCTACAACACTGTGGCTGAGCCTGAGCACCGGCAATACGACACAGCTCAGAGGCAGCAGAAATCAAGACTTCAGTCTTCTGTAGTTACATCCTCAAAACAAGCATACACAGCTCTGGGGAAAAAAAATTGAGATCACCATCTTAAAAGTCGTCTATATTTATAAATCTGGATTTAATCCTGGCTCTGCTGGTAGAAGGCTACACTGTGAGGCAGGCCGCTTCCAGGCTCAAGGTGTCCTAAGACAGCAGAACACAAGAAGGAGACACTGGCAGTGATCAAAAACCAGCCAGGCAGAGGGCAGAAGCGACTTTCTAATGGCAGATATCACTGTCAACTTATCCAGCTGTGCCTCATAAATCGGAACTCAAGTAACCTTCAAAAAGAATGGTGTGAAGTGCACTGCTATAACCATTCATTACAGGCTTCTAGAAGCAGGACCGAAGACCCATAAAGCAAGGAAGAGCCGGACCGGAGTTTGCAAAAATGTGCACTTTACACATGCGTATAACCATAAAGTGAGAAATAAGTGAAAGCCGTAGTCTCAATCTCCCCCCCCAAGAGTGTTTAATATGAATTAAACAGAGCAGTCATACATTACCTGGTGGTATCTGCCGATCTTAACATGAGAGTGTTTCCTAATCATACCATCAGTGGGGAGAAGCTGAAATAGAGAGGATGTGTCAGACCTTCATTTCACCTGCTGTGTTGTGACCGTTCACGGCAGTTTGAGGACCTGACATGAGGATTGAGCGCCACACCTCGCCTGCAAGGAGCTTCAGCAGCGTGGACTTCCCAGCCCCATTCGGACCCACCAGGGCCACCCGTGTGTCCAGGTCTATGCCAAACTCCAGGTTCTTGTATATGCAAGGCTGAAACAGAGCCGGAGCAACGTCAGGCCCATGGCACCAACCGCGGTACCGGGACCACGTCCGGAGAAATACAGGAAACTCACCGAGTCATCTGAGTATCTAAAGCTCACGTTCTGAACCATGATAACTGGAGGAGGTATCTTCCCACAGGGAGGAAAATAAAATGACAGGGTCTGCAGAGACAGCAAACAGAAAGCCAACAGGTCAGCCTGTGGGCCTGAGCTCTGAGGCCAGGACAGATCCGCAGGCTGGCCAGAAAGCCTATATATATACTCAACACACTGAAGATCAAAGACCACCATCACCTCTTAAAGCATTACTGGGGATCATTCTTTCAAACAAGCCAGGATCCCCGAGCGGCTTCAGAGCGCATCGCGCTCAGCTGCCTCAAACAGGCACCGGCCCCAAACACACCTTGTCATTCACAACGCGCTCCGTCAAGCCCGACGCCACCATCTTCTGAAGGGTCTTCTCTTTGCTCTGCGCCTGCCGGGCCAGCTTGGCAGAGCCGTGACCAAACCGTGCGATATAGTTCTAGACCGAAACGAAACATAAGTCACGTCGGCACCTCCACAGCATGCAGGTCGCACCTGACATGGCAGATCACAAGGCATCTGCGACATAACTGCAGCCTGTGACGTTCCAACTTAATAGCATGACCTCAGCGGGACAGTGCTTACCTTCATGTGTGCGATCTGGTCCTGCTCCCAGTTGTACCGTTTCATTTGGTTCTCCTCCAGCTCCTCCCTGGTCTTCACATACTGGTCATAGTTACCCTTTAACACAAACGGAGGCATTAACGCTGCACGCATCTAAACACCCAGCAAAGGCGCTCAAAGGATGCGACTGGCAGTTCTCAGACTGAGCTGCACATTGTCACGAGCCCTCATCCCCACCCCAGAAGGCCCTGACACCCCAGCATCAGAGGCTTGTGCACCTGATCAGATAAACGCTTCGGTCAATCTTTATCAACGCACCATCACACTGAGAACATACTGCTTGGCGACGGTACTATAATTCGGCCTTTTGTTTACATCACATCAGTGCAGAAACCCAAGCCAGTAGAGGGCGCCTCTGAGCACACTGACCAAGGGCACGTGCATCCCAAACTGAGATTTATCGATTAGCTAAATAACTTGCCAGATTTAAAGTGTCCCAGTTTAGAACCGACTTTGTACACTTACATTTAGCCCAGACTACCTTAAATCCGACAAGTCCTCTTGCTAACTGAGAAACCCAGCTTTGCAATGCAGGCCTCAGGTCTCACCCACCGGGACACAGTAGAGCCCAGTCTCCTACCGTGTAATACTTGAGCTTTCGCTGGTGGAGATGGGTGATGTTGGTGCACACGCCGTTCAGGAAGTCTTGAGAGTGAGAGATCAGGACGAGGATGCGCTTAAACCTGTGCAGAGGACAAAGGCGGCATGGAGACCGACTCAAAAATGCCAGCGAAGATGGACGGCAGCGGCAGCCGAGGCGGACTTACTGTTTGAGCTCCTCCTCCAGCCACACACAGGCGTCCAGGTCCAGGTGGTTGGTGGGTTCGTCCAGCAGCAACATGAATGGCTTGATGAACAGGGCTCTGTCACGGGAGGCATGCGGATGAGAGGTGGCCATTTTGGGAGGGAGATCTCCACAGCCAGGGTGGCACAGGTCAGTCTACGCTTTCTCCAGAATTCTCACCGCTCCACCGCACTGAGAACGTACTGCTGGGCGGCGGCGCTCATCCGGCCTTTTATTACATCATATCCGCGCGACTCTGTGGCCCCACCGCCAAAGGGGCGGAGTCCTCACCTGGCTAGGGCCACGCGCATGCGCCAGCCGCCACTGAAGTCCTTGAGCTTCTTGCGCTGCATGGCGGTGGTGAAGCCCAGGCCGTGCAGGATGCGGGAGGCCCGCACCTCGGCCTTGTCAGCGTCCAGCTCCTCCAAACGCTCATAGAGCTCCATCAGCTTCTCACACTCGGCTGAGGGGACAGCAGCACATTAATGTACCGAAAAGGTCCAAGATGTCAGCTGTCAAGACACCAAACTGCATTTATTTAAAAAGACTGATCAACAACAAGGTAACAACAACTGGAGGTGGGAATGGATTATGACCAACAATTACAGGCCAACTTAAAAAAAAAAAAAAAAAAAAAACAGCGGTAAATATGTATGCCGACAATTTTTGGTGAATATGTATGCAGTGTTTTTGATGGAGACACCAAAATTGTAGTCACCGTAGACACACCACAGCACACAAAAGTGTGTCCTTCGCATTTTACATCTGCATTTATGATATTGTGACATAGCAGTGGGGAACCATTATTTAGTACCTGGACAGAAGTGTATGGGGCGATACCTTGCTGGTCGGGGATTCAAACCAGCGATCTCTCAATCACAAGCTTACTTCCCTAACCATTAGGCCACCACTGCACATTAAAAATCCCTTTTCAAAGGTAGAATTCACACTTTTTGTAGAATATTAAAAGGTTCCCGAGCAATATGTAGAACATTATATGTTCCAGAAGGCAATAAATCTAGAATATTATTACATCTGCGGTAAAGGGACCATCTGCCCAAGTGAAAACGCAGGCCAGTGCAGACTCACAGTCCTCGTGGGCCAGGCGCTCAGCCTCCTTCTCCAACTGGATCCTCTCCTCATCCACCTCCATCACGCACTGCAGCGCAGTCTTCTCACTGGGGGCCATCTCTCGCGTGAGGTGGTAGATGTCAATGTGCTCTGGGATGGGGATTTCTCGAAGGCCGATCGCCGACAGCAACATGGATTTTCCTGAGATAAAGGGAAGAGATTGGTCTATAGGTTGGCGCATTCAAGCAGCGGCCATTGTGCAGGGCGTCGGCATCCGGCGGGCCTTACCGGTGCCGTTGAGGCCGATCAGCCCATAACGGCGGCCCGAGTTGAGCTCCAGACTGGTGTCACTGAGCAGCTCCTGGCCGTGGAAGGTGAGCGACAGACTGCTGATGTGCACGTCTGTGCTGTTGGGGTGGGACGCCAGTACGCCGGTCACTGCCCTCGCCTCGGTCTTCTTCAGCTCAAACTCATCCATCTCCTTCGTCAGGCTGGCTACCTCAGCTACCGAGAAAGCAAAGAATGAGAGGAGGATCTGATCACTTGGGCATTCAACCACCCCTGCTGGGACAAGGAGTCCTGGTACTCCAAAGCCAACTGAGTACTACACAAACCCTTCATCCCTCAATCACTGCTGAATGCAAACCTGCCTGTTCTAGTCAAAGGCTGAAGTCAGGCAGACAGCATGTTAATGTACCCTGAGTGGCGAATCTGCCTTACCGCTGTCCGCTGCTCCGTTCTCCTGGCTCTCCGGATCCCCGTTCACCTCATCTGGCTTCTTGGTGCGCTGGCGAGCCTTGGCAGCCTCCTTCTTCTTGGCGGCCTTCTTCTTAGCCAGATCAGACGGCATGGCTGCAGACCCCCAGGAGTATCCGACAAGACAGCAACCTAAGAAGCACATGGCTTAAAGTTTCAAGTATGGACACACGAGTGATCATCACTAACAAAAAAAAAAATACTTCAGTTAAATACGAATAGGACTTTAAAGGGTTTACATACACTAAAGCTGCACTATTAAGATTAAAATCCAACAAACAAATTTAAATATATAGATCGCCCGTTTTTAAATACTTACTTGAGCAAAAACCTCTCTTACATAAGTAAACAGGTTACGAACCGGCACCAACAAAGGAGATACTTAACACGTGGTGACTCCATAGAAGAACCCCCCCCCCATTCTGGGAGCGATCCTCCCCGGCGCCGTACCCTCTCCCGGACAGATCCCCTCCCCCACCCATGTCGCTGTAGCCATTTCAGGAGAGAACACCGTCCCCCTCTCTTTCAGTTCCTGGACGCGGCACCCTCTTCCGGACAGACCCCCCCCCCCTACCCCCCTACCGTGGGCGGCCGGCTGGCTGGCTTTAGGACGCTAAGCGGGCCCTGGGGCCCCGCGAAGCGTTGCGCCGACATGAGCACTAGGCCCAGCATCCATTTCGATTTTACAATGAGCTCCATTCCGCTCCACCTGAGCCTCACCACAGCGACCGCGTACTCTACCAGACTAGGGCGGCCCGGAGGATCTGGGAAAGCAAAGCGGCACCGGGCCGGCCCGCATCCCCGCCACCCGCACCGCAACGTGACAGAAAGCTGCGCGGTTAACCGGCACCGCCTTACGTATACACGGGCGCTGACAGTACCTCTTCAAGACCACCATCAATAGATTTAGACAGAATAACGAACGTTCGGTAACGGGATCGTAAAGCCAGATACACGTTTCCGCACCCCAACACCTTACCTTCCCTCTCGATTGCCGGCGATTCTGAGGAGGAAAAACCAGCACGGCCGCGCGTGTCTCTAACACCGGGGTGGACGATATGATTGGTTTGCGTGCAGCGCGAGTCTGACATCATGCAACCGCTCGGTATTGTGGGATATGTAGTCTTTCGAGATTTCGCTGCGGCAAAATCCGCTCAACTAAACACAGTGCGGCATACCGAATACTGCACACAAAGCTTTAAATGCCTTAAGCCTTAAGCAGTTTCCTGACTTTTGTCTTTGCTTCGGTATTAAGATAACTCCACGCAAAGTTATTTCACTGTTCAGCCCTTGAGCGACGCCCTTAACCCCATTTCACAATTGCTTCAGGGATTGGTTGACCTAGTTTTCTCAATTATATGTGACTTTGAATAAAAGCATCTGTCAAAAATAAATGTAAATATACATTCATGTGTCCGGAATTTCCAGGGAGCTAGATTGGGCATCTGGCATACGCATACCGGGCATTTCCCCGGTGGTCTGATGAGTACGTGGTGTGCGGCCAACAAAATTTATTTTAGCAAAAGGTATCACTCAGAAAAAAATAACACGATAATTTACCGTGGGGCCATGAAGGACCCCAAAGTCTACGGCCGTTTTTAAAGCCCAGTCCATCCCTGCTGGAATCTATATTATAGTATATTAGTCCACAGCATATTACACAGGCCCACTGAATAATTCACCAAGGGCAGAGGAACCCCAGGTCTGCAAACTTTGCCCTATGCCCCGCTTGATAACAGGTGATCATGCAAAATTCGCAATAACTGAACCAGAACCCTTCCCCAGCAGACGGGAACACTTTTCGACCAACCCCACCCCCTGTTGCCCAACACCCCTGCGAAACCTCTCCTCCGCCCGATATTACACATATGTATTCTCTTTCTCTGCACAGAAAATGGAAGAATGACTGTACTCTATTAGAGAAAAAAAAACGTGAGACGGGCAAGGGTGATAGAGCAAATGAAACCAGAGTTTTCATAGGAAAAGCACGCTGCATCGCATCAAAGAAACGCACTAAAGAAATACTAGGCGGATGTCAAGCCAATGAAAAGAGGGCTTGCTTGACCTGACTTCACTCCGCAGGACAGGCTTTGCGTAAATTGCGTAGAGCCTGATTATTTCCGAAGCGGTACAGTCCGGATACAATGTCGCTCATCTCGATTGGCCCGCCTTCTCTATCCGTAAATTGCGCAGCGCCCGGCTATTTCAGAAGAGCTGTAGTCCGGATACGGTTTGACCGCTCAGTTCGTTTCGTATCACGTCGAGACTCCGGGCTTGACTTCGGATCACCAGAAAGCGATCTGGACGGGAGGCCGTGGTTTTCCGGACAGCCTCAAATAGGTGGTCTTTTTGATGTCTTGAAAATGGTCAGACGTCGCAAGCGATAAAAATGACAATATAAATCGTAGCAAAGTATGTTTTTTTATTTTGAATACTGTAGCCGTGTGTGTGTCGATGAGAAGGATTCAGTAACAGATAAAATTACGATGAGGGATTGTTTACAGATTGCTACTAATGAATTTATTCATGATCGCTAAAAGTGATACGTCTGCTTGCCGATGAGGAACAAACCCTAGTTGATCGCCGTCTATGCGATTTAACCTAAAATCGTTTTAAATTAAGAGAGTCTGTTTTACATAGACTGGCAGTTTGCCCTAAATATACGTGGGCTTAATTGTTTTCAGCCCGCTTTTCGTATTGCTGTTGGACAAAGTAAAAAATAAAATAAATGCAGTTTACAATATCCGCTGTTAGAATAAATTAACATAGCTGTTTGTGTCGGAAAATTTCCGCAAGCGGAAAATTTAAGAAATGTGTCCAGGGTAATATTAAATCCCTTTTGGACACCAGATCAGTCTGACTGTCCCATGAACTTTTTGCTGTAGATGACACATATGTGTGTGTAAACATAACGTGTAGATCACGATATGCTGTAAGAAGCGTCGGTTTTCTGCAGGCTGTCAGACCCTTAAAACATCTGTATGCATGAGACGTATGCACATTTTAATCTGGTAAAGGGTGAGTCTTGAGTGATACCCAGCACACGATGTCAGCTGAGAAATCTTTGCGGTGTATCATATCCGATACCTGCACAGGACGCACTGCACCGATAGACGCCAGGTATCCATGTTCCTGTTTATACAATGGACAAAGATTTGGAAGCTATTAAAACGAGGCATTTTACCCCGCATTGTTGTGGGTAAATTGCTTTCGATTGAGCGGTCAGCCGTCCGCCCCGAAAGGACCCGAACCCGTTTCCTGTACGTGGTTTGCGCCATGCGGGTGTCCTCCCTCCTCGCAGCCTTCCGACCGGCGCTACCCCTCATTCTGGGGCTTTCCCTCGGCTGCAGCCTTAGCCTGCTCATGGTTTCCTGGACCCAGGGGGATGCCGGCGATTCATGTGGGGATGAGCTGGGGAACCGTGTGCTGTTCCCCGGAGACCACAGGAGAGACACTGAGGGGGGTCTGGATGGGGATGCCGCAAACGAAGATTTCCAACCGCGGATTGTGCCCTATCACAAGGACCCAAACAAGCCACACAAGAAAGTCCTCAGGCAAGTTCATGGAACCAGTGTGTTGTGGTGTGTGTGTGTGTGTGTGTGTTTTTTTTAAATAGTGCTTTTATTAGGATATTGTGGATTTCAGGAGGAAAATAATACGCCCTTACGCTAAAAGCCCTTCTCGTCCATCTGTGGATAGCGTACCGCTTTGGTAATGTGCTGGGACTTGTGGTGTCCTACTGTAATCATGTACGGTAATGCGACATTGCCCTGTCATATGCAGCACAATATATTAGGGCTCTGTGGTTCAGGAATTCCCTGAGGTTCGATCAAGCGGTGATTTACGTTACGGTGCAGCATGTGCAACAAACTATATCTCCTTGGAGACCATGTGTACTGACTGTATAGTCCTGTGTTCTGTACTGTGGAATGATCAAATAAACCCTTGAATAGAGATGAGTATTTTCGATCTTTAAAGTTTCCAGTTTTCCTGCAGGATCTGCATGTTGCCTGCTTTGTCCGTCTCTGACCTTCACACATTTCTCGCAGTCCTCCTCCTCCTCATATTTTCTGCTTTGAGCTTCACTTGTCTGCTAGGTCACACTGAATCATTGTTCCTTTAATGGTCTGCTGAGAGCTTGCAGGTATCTGTGCCTTGCATCTTGCTGAATGACGCTGAGCCGCCCCTTGACTACGCTTCCAGAAACCCACGCTCCTCTCTCTTTTCGGGCCAGAGGTAGCCTGCAGCTTTCTGCACTCTGACTTTCAGGGGCAGTCGCAATGACTGCTCTACTTACTTTTAATAAACACTGGAAACTGTTTACGGCCTACTGCGATTTCTTTTATTTACCCCTTGCCTTACGTAAGGGACCCTGGAAATTCTGGGCCTCCGCCACTGTGTGATGTAACTGATCCTATTTGTAGAACCATTTATCACTGCGCCTTTCATGCTACATGCCACGTAAACTGTCTGAGGGTTCATCTCCAACCCCTTGTCTGTCAGAGAGGCCCTAATGGAAATACGTGGACCACTGCAAGGATAACGCTATGATCTAAAAGCCACAGTATATCAGAACACAGTTTGGCTTATCAACAATAAGGCATTTGGGGACGGCACAGAAATCATCAGCAATTACCGAATACAGCAATTCCAGCGACTCATCGGCGTCTTTCATTGGAGATCATAACATGCTGGTCATGCAATTTGCACCATGACCAGCATATGGTGGGCATTAGAATGGCGCTTTAGGGTTGCTGATGGTGATTTATGCACCAGTTCACTCACAAACGCACAGTTTGGTTCCAGGTCACTTCAGTGGAGATTACCATTATTTTCCCATTGTTTACAGTAGATTAGTTTCCCCAATTGTAATAGCAGCATCTTCTTTGCAGGACACGGTACATCCATACGGAGCTGGGTATCCGAGAGCGCCTCCTTGTGGGCATTTTGACCTCCCGCGCCACCCTCAACACGCTGGCGGTGGCCGTGAACCGCACCGTGGCGCATCACTTCCGTCGCATCTTTTTCTTCACCGGCTTGCGCAGCACCAAACTGCCGCACGGCATGGCGGTGGTCGCCCACGGCGACGACCGTCCTGTCTGGCTCATGTATGAGACGGTGCAGCACCTGCACCAGCATTATGGCTCCGACTATGATTGGTTCTACCTGGCGCAGGATGACACATACACACATGCTGAGCGGCTGGTGGAACTGGCGGGCCACCTGAGCGCCGGGCAGGACCTCTACATGGGCCGTCCTGAAGAGTTCATCGGCGGCGAGGAGCGCGCCCGTTACTGCCATGGTGGATATGGCTACCTGCTCTCCCGCAGCCTGTTGGGCCACCTACAGCCCCACCTGGATACGTGCCGCAATGACATCCTCAGCGTCAGGCCTGATGAGTGGCTCGGCCGCTGCATCATCGACTACCTGGGTCTGAGCTGCAAAGAGACCCACCAGGTAACCAATGTTACTTTTGAGGGTTAAGATCAGATTCACGGCCTGTTTCTTAAAATGTTTCTGAATCGTTCTGATCCTTTTCTGGCCTTACAACCACCATCTGTTTTATTGGTTATGCCATGAGAATATCTTAGGAGGGGTTTTAGTTCTTGGACATTTCAATGCATTTTTCTGTCTGCTAGTCCCTACTTACTTATTGTGTTGCATTTTTACTTTTGAAATAAGGAGAGGAACAAAACCAGCCCATTGTTAATCACGCTGTAACTCCTTAGATAGTTTGCCTTTGGGTCAATCTATGGATTAGAAAGACAACAATGTATCAATGTGGTCTTTAAGTTGTGTGGACCTCAGAAGTGTAAAGGAAGCATCTGAAATCCAGGAGCAGTTAAACATACCTATGTACTATACTATATTGTACTATACTATACTATATTGTACTATGCTATACTATATACCAGGACTGCGGGACCTGGTCCATGGAGTGCCTTTATGGGTGTGGGTTTGTGGCATGACCTCTCAGTCGGCCAATAATAAAACGGTGGTTCTCAACTCCAGTCCTGGGGACTCGCTGTTATTGGCTGATTGAGAGGACATCCCAAAAACCTGCACCCACCGGCTCTCCACGGAACAGCTTCTCCACCCCTGCTAAATATTATACCATACTCTGTACTGTATAGTATATGCTGTACATTGTGCTATGCTATACTATGCTTACTGTATATAACTTACTACTGGATATTTGTAAAATCTGCATTGCATAATTTGTATTGTATAATTTTGGGTCACATTAGAGTTTTTTTCCCTAGAATGTTTTGATGGCTACAGGCTGTTGAGAAGGAATGTGATGACTGCACATCCAAACCGTGTGAAGTTAGTTCAGGTCACGTACATGTGGTAAACACACTTGCCATTGGCTGTGGTTCAGTCATTTTATGCATTCCAGATGTCTGGCCAAATGCTGCAAGCTCCAGCTTTTTAATCCT
>JAABNX020000090.1:7743212-7754647 GCA_015163995.2 Mormyrus lacerda | reverse complement strand
GCTCTGAGAGTATATATCACCAGACAGAGGACACCCTGATTTCACACCGGTACATTACTAGACAAACAACACTCTGAAAATACACTGGTACATCACCAGACATAGGATACACCGGTACGGCATCAGACAGACAACACTCTAAGGGTACACTGGTAGGTCACCAGACAGTAGACCCTCTGGCAGAGAATGCTCTGAGTGTACCTCACCAGACAGACGATGCTCTGAGAGTTTACTGGTACATTACCATACAGAGGATGCTCTTAGTGCACCCAAGTACCTCACCAGAAAGAGGATCTGAGAGTTTACCGGTACATTAAAAGACAGAGAGTATGAGAGTATACTGGTATGTTACCAGACAGAGGATGCTCTAAGAGTATATTGGTATGTTACCAAACAGAGGATGCTCTGAGTGTATACTGGTATGTTACCAGACAAAGAATGCTCTAAGAGTACCCTAGTACCTCACCAGGCAGAGGATGCTCTGAGAGTATACTGGTATGTTACCAGACAGAGAATGCTCTGAGAGTTCCCCAGTATCTCACCAGACAGAGGATGGTCTGAGAGTACCCCAGTACATCACCAGGCAGAGGATGGTCTGAGAGTACCCCAGTACATCACCAGGCAGAGGATGCTCTGAGAGTTCCCCAGTACCTCACCAGACAGAGGATGGTCTGAGTGTACACCGGTACACCATCAGACACAAGGCGATCTGACAGTACACCGGTGCGTCACCAGAACAACAGCACACCAAGAGTACACTTGTGCATCAGCAGACAGAGGATGCTTTGCAAATACATCGGTCCATCATCGGACAGTGATGTGTGGAACTATGAAAACGCCATAGGTGGAAACACAGATGAACATCAGGTAAATGAATAGAAGGGAGCAACAAGGCTTCCAAACAGGCACTCTCCGGCACTGACAGACAGCGGCGGCCACGTGGGCAAACACTCTGCTAAAAAAAGCCGGGGGACTGGTGGTTGTCAGCCCTTCAGGTGACAAAAACAGCCAGTAAGCACAGTAAACATGTGACATTCACATGGCAGCTTGGCCTGCTTGACGTGGGAAACAGGCTGGCCAAAGCAAATAAACAAACAAACAGAGGATTGTGGGAAAAAGGAAGGAATGTGGGCAGATCACTGGTCATGTACTAAATGTCAGCCCTCATACATTCTCCACAAACGTGCCGCAGGCCGGCCTTTGTCTCGCCGCGGCTGCACCTTGCAAAGCCCTGATTTCCCACCAGGATTATATCCCTCTGCCGGTGATCATGGGCTCTGCCCAACACTCCATTGATCCGTCAGCATGCAGGAAAATTCTGGAGAAGAGTCCCAATCTCCCAAAAAACACCAGGATCACTGAGTGGAGATGTCAGCAGCTTAAAGGAAGATGACGAAAAGAACAGAGAAACGTGTGCAATCCGGGAGCACAGCTGTTCAGGACAAACAAAATCAACTTTGATGGGTGACCATGCAGACAGAGAGACAGGCAGGGCAGAAATACACAGAGACAGATAGAGAAATAGATGAAGAGAGAAACTGACACGCGGACAAACATACAGACAGACATACAAACAGTCCTAAGTACTCGTTATCTAAATGCAGGGGTTGAGGTCAAATCTACAAGCCAAGCAGACAGACTCACTTTCTGGTGCGGTTCTGAACGGCCTGCGGTTGGACCTGGGGGACCACAGGGGGCCGTTTGCGGTTGGCTTCCATTGGCGGAGTGGGGAGGCCAGGTCGTATCGAGGGGTTCCCCCCATAAGGGGGACCAGGTGGGCCCATGGGGGCACCCTGATGCGGCATTCTCGTGCCAGAGGGCATTCCAGGACGCTGCAGGGTGACAAAGAGGAGAAGAGGGGGAGAGTCAGGGGTGTCTCAAACACAGGGGGGTTCATTCCCGCCCTGGTTATTTAAGTACTAAACCCAGAGCAGGTTAGACAACAGCAAACATCCCATAAAACCAGAACAGGTTAGACAACAACAAACATCCCATAAAACCAGAGCAGGTTAGACAACAGCAAACATCCCATAAAAAACAAAGCAGGTTAGACAACAACAAATATCCCATAAAACCCAGAACAGGTAAGACAACAGCAAACATTCCAAACTGGATCTGTACACTAACAAAGATTCTACACATGGGTTCTGCTCTCCAAGTTTGCTCATGACTATCCTGTTTGCGCTTCAGAGGACTAGATGGGGCTCAGTGGTTCATGTCCTGGGTACAGACTGTGCATGCGCCTTAGCAATCGTTCAGTGGTTTCCAAATTAAGGAGCAAATCCAATTTAAATTGGGCACAGCACATACCATATTAAGGTACCCAGCAACCTGCCTCTATTAAAAGCCACAAATAAGTCAAGCAACACACCTTGGTAAGAAAATGTAAACTAGCCGCACATGGTGCAGATGATCTCACGGGGCCAAGATCATGAAGAGATATATGTATGTATTACATATTAATATTATGGTTCCAGCGATGCTTTTCATAAGGAAACAGCAACAGTCTGGGTCTTACACACTGCAGACATAACCTGGAGGGATGGCACAGCCAAAAAAACACTGGATAAATGGAGAGCCAAGGAGGGAATTATGGGTAAAACACAGAAGGCAGTGGTGATAAAGGACACAGCCATATAGTTCAGAGATGGTTCCGCCCCTTTTGGTGCATATTTATTACTGTAGCGAGATTTCCACAGGATGTGTTAAAAAACAGATAGAATTTTTTTTTTCTTCTTTTTTTCTTTTATAGACAGCCACAAATAAGTCAAGCGACACCTTGACTCCCAGAGAAAATGTGAGTGAATTTCGAAGTAAGCTCATGCTCTCTGGCAGCGATTCAGACACGGCAGAGTGGGCTATGCAGAAGGGGTGAGTCTAAGTACTAACAATTAATTGCAAATGTATCTAAAACACACAGAGACGCACAAAGGTGCAGCAGAGTTTATCTTGCTCACAGAACAGAAAGAAAGTGTGTGGATATTAGGTCTCCTGCTCAGTCCTTCTCTGCCTTTGCCTGATCCTTTCAAAAATACCTGGTCTCCCCACCATCCTCATGAAGGCACCTGACCTGTCATTCACGGCTCCAGAATATTCTATAGAGGGGCACTTGGCCAAACCAGATCTGTTCAGCCAAAGATCTCATGCAAGCGGAATGTCTGGGTTGGCAGGTTAATGAAATCACAAGCCGAGGCTTCTAGGGTCGTTCAGATGGCTGCAATGAACCTGGGAAACGATACAACTGCTGTGCGAAGCTTAGAAACGCTCGAACAGTGAGGAACTCTCTGGAAACAGACGTCTCCTGAACTCAGGAGGGTGACTCGCTATAGAGGGCATCGGCTCGAAGAGTCCGTCCTTGATCCCGTCTCCACGGCAACGTCCCCATCCCCGCCAGGCACGCGAGTCGCTACCCGTCACATCGTGTGCCAAAAGTAGGAGGGGTCCTCACTGACTGCTGTCACCCCGGCAGGGCTAGGCGGAGACCTGGCACGGGAAAGAGCGGTGCCCGGGGCAGCCGGGAGGCAAAGAGGTCGTCGACATGCACACAACGCAGTACGGGGGTAGAGCCACTGCCTAACAGTGCAGACCTACTGTCTGCTTGTAGACTAACGGCAGACCAACCCATCGTCCCCTCACAGACAGACAGACAGCATGCCGACCGACCATCAGCTCACTGACAGACAGCACACGAACTGAACATCCATTCACAGGCTAACGGCACGCGGACCAACCATCCACTCGCAGGCCAACAGCACACCGGCTGACTGTCCGACTGATCGTCCAACTGTCCGCTCTCAGACAGACAGTACACGGACTGATCGGCTACTCACAGGCCGATGGCACAACGACTAACCACCCACTAGGGCTGTGCAATATCATACTGATATTATGTCGCGCATGTGCAATAATCATCAGGGTTTCAGATGACGAAGCATTTGGCCGGACCCCAGCTTTTCGGTGCTATACGGACATTTATTTACGTCCATAATTTTGATTAGTAGTATGGCTTATATATTAATTAGATGCGTTTTGTGATACCCAGAAGTTAGTAATCTCTATAAACTTTTCATTTCTTAAATTCGATTAACGGAGCACACCACATAATACTGTTTTTAGTATACTACGGATTGGTATACCTCAGTGCAATATGCACTGAAGTCGCGGTGAAGAAGAGCAGCCACAACATCTTTTAGAAGAGGAGATTTTGTGGACAAACAAAGTAAAAAGACGTCGGCGGTGTGGTGGTACTTTCTGCAGTTCAAAGTCTGACACGTTTATCAAACAAGGATATGCCGTAGTAGTGACTTTTGGGCATCATACAAAGCCTCATTAATATTTTAGCCGTACTACTAAACGACCTAAATTGTGGTGTAAATAAATGTCTGTATAGCACTGAAAAGCTGGCGTCCGGCCAAATGCTGTGGCTGCCATCTGAAGTCCAGGTGATTATTGTGTACGCGCGATATAATATCGATATGATATCGCCCCGCCCTACCACCCACTCACAGACAGACAGCATGACGACCAAACTGTTCACCCAGAGGCTGATGGCATGCGGACTGAGTGTCCGCTCACAGACCAACTGCACTTTCTGCTCACCGCCAACGGCATGCCAACCTACCATCCACTCACAGGCCAACAGCATGCCCACCGACCATCTTACTGTCCGTTTACAGATCAACTGACCTGCTCACAGTCCATCTCACCATCCACCCACAGACCAATGGCTGCTTCAAGCTTTGGGGACTTTCAGCTTCTGCAGAATTCAGCTCCTGGCAAAGAGGTCATCCACATGCACAGAACGCAGCAGGGTGGCACAGCCATTGACTAACAGTGCAGACCAACCGGCCTGCAACTGGCCAGATTAGAGTCTAATCAGAGAGAAAACCAGGCGGCTGCTGGTCAGACCTGAAAGTCCAATCAGAGAGACCAGGTCCGCCGCTGGTCATATTACACATTCTGATCAGACAGACCAGGTCCACCATTGGTCAGATTACACATTCCAATCAGACAGACCAGGTCCACCATTGGTCAGATTACACACTCCAATCAGAGAGACCAGGTCCACCATTGGTCAGACTACACACTCCAATCAGAGAGACCAGGTCCGCCGCTGGTCAGATTACAGAGTACGACTTTGTGGGCTCCATGGTAACACTGGCAAAGCATCCCCAGGGTGAGCCCAGAGTTCCGCTGAGGATGGTGAGACAGACTTGATCTTGAGCATGGTGGCACCTCAAGGATCCGAACACATGTGCTAGACCAAAGACACTATCGGGACATCTGAGCCTGCCGTTGGCCTGGATGTCACGAGTCTGTGTTCCACCTGAGCGGCCTGTTCCCCCAACAGACCCCCATCTCCTCATTAAGACCTTGGGTGAAGTAGGGGGGGGAGGGGAGTACGCCCTACTTAGCCATCCCATCAACGAGGATGACTAGAGACGCCGGGGGTCATGTTAAAACCATTCCCACCTCCTCACAGCAGCCTCCTGACTGCCCCTCTGCCACCCTACAGACACAGAGAGTTGCATCCCTTTGGCACTATCCCCCCCCCCCCCAAAGGTGTTCTGGAGCCGGCCAGTCACTTTCATTCTCAGCTTGTGTGATGTCCAGGATGCTCCTGACATTCCTGCTTCTCCTGCTTCACCTTGCCCCCCCCCATTACCCCCCTCAAATGAATAAGCAAAGAAAGTGACAGATCACAATATTCAGCAGGATGGAAACAACCTTTACATGAGGCTAATCTTAAGGAGAGAGATGAACAGACAGAAAGACACAGAAACAGACTGACAGAAAGACAGACAAAGAGAAAGAGACAGGCAGACACAGAGATGGACAGACAGACAAAGAAAGAGTCAGAGAGAGAGAGAGAGACAGACAGAGATGCACACATATATGCATGGTCACATTCACGCAGTCCCACGGCCAAACAGACACACACACCGTCACACATACAGTCACACGGTGTCACAGTCACATACGCATACATACTCTCACTGTCACACATGGTGTCACACGCGGTCACACACACGCACACACTTTCTCACGGTCACTCATACACATACACTACACTCATTCTTTCAGAGTACCAAACACACATTCTCACGGTCTCTCTCTCTCACACACACACACACTGTGACGGTCACACACACACTGTGACGGTCACACACACACTGTGACGGTCACACACACATACACACTATAATGGTGTCTCACACACACAGTGACGGTCACACACACGACACTGAGATGGTCACACACGCTCACACACACACTGTGATGGTCACACACACACACACACTGTGATGGTGACATACACACACACACTGTGATGGTCACACACACACACAATGTGATGGTGACATACACACACACACAGTGATGGTCTCACACATGCACTGTGATGGTCACACACACACACACACACACACACACTGTGATGGTGACATCCACACAGTGACGGTCACACATACCCTCACACACACACACACACTGTGACGGTCACACACATGCACTCTGATGGTCACACACACTGTGACGGTCACACACACACACACACACAAAGTGACGGTCACACTCTCTGTCACACACTCAGCCCTTGCCGCCCCTGACTCACCAGCCCGTGCACCAGGAACTCAAACAGTTTGCTCTTGGTGGCCCTGCGCGCTCCGCCCGCTGTTTCCTCTGCAGCCATCAGCAGCCCCCCCTCCCCCCGTTGCTCCCCTTCTTTTGTGCTCCCTTTTCTCCCTCTGCCTTTCCCAGGGCCGCCCCCCACGCTCCTCTCCCACCTGCCTATCGCCGCGCCTGCCGTCGCCGTACCGCCGTGTCCGCTGCCCCTCCCTCTCTCCTTTTTAAAGCGCCGCCCCGCCAAGTCCTCTCTCCGGCTCGCACACTTTTGTAGTTGAGCCGTCTTTCACAAGCCCAGTGGAGGACAGGGTTCCGGCAGGGGGCTGTGGCCAGCCCACCCTCACGGCCCCCAGCGCAGCTCTCGCATTCCATTGGCTGATGAGGGTGGCTGGTCTGACTGGCTGATGCTCTCCGCTACTTATGGGTCGGGGCTGGAGAAGTTTGCTTTTTCGTGTGCTGTTCCCCACGCTGCACTGGGACTGTGAGCTGCCCCAATGCAGTGCGCTCACTCTCAAAAAGGAGCAGGGCTGCTTAAAGGAGCCACGGCACATTTTACAGAGGGGACCGTTAACAGTGGTGAGCAGCAATCTTTCATCGCCACAGAAAAATCCCCAAAAAATCCAATACCTAGAAATAAATATGATTTAGAAATATGTCAGTTTACAGTAAATAAAGCACTTTTTGCCGCAAAGAAGCAATAAAAATCTAAATTTAAGAATTTGCAGTAGCGCGATTCCAGTGTTATGGATATGACTTTTAGACTCACAAGTTACGTGTTACAAATACATATTATTTTATCAGCATTAAGTCTTCAGTTGGACCTTTTCATGGAATGACTGAATAATTATATTCAGTTACTGACTACAAATGGGAAAAGACTTTAATCAAAAAGAGGCAGCATTTCACTCAGGCTGGTCATTCTCTGCCTGTAAAGCAGAGGTAGCATGGCTGTAACCCTAACACACTAAAATAAGCACATTGCATCCGCCCTACAGCCAAGTTAGGGCTAGTTTTAATGAAGAAAAACATCACAGAAATTCCCCACTTTTTCACCTACTGTTTCCATAGTTCCATCATGAAAAGTGAGTGAAAGCGAACAGATACTTCTCTGCACCTTTGAATGTGGGATTTAACTAGATCGGGGTGGCCAATCTTATCCGCAAATGGGATACAAAAGTGTATGCCGGTTTTTGCTGCGACTCCCTAATTAGATTACTAATTAGAGGACTGATTGGCTGAAGAGTCTTCACACTTGAGTTTGAACAGTTGACCTACAGGTTATCCCAAAAACCTGC
This sequence comes from Mormyrus lacerda, assembly GCA_015163995.2. Classification (NCBI taxonomy): domain Eukaryota; kingdom Metazoa; phylum Chordata; class Actinopteri; order Osteoglossiformes; family Mormyridae; genus Mormyrus; species Mormyrus lacerda. The sequence goes on along the minus strand of JAABNX020000090.1, from coordinate 7,746,725 downwards.
ACACACACTGGCCCTTTGCGGATAAGATTGGTCACCCCTGAGCTAGATGCTCCCAGTGAAGTAACATGACTGAAAGTTATCCCCTGGTGGACATTGGGGGAATTACAACCTGAATGGTATCTGTATATTTACAGTGTATAGACTCAAACATTTTTAATTGTCTCAAGCATAGTTATACAGGTACAACATGCAGTGATATATATCCTGAACAGCTCTTACACTAACATTAGTTACTAACATTAGGCTGCAAAGGCAGTGATTACATTTCTAAGCAAATGCATACTCAGACAGAAAAGTATCTTCCCTCAGATGTTCCAAGTATTCCACTCTATGGCGCGAGTGCTGCCACAGGCAGTACCGGGCTGCCTTAGACAATCATCCTAATGCTGTTATCTTTACAGTACAATCAGGGGGCTGATTCTGCACTTCTCTGAGTGGCCACCAGAGGGCACTCAATAAAGCTCTGAAACAGTGTCACTGTGTATCCCTGAAAGTCAGTGTTTCAACAAATTAATCTTAAATCTGACAGACTCATAGTCACAGATTCATAGTCAATTTTTTAAATACTTTAACGTAAAACACTCACACAGCCAATTACTCAACATCTACATCTGCTGCATCCCACATTAACAGGATTCACTGAAGATCAAAGTCAAAGTTAAAGTAAATTTTATTGTCATTCGGACTACACAGTTTGAGAGTGCATGATAGAACAAAATTGCATTTCTACTGCCGCAATGTACAAAACAAACAAAAATACTACAGGCTACACACAATACAATACAGAACTACACGGAGACTACTGTTCAGCACAGAGGTAAATCTCGTGCAGAGTAAATAGTGCTCAAATTTAAAATTTGCACCGAATCAAAATATTGCAGTCAAATATTGTCTCACAGTTGCCGTATTATAGCAGAGAGTGTAAGTGCAGATTACTAATAGGTAGTAGCAGCAGAGTATAGTAAATATGAAAATATGTTTTAATGTGTGTTAAGGAGATGTTCTATGATATGAATATGTAGTGCATTGTTCACAATAGAATATGTAGATACTGACCTGTCTTATTTAGTATAGGTTGAGATAATCTCAAAGGATTAAACTCACAGAACTGGCCTCCTAATTGCTAGATTCAAACACAACAGACAGCCTCCATAAAATTTATACACAGTAATACAGCACCGTAAGGTAAAAAGAAAACATGCTTTGATTCATGTAACCATGGAAACCCAATATGGCAGGGCCAAAAAGAGATTTTGACAATGACTGTTGGCTGTTTGAATCCCCCTAAGAGGACCCCCATTGCTCAGTCTCCAAAGCCAGTGGCATCAAATGATATAATGAGGGGGGTGGGGGTTCAGCCAAGGTGATGGATTAGCACTCCCCCTTCTGGCCACTCAAGCCCTCAGGTAGAATAATGCTTCATGGTCCTTTGGCCTGGTCTTCAGTTACCTGCCCAGTAAGAGGACAAACAGACAGATGCCAGCATGATCTGCTGCTTTTTAGCTGGTCCATTTTAGGTATTTTTCTATGCACAGAAACAGCATGTTTTGCCAGAAGAAGTTTTAAAAGGCTTCCTCTTGCTGTTAGATGCAAACTCTGATGAGTGTTATTATAGTTTTGATTTTTCAGTTTAGTTTTTATTTTTGTATCATTTACAGTTTTCATTTGAAATCCAGTTTAATTTTAGTTTTCAGTGTGGGTTTATTCGTTATTTTAAAGATATATTTCAATTTAGTTTCTATGTATTTTAGTTTCCGTTTAAAGTTTAGTCATTCTATTTCTAGAGAAACAGACAGTTGTAGAACTATTTAATGCTTCAGTTCCGTAGAGAATTCTACATGAATTTGCAGCTCCACTTATATAATAAAGTCCTCAAAATAGGCAAAATATGTTCCAGCTATTATTAATGGTAATGAAAAATAAACAAATCATTACATTGGCAAAAAAAAAAAAAGAATTGGTGAAGGAAACTATTATATAACATATGCTTTTATTTTATTTCATTTAAATTCATAAGGAATATGAGAAAACTAAAGAATTTATATGTCCTACGTGCCGTGGGTACAGGTTGGCACAGAGTGCTCACCCCAACAGGAGCAAAATAAATGATGTAACCAATCTCTAGCATCCTGGCATCCGCATAAAAGTCCGGGAGCCCACACAAGGCAGATAATGTGCTTTTAAAGCACCATGAGTCAGTGACACACTGGCACACTGGATAAAACACTGCATTGTAAAAATGCACAAAGCCAGCGGATTGGTTGTAGAGTTTTGTTTTGGGCTTGCTTGTGAACTTGTATCTTACTAAGCGACTACATGCCTGATTGGTTAAAAACAAATGCCGAGGGGTGTGGTGCCTCTGAATATTGAGTAATATCTTTTTTGTTTTTCTTTTTTAGGAAAATAAATAGATTAAAATCATAAATTGGGTGTAGGTGTAGCTGCAAAAAAAAAAACTGAGTTGGATCAAATTTAAGAAAAAATTCCAACCTGACCACCACAGCTTTTTAAGGGACAGGGGTGGGGGTGTTTAGGCCTTTTTCATGCATCTTGTACATGTGAGGCTGTATATAAATTATCAGTCCATATGTGAGCATGATTCGTTCTCCGAATTATTTTCCCTCAAAACCAGAAGTGCGAGCGGAACACAGCTGGTCACTCATCCTTATCATGATCTGTGTTTCTCACTATATGGGAACACTGAGCTCCCACAGTCCACGTCCATGTTAACCAACAAACACACTGACTAACAGCTAACATAGCATAAAGGGAAAGGGAGATATATAGAAATACATAGAAATATAGACTTCATTTTATTACTGCACTGGAGACTTTTTTTTTAAATGGTGGCGAGGAGCGAAATCGAAAGTCGATTTTTGTCGATGCTGAAACTTCGAGCCACCCGACTCAGTCAGTTCTGAGAAAGAAGCCAGCCCAGACCCAGAACCCGGCCAGAGGCTACCACCCGGATCCGTCATCCCGAGTACTTTACTGTGTCTGCGGCAAATGGACACACAACCGGCCGTCACAACGAGAAAGTAGCAGAGTTTTAACCCTCTCTGTAAATACAGTTAAAGGCATAGCTAGAAATTCTGCCCCCCCCCCAGACTAAAAAAGTGTCACTTTCAAACAGGAGCTCCCCAACAGTGGATTAAATTTGCAGAGCAAGGAAGAATCTTGGGGGATTCTGCAGAGCACAGGGGGGTTATTGTACAATAAGCCCCCTGTATCTACCATGGCATCCATGCCCCTCGGATACTCCAGTGTGCAGGTTTCAGAAAGCCAGGCTGTCTCCCAGCCAATGCTCAGAATGTCCTTGGTTCAAATGCTGCTCAGTTTCACTCTCAGATCTTTATGTACGTCTCCAAGGAGAGAAAATGAGGTAGGCAAAACTGAAGAGTTCATATACAAATGGAAAATAAAACATTATTGCACAGCTCTCTTCACACTGTTAGGTTTAAGTGAGAGGCTGTTTTCATCTAAAATCAGGGCTGCAAGCAGGTCACGGCTGAT
>JAABNX020000090.1:7730086-7743112 GCA_015163995.2 Mormyrus lacerda | reverse complement strand
CTCCGACACGATGTTTGTTTTTCACTATACAGGTATGCCCTGTTTGGTGAACTCGCTTTACGAACACCTTAGGCAAAAAAGCGTGAGTTTTGGTGATGTCGAAACTTGACCCACAAAACCCAGTTAGTTAAGAGAACAAAACCAGTCTAGCGCCACAGCCCAGCCTGAGGCCATCGGGGTGATCTGTTTATGCTCGCAATAATTGTTGTCCCTCGGAAAGGGTCACACAGTGACACAGGTATATCGGCAAAGCCATCTTGGTGCCGCAGACCATAATGAGCCGCCTGAACGAATCAGAGGTCCGAAACTCCCTGTATGCACAGGGTCTTGCATTCAGCAGCCCCACAAAGCCGGATAAAAAGCAGGAGCAGCCGCGGCTCTGCAGCTCACCGCAGGTTGATTAAGATAGCGCCGCGTTGCCGGAGCGCATCATGTCTCAGTAGGTGGCGACCTGGCCAAGCTCCCGACCGGGCCAAAGTGGGCATGACTGCGCGGCGGGGGCTTGAGGGCGGGATACAATGTAACTCATAACGCAGACACGGCCGGGGGACGGGGGGGGGGCACTACTGGATTCCATGCTGAACTCCTACCTTCTTCTCCATGTCACCGATGCACTGCGCCGCGTCGGCAAATGTCAAGCGGCGAGTGTCCGGTCCAGCGCCCCGGCTCCCCGGCTGAGAGGGGAGGGTACTCGGGGACTGTGGACGGGGGTCCGGGGGTCTTCGGCGCTCAGTGCGGCGGAGGCAGCGGCGCAGGCGCGTCCAGCGACGGAAAGGGGAGCGGTACCGGAGCGCTAGAAGGGAGCGTCAGCAAATTACCACTGAAGATGACAAAAAAAAAAAAAATTTTCAGGATACTGTCAATAATAGGTCGGCTCTCCTTTGCTTTGTAATTTTAGTCCCTTGGCTTAAGGCGCTGACCCACCAAAGATCAGGAACTCAGTTCCTGGTTTCGAGCCCCTGGTTTGTCTCGACGGATAACTTTTGTAGTTTCTGGGTACGTTTGTGTGTTGCTTTCCCACCGCATAACAGGAAATGTAATCTTGATGCTAAATAAGCATGGGAGACGCAAAAAGCTCGTAGGTCGAACCACACAGCCAATTCAAACAATGGAGGCTGACTAAATCGTTTTGTTAGATGTTCTGCATTTTTTCCGCCTTACCAGGATTTGCTACCTTAGCAAAAAATAAAAATAAAAACAGTCATATCTGTCGATTTTTGTTACGTTGCCAAAATTTCGAACCCATAGTTTTAAATAGAGATTTCTATAAGGATTTATGCGATCAAAATCACTCCCATATACTTTAAAATGGGGCAGTTCTTTTTACAATTAGTTTCATTCTGCCATAAACTGCTACCTATATTGTTTTCAGTGTTGTTGCAATTTTTTATATATTGTTTTATCCCGTCAGAAACTGCGGCCTTTTTATAGTTTTCGGTGTGGTAGCTGTTTTTATAAAGAAATGTATATTATATAAATATATTATATATATTTATATTATTTTAACCTTTATTTAACCAGGTTTGCAAAGGAGACTTGGCCAAGGTAGCAGCCACACAATGGCAATACAAAATAATACATAAAATGTATTACATTTTATGTATTATTTGTATTATGTATTACATGTATTACATTTTACATAAAATTACATGAAAACATACTCAAACCATACACTTGCAATGTCATGAAACGATCATCATTGGCCGTTATTAGTTTCCTAAGCTCTGGGCATTTTTGCTAATTTTACCTGCTGTAGTTTCATGACTTGTGCAAAATATACAAGGATTAACTTAACAATATTAATCAAGAGAAGACATTGAACTTACCAAATTATTATCAGCGAAAAATATTTTGCATGTTTGGAAAATAGTGATGAAAGTAAAGTAGCCTAAAATATTTCCCTTAAAAACCAAGCTTCTACAGTTCATATCATATTAGGACTGAATAGCTTTAAACATAAGAGTAACACACATTTTATATGTAACGATACCACTCACATTTCTCATATAACCCAGCTTCAATTCACCACCTCCATCTTATCTGAAATGTTCGTACGCATGACTCGGTTTCCGTACCGATCCGCATATTCTACCGTCAAATTATTTTCTATTTATCGCAACGTTTGCCTGGGAAGCTGCGGACGCCTCTTTCAGGTGCCGTTTTCTGCGTACGCAACGGTTATAAATGATACACCTAGCTGAGATGATGAAATGAAGCCAGGTTTTTGGAAAAAAATGAGTGGCATCATTATACGCATAATGATGCCTTGTGCTTGTGCGTCATAACTCATATATTTCACCTCATAGCACACGTCACATACGCATCTGCTTTACCATAGGAAAAAACGGTTCAAATCTTAAACCAAACTAAACCCGTAATATTTTATCAGCGCTGCCTGCACCGCAGGTGTTGACATGTGAATACATGGCATCGACATGACTGGATAATCACAATAATTTTGACTAAGTGCGAAGCATTTTGTCTGATAGCTGGAAATGTAGAAATACTGTCACGCAGGGGCATAAAGCCGCACATGTTTTTTTTATGCCACATGCTATCTTGTTTACTGTACTGACAGCACCAACAGGATCTGCAATGTATTGCCACTCGTTGCATTTTTTTACTTGTCACCCCACTGCTATGACGACCAAACAAAATTGTTTTTCTACTCTCCACCTCACCCGCAAGCACCTGGATTTTCTTGCACTTTCAGTCGGTTGCCATAATAAGTAAACGTTTATCAGACTTAATTTGTATACGTCAATAGTCATGAGGTGTTTTGAATTGGCCATTTATGGCTTTATTTCTACGCATAAATAGTCATGTGGTGTTTTGCGTTAACCATTTATGGTCAAATATAGGCGAGGGCGGAATATGATGCTGATCCACTTGCGCACACTTCCAGGTGGAGTGCAATTTTTAGAGAGAACAATGTTCGGAAATGTGCGTGCGCACGGTTTTATAAATGTCTTTTTTTTGCGTACGCCATTTTCGGCTTTTGTACTTAGGTATAGTTTTAGTATGAGTCTTTTGCACTGTTTTATAAATGAGACCCCCGAGTCGTTCTTTTAAAAATACACCGCTTCATGGTGTCTGTGCCACACCCTCATTCTGATTGGTGTGTAGTTCGTGAGCCAGATCCTGGCCAACCAATGTAAATTAGGGTTGCAGTATATGAACCCCAGTTCTGGGCCGAGGAGCCGCAGTATCTGTCGCATGTATGAATTACTATTCGTGTGATTTGGAAGTCTCCACAGCTGTTTACTCAGAAGGCTCACATTGACCAGAAAATTGAGACATGTCGTACTCGATCAGAATCGAACCCGATGCTTCAGCTCACGGCATTTATATCGAGCTGAAAAATGGAGAAAGGCTGTCCGGAGAGGTCAAAGTTACAAAACAAGGCAGAGTGAGTTTGATGCAAAATATGAAAATTAACATGCTTGTGATTTGTTATGAAACCTTTACTAATATATTGATATATAAAAATTTAGATTTATTTTTATTATGTGATAAAAACTGACTTTTCCTTCCCAAAGGCCATTGAGTTTAATCAAGAACCACAACAGATCATTATCCGACGGCAAACATCTTTTATTAAAAGGATATTCACAACATTTTACTGCAAGTACATTGAGGTGGACAACTTGCAGGGATCTGTCTTCTACTTTCCGGTCTTCAGAAATGTTTCCATCACGAAGGAGACCATAGCAGAAGGCTCAGGTATGTGCAGTGAATGTGAGCCGCTACTTTCGCACAGGATCAGGAGATTGTGTTTTATGTATATGTGTGTGTTCGCACAAGATTGGGGTTTCGAAGGCTGAGTATGGTTTCCGATTGGCTGAGTTTTAAACTTTGAGATATTATCTTGTTCGCCCAATATAATTATGTAGTGCACACAAGATATCTCGTTCATTTAAGATCATCAGAGTATTGAGCACACTTCTGTGAACATGGAGCGCGGACAAATAAAATTCTGCTTCAGTCTGTTTTACAAGGGCATTCTTGTTATATTGCGGTAAAGTGTTTAATCTTGTTAATAGCTACGAATAAAGGCTATTTCAGCTGTTAGGAGATGGTTCAAAATTTAGAGTTTATTTCAACTTCGTTTGCATCGGAATGGCTCTAAATAATTTGGCTAACGTCTTTAAAACTATCAATCTATCAATCTGTGGCACACATAACGCCCGTTTTTTTTTTCTCCCAAAAACGAGCTTAAATGTGGACTCATCTGTCCGCAGCACATGGTTCTTTTGGTCCATCAGAGATTATCTTGGTCCCAGAGAACTTCCCGGCGTTTCTGCTTAGAGATAATGTATGACTTCCTCCTTACGTAATACAGCTACGGGTTGCATTTCTGGATGCATCGACGGACTTTAAGTGACAATGGTTTCCCGAAGTAGGCTACTCTCGAAACCAGTTAGCTATATTTCTCACAAAGGCATAATGGTATCTTAGGCGGTGACGCCTGAGGGATCGAAGATCGTTCACATTCAACAGTGGTTTCCCACCTTGCCCTTTAGGCACTGAGATGTCTCTGCATTCTCTCAATCTTTTCACAATATTATGCACTGCGGATGCCGCTAGACCTGAATTCTCTGCATTCTTGCATTGAAGAATGTTCTTTTTGAATTGACAATTCACTCTCAAATTTTGGCACAAAGGGGTTAGCCACACCCCATCCCTACTTGCAAAGACTGAGCCTTTGATGGATGCTACTTTTTAAAATTTTTTAATACAATTATGATACCTGACCTGCTACCAAATAGCCTGCTTAATGTAGTCTTCCAAACTGGTATTACTGTAATAGTTTGTGCAATTTTCTATCGCCCAAACTTTGAGTTGTGTTGCAGCAATCAAATCATAACTTTGTGTATATTTACAAAATACAAGTTTGGTCAGTACAACAGTTTACAAAATGTTTACTCTATACTTCTGTCAGTTGAATAAAGCCTCATTTTTGTTTTTATTACATTTCAGAAAATATCCCAACTTTTCTGGAAATGGGGTTTGTAGAACTGAGTGTGCGGTTGCGGACATACCACAGCTAATCGCTTGTTATTGCTAAGCATTGGAAGTTGCTGAAACGGTGAACGATAGGAAGGCGCAAGGCGCTGAAAAAGCGCATAATTAAAAAAATTTGTATAGTATAATTTTATAGGGATAATAAGACTTGAACTGTAGTATCATTTATCTGAACCCGAATGAAGACAAAATGGGCTAATCTGGGGATTATCCCACCCCGTCCCTGGCTGTAGTAGTGAGATAATAATAGTTTTGGGAGCATCAGGAAAACTGGCCACTTTGAACATTTCCATAGCCTACCTTAATCGTAACGTTCACTAAACATTTCCTTGAACAATAAATTGTCAGCGGGATCCTGTGGAAATGAGAGGTCAGGTGGCCATGTCATAAGATGAGCCGCCCTGTCCACCGTCCTTTGGACGTGACTTGGTGTGTCCAAACTTTTGACTGACACTGTGTAAGCTTATAATTTATACAACTTAAATATTATGCAGAACAGCAAGTGCTGATGATAAAGGGGTGTCATTAAAAACAAAGAGGACTGTAAATATGCTGGAAGATTAATATTTTCTATATTTTTGTTGTGATGGTTTTCTGATACGTTTGCTCTGAGAACACGATCAACGTAAGCAGCTAGAAGATGTGTGGATGAGTGTGAATGATTCAATTAAACTTTCTGTTCCAGGAAAGTTGCCTTGGGAAGATGATAAGCAGACAAGGAAGGATGGGATGGCAGAGAAAAGGAATCTGCAGAGTAAGTGACCATTTATAACTCTGCACTCACGTTTATATTGGTATGACGATCATGTCCTGCAGGATGTGAGCCAACAGGTGACAGTCAGCAGCTCAAGTCTCTGAATCACACCGTGTTAAATTTTGTATGGATGGTGAGACATGGCTCTTGATAAAGACGATTCTCTCTGTTTTTTGAGTAAAATGTCTGTCACTTTCTAATGGATTTAATTTTTTTTCTAGAGCTGGTTGGCTGGGCTTCACCTCCTCTCAGTAAGTTTAAACACTGATGTTGAAACACACCACGGTTTTAGTTCTCCTCTATATAATGATTATTAGATAATTGATATTAAATTGATAATTGATTATTAAAATGATTTAATATTTTTTTTCTAGGTGCACCTTCCAAAGAAGCAGAGTCACAGAATTTAAGTATGTCTGATCCATGTAAAAACTCTATACAGTCGGCCCTCTGTATCCGTGGGGGATTGGCTAAAGGACGCCCCACGGATACCAAAATCCACAGATTCTCAACTCCGTCAGATAAAATGGTGTAACTTGTAGATCCTTCCATATACTTTAAATTGTCCTTAGATTACTTATAATACCTAATACAATGTAAATGCTATGTAAATAGTTGCTGCACTGTGTTTAGGGAATAATGACAAACTGTACATGTTCAGTACAAATGCAACCATCAAAGTAGAATTATCATAGGAAAATAATTTATAGTTACAGAAAATATAAATTCATTCTCTCTTGCGCTATCTCTCTCTCTCACACACACACACACACACACACACGCACACACACACATTGTACAGTGTTAACACTCACCAACAACCAAAACTACACATGAAAATTTGTATGGAAATTCAGGTTTTCATTTCAGAATTTTCTGGATTTTTTTTCCCGAATATTATGGTTGAATCTGCAGATGTGAACCTGGGGATATGGAGGGCCGACTGTATGTTATTTGACGGCTGATATTTCAAAACTTGTATGTTTGATCTTTATAGTGTATTATGACAGGTGCTTGTCATTCAGTAAAGGGAGGTTTTCTAATTTCTGATAAACCATCTTCCTTTCAGCAAACACCTTCTCCCTCATGTCACTGGCCAAACATCATTCCAGTAAGTCAACATTGTATATGTCTGTAAGATCACACAACAATTGTGATGTTTTTGTGAACCTAAAGAACTGACCCATGAGGTCATGGCTGTAGCTGTGATCCCATTTCCAACTACACCTATAAAAACTGCAGCCTATATCCCCAACCTTTTTGGTTTTTCAGGGAGAGCATTTACACTTTTCTTGATATTCTTCCGTGATGGATTCTGTTTTTGGAGCTTATCATAAGTGAACAAAAGTCTGTTTAAACTGGGGTACATTAAATCTGTAAAGTTACCCAGTTAAGCAATATATCGTGTTTCATGATATAAGCAGCAGAGCTCCAGAGCCCCTGACAGCAGGAGAAAAACGTCTGGTCCTGCATAAAAATACTTTGGGGAAAATAAATGCTTTGTAAATGATACTGTGTCATTCCACAGTATCAGTTAGCAATTGCATGTGTTGTATTTTATTAATATTTTTACCCAGACATACACTATATATCACATGTCAGTTTGAACACTACAGTATTACACAAAGTCCATCAGGTGAATTCAGTCCAAGCTTATTGTATCTTAGGTGGAATTATTTCGGCGCTGGGTTCAAAGAAGAGGAGCAAATTGGTGAATAAAATGAAAGGTAGGTGACTTCCTATCTATCGTCTAACCTATGCTGGGATTAGGGGTATATGAACCTGCCTTTCCAGATTGTAGTATCACCATTTTATTTTTATTTGTTCTATAAAACACCTGCATGCACCAGGATGCGTGCATGTCATTGAAATTGGGAGGAGCAATAGCACAACAGCCAAAAGAAAAGTTGCTACAGTCTAAATATAGGAGAATGTCCTATGCGCTACAGTATTGACTACTAAGGATTATTCCTGGGTGGTTTTTGGGGGGGGTTATTAGACTTGCATGTAAATGAACCGCAGTGTCAACTTTTATCAATCTTATGAACCAAAGTTCTGATATACTTTAAATACATAATCAACACTACATTCCTTTTGTTTCATTATGAATCCGCACATTGCTGAGTCCAATTCGCTGTTCATTGAGAGCAAGGATGAAACCTAACAGATTGTAGTCGTGTATCAGACAAAATATATATTTTTTTTAATTAAGTGACGTTTAGTTATGAAACTGTACCCTTAACGATGTTAGTGTTATTTAAAACGAGCTGTATGAGCTGACAACAGTGATAAGAGACGGCTAAGAGAGGCTGAGACCGACCTTATGAAAGAATATCTTACGGAAGATACTTGGCTAAGAAACACGTTAGAACGTTAAGAGACAACTAAAGGTAGACCTTTACCAATGACGTATTGTAAAGTTAAGAAGCTTTCGGGACACTAATCAGAAATGTATATGTGGATTGAGGGTGTGTTACGGATGTATTACACTGTTTGTAGGCTAACCAATGAAGTGTTGATTTCTGATTAATCAAAAGATGATCAAATAACTATAAGAAGAGTTGTGCAACTTAAGTTAGATGAGACGTTATTCTCAGGATTAGGATAGACTCTCCCTTTGATCGATCAAAAGAAATAAAGGGGTTGTTTTTTCTTTCACCTGTGAGTATCTTTTTGGAGCTTGGGTATTCTCAACATCTACGAGGTCTAGTCACTAAGCTGAGATCTACTGAGACAGATAGCTGACTAAATGGTGAGACATACCAACAGCGCTGAGACGTAACGCACGCTTAAATCGCTTTGCTTTACATTGGTCTGTTTCTGTTGCAGTACTGTGGCAGGCTCCGAAAACACAGCCATCATGTGTTTGTCAGTTGGTTCTGGCATTATAAGAATGGTGACAAGTGTATCGAGATTCTTTCAATATCCCTGAAATGTTTACCGTGTACAAGTGCAAATTGTCACGATAAATTGTCATATTGTACACCACTAGCTGGGATCTATTCAAAACATCTTTCTGAGTAACAGTAATGCCCCATAATGTTCCCCCTAAAGTGCACACATCACACAGTGTGACGATAACGGCGTAACTGCAACTTGTGCAAAATCGTGCATTCTTTGTGGCTTCATGACATAGTGAAAATTTCATTTAGATCCTTCAGTGTTTTGCATGGTTGTCATAAGCAGATACACTGTTTATTATCAGCAATTTCCTGTTTGAATTAATGTCTAATTGTTCTGATTACACAGCATTAACAATTGAGATGACATGATCAAGTGAAGAGTGCAATCAAGGTTAACCGTGTTTCACACTTGTAGCGGCCTGAGATCCCGTGTATGCAGCAGCAACGTAACCAATGCCAAGGTGCATCAGTCTGTGTACAGTGGATGATGATGAATCTTAGTTCTGGGTTTTGGCTCTTTCATGAATTTTAATAGGCCCCTATAATTTTCTGTGTTCTTCACTCAGGTGGTAGAGCACCCAATCCAACCGTATCTCCTCAGTACAGCCAAAACAAGAGCCGATGGAACCCGATCAATGGTCTGATCCGTTTTCTTATGTAAGTGGATGTGGCTGCAGTTTCCTGCAGCTCTGCTCCTTCACATCGCCTCACAAAGTGGAAAAAGTCCATGCAAACTCCAGAGACAGTGACACACTTAACCCCCCCCGTGGCTGCTTCAAAATCTTTGCAGACAAAAGTTGCTGTCTGGAGCTGGTTTCATCGTTAACCAGTGTAATCTAATTTTTTTTTCAGGATATTTGTGGAAAAAATGTCCAGAACACTAAAGTGAGTACTGCTTGCCATGCTTTGACTATATGTATATTATAACAAAGTGGGAACTGTAACTCCCTGTAAATACCATAATGAATGTTAGTCATACGAAGTATGCAGTGACATATAATTTAAGGGTATAAATTTCTGTTTCGTTTCCACTCTTCACAGCACCATCCACACAAGCGGCCTTCCAAGCTTTGTGGGTGAAGACCAGTTCCTCATGCTGCCAGAGAACTTGTGGTTTGGCCCCCTCAAACTTCTGACACTGTTCAACAACATCATGGCTGTGTAAGTGCTGCGTTGACACATTGCAGTGTGCAAAACTGAACTCACAGAGTGTCCTAATCAGACATTGTTAGTTGCCTGTGACAGTGTGGTATTATTTATCTAAAAAAAAAATCTGTATTTTTAATATTGCACTTCTGTCCCCTTTCGGCTTGTTAGCTGCCATGGTAACATTCTTCTCTCTTTGCTAAAGGGCCATTCAGACTTTGCTAAGAAGACTTAGTAACTTTGGCCACACATGGAGTAAGATTGATGACATCAAAAGAGTGTTTTTATTTCCAAGTAAAAGAGCAGGTAGGTCAAGTTTTATGGTACAGTAAATTAAGGCATCATCGTTTTTGTAGTATTTAAACATCTTGTTCCTCCAGACTTGGGGAACATAGATATCATATCATTATTAGATTGCGTTTGATTCAAAATTCAAGGACTGAAATGCAGAGGATTGGTGAACAGACTAGAAACAGAGTGGAGTAAAGACTGGTTCACTTAAGTTACACAGGGTCACCAACTTCAATTTGTCTAGAAAACTAATAAGCCCAAATGAGCCCTGAGAAAGGGGAAAAGCTCTACTCATATACCATACCGTACCTTACCAACTTTATTTATAAAGCACTTTAAAACAACCACACAGGCCCAAAGTGCTGTACAGAGAATAATGAAACTAGAATTAGGTAAATAAAAGTTCATAAAATAATACAAATAAGATAATATACCAACACATAAAAATAAACTAAAATCAACATCTCATCAGGAATCGAAAGCTAAAGAAAAGAGATGGGTTTTCAGGCGAGATTTAAAAACACACAGAGAAGAAGCCTGTCAAACATGCAAGGTCAGATCATTCCACAGTTTTGGAGCTGCAGCAGCGAAAGCGTGGTCCCCTCTAAGCTTACGCTTAGTTGTAGATACAGTCAGGAGCAATTGGCCAGTTGACCTGAGAGACCGGGAGGGTTTGTAAGGGTGTAACATCTCCAAGAGGTAGGGAGATGTATATATCCTGTAAACATAGTATTTCCAGGTCAGGGTAAAGTCAAGGGAACTAGGGACTTCATTAAGTTAACAAAGTCCCTGGTTCTGTAAAAAGGTTTTGGTTCCAGAAAACGTTCCTGTGCTGTGAAAGCACCTAATGAGTTTGCGATCCTCAGCCTTACGCTCTCCTGAAGGGTGTAGGGTCCTCATGCACAAAGCACCTGTGTCTTTCTCCTAGTGTACATCTCTGAGAACTGGAAGGATGACGCCTTTTTTGGGAGCCAGTTTCTTAATGGATGTAACCCAGGAATGATAGAGAAGTGCACTGAAATCCCAGAGAAAATTCAAGGGATAACAAAAGTGTATCCTAACATCAAGGAGCTCATCCAGGTGGGGTCTTAAAATGAAGGCATTTATGTGCTTGTTTGTTGAAATGTGATGCATCTTCACTAGAACAGATCATATTCATGTTGGTTGTTTATATTAGGATGAACCTTAAATTTAAAAGTAGAGGAAACCTAACCAATTTCTGAAGTTAAGGTAGAATTTGGATGTGTTGCCATAATGGATATTTTGGTCTTGTTTGCTTAGAATGAAAAGATTTATATGGTTGATTACAAGCTGCTTGATGATGTCAAAGAGGGCGTCATTGATGGTCAACAGCAGTATCTGGCTGCACCAATCGTGCTTCTTCAGGAGAAGGACGAGGGATTGATGCCCATCGCCATCCAGGTACTGCAGTATCCATGGCAACACCATTCATCTAGCAGTGTGTTTGTGTAATGTGTTGAACAGTATTTCTGATGCCTGTTTTCTGTACTTCCACAGTTGAAACAGGAGCCTGGTAAAGAGAACCCCATCTTCACTCCAAACAACAAGCCTGAGGCCTGGCTTCTGGCAAAGATCTGGGTCCGTAACTCTGATTTCTACCTGCACGAGCTGATCTCCCAC
Source organism: Mormyrus lacerda (assembly GCA_015163995.2). Lineage (NCBI taxonomy): Eukaryota > Metazoa > Chordata > Actinopteri > Osteoglossiformes > Mormyridae > Mormyrus > Mormyrus lacerda. The sequence goes on along the minus strand of JAABNX020000090.1, from coordinate 7,731,352 downwards.
CTCCTGAGGACACATCTGCTGGCTGAGGTCTTCTTCTTCAGCATCATCACGTCGCTGCATGATGAGCACCCAATCCTGAGGGTATAGTTCTTTTTTTATGAGTGGCCAAAGTCAAAGACACACAACAACTTCTTACAAACCAATAACTTAATACGACTACTATTCAATGAGCAAAAAATACAACCTAAAAAGCATTTGGAGAACATAGAGAAGTTCTAGACTGGTAGTGGTAGTTCTAGAACAGATGGGTCTCGAGCTGTTTCCTATACGTGGGGAGGGAATGCGATGACTGGACGTGGTTCCACAGCTCATTCCATCTGCTGGAAATCAACCTAGCGAACTGTCTGGATATTGGTCTGCTGACTGACGGGGGCAAGATGGGACACAGGTGTCGTGGAGGCCTTTGATGGAGATGAGTGTTTGCCATTGATGAACCTGCAAGCCAGCACCAAGAATCTAAACATGATACGTGTGCCGTTAGGGAGCCGGTGAAGAGAGGCAAGCAGGGGTGTGACATGACAGCATTTAGACTGACTGAAAACCAGCCCTGCTGTCACAATTGATTGTGTTTAAATGCTGAAACAGTGAAATGACCTACAGATAACATTTAATTTGCTCGGTTTTGCTGCCCAACACTCAAACTTTTAAGACCCTTCCATACTGTGTTGTCCACAATCAGATCCTTGCTGCCACGGGGAGATACACGATACCAATCAACGTAACCGCCAGAGCTACGCTCACCAACGACACTGGCTTCTTCATGAAGGTTAGTTGACTTGTTTTATACTGATTTGAATATTATCTGTAAGGTTCTCACCTTAATATGCAGTAACTCACAGATGGGTGAGTCGCCATTGGGTCATTAAGCCAAGCCCTTAACTCCATACAATGCTCTAAAAGGGGAGAAGATGGAATATGTGAACACTGAAGAATTAAATTTTACTTCTGCAAATAGCAAATAAAGAATAATTTCATTTAACCTAATGCAACAAAAGCCCGAAAACTCGGTACATCTTACATTGTCGTTTTCCCTCACAGTACACAGCCTTCGGTAAGGCCGCCCAGTGGGAGGTGTTGCAGAGAGCCTTCAGCCAAGTAACCTACAAGAGCCTCTGTCTGCCTGACAACCTGGAGAGCCGTGGAGTGCAGAAGCTGATGAATTATTACTACAGGGAAGATGCACGGGCTATTTGGGATGCAATACATGAGTAAGGAGCCTTCTGTCCTTTCATTGGCTGTGTGTCGTAACCCATCCATCCAATCACA
>JAABNX020000090.1:7711487-7722138 GCA_015163995.2 Mormyrus lacerda | reverse complement strand
ATATAAAGAATGCATGTTGTCTAACACCTGTCACACTCATTAAAACCACAGCCAGGGAAAAGTCTCCTTGGTTACAGTGAGGACAAAGGGATGTGATCCCAACAGAAAGTGGGTACCACGCTCCAGCACAGCACATTAAGGGGTAAGAACAGCAGTCCGGCACTGCTGGCTGTGTGCCCAAATACTTACAACTTAATTCCGCCCCCCCCCCAAGCCAGTTTGGATTTATTTTCACTGATATTCTCTGATCATCTGCAACCCACCCCCATTTGATAGCGAGCAGCAACGTGCCAATGCGCTTCAGTCTGTCAGAGGTGGATAAACTTCTGATTGAGTCAGCGGGGATGTGGCCAGCTGAGATACCCCAGCCTAATAATTCATCCCGAGGCAAATTTAGGTCGGTCAGAAAGATGAACCCAGCTAGAGCGTGAAGGCGAAACTGTCCTTGTCATTCAACTGTGAGGACCAAGACCCATACATGCCTCTTGATGTAGCCAATGGTGTCTTCCGGCTTGACCTGGGCCACTCTCTCCGTGTCATTGAGGAACTTGAGCCTAAGGACCATGTTCCTCTGGGCATCATCGGGGGCGTCACCTCCATCATGGTCGGGCTGCTGCAGGGAGGGGCCAGCGTCGACAGTCTCTCTGTGTCGCAGACCTTCCACCTCGAATTCTCTGAGCTCGGGGAGGCTGTCCGCTGCTCCTCCCCTGGTCTGTTCCCCGTCGGCCGCCTCTCTGGGGGACTCCTCCTTACTCCCCTCCTCGCTGCTCCCAGTGGCCGGGGGGTTCTCCAAAGGACTGGCATCATGACCGGTGTTCTCCTGGGAGGGGGCCGTCCGGTGTAGGGGGGCAGTAGAGGGACCAGAGGCAAACAGGTGCTCGGTGCGGTCGGCCGTGTGGGTAGATGCCCACGCCAGCACCAGCACCAGCAACAGCAACACCACCCCAAAGAGCACCGTCACCTCGTCGCCCACGCCCTCGATCAGAGCCATCCTCAGGGCGCGTCCCAGACAAAGGTGGCGTTCAGGTAGGCACCTAGGGCAAAGGGAACATAGTGTGTGTAAAAGTAGCACACACACACACCAAAAAAAAAAAAACAAAAACCACATGACCTCAACCTGAAAGGCACCTCGAAAACACCACCTGCTCTAAGACGACGAAGGATCAAGCAGAGATGTGTCCCGTTTTTAGAGATGTGTCCCGTTTTTAGAGATGTGTCCCATTTTTAAGTTTTGTGGCACGATAGTGTGCAGCACTGTTACCTCACTCATCCAGGGCTGGGAGTTCGCACCTCACCTCTGCTCTGTATGTGTGCAGTTTGCATGTTTTCCCCGCACGTCATGTGAGTCGCCTCCCACTGTCCCAAGATATGGCGCGTTTCTCAACGCCAAAAATGCAAAAAAAAATGACTTGTGTTCTTGGCAAAAGCAGTCTCGCCAACTTGCCTCCAAACGAACGAACCTGCGACGCAATGAATCAGAGGATCGTTCTCATTTGGCGAGGGTGCATCCGGTGCATCCTTGATATTTGGAGCGGGGCAAGAACAACCACCAGGGAGTTTTACTGTCCCTTCGTTTTTCGTATTGGAACTGGTCTTCAGGAATGGAAGTTTATGTGAAACAGGTATGCAAGAACACAAGTACGGGAAAATAAACATATTGAGAAACACCCACGCAGTTAGGCTAACACCCACACACCCCGCATGGGTCTTACAAATCATAGGTTAGCTAGGCCTTTGCAGGTGCTGAGATATCCTGGGTGACAAGGAGGAGCAGCAGCAGCAGCTTCAACCAACCACCTCAAAATCTTTTCTTGAAATCTTTTTTCAAAAGCATACAAGGAAAATAAGCCAATACCACGGTGAAATTAAGCATTTTGGTGGGCCAGTGCTTCTGAGCCACATCGTAACATGACACAGAGCAGCTCCAATCTCATTAAGTAGGCTGTACTTTAGAAATAAAGGTCAAATGTACCTTCACGCAGGCTAAGGAGAGCAGCTGGCTTGGGGCCTGATGCCTTAACGCGCCCAGCCGTCTGAATACTCGGTTAGTGTAGAAAGTGATGCCTTCAATGGCGCGTTCCCCTGGCGTGGGAAACGGACAACTTTCTGTGCACAACGTGAGTGGTTTGTGTAAAACTCTAAATCTGAATGTAGGTCAGGAGAAATGCCTTCGAAATAAAACATTCGGGATAAATAAGTAATGACTCGGCAGCGGTCCTGATGTCCTTTTCTCTGGCATTACAGGTCCCGAGTACTACAGCTGAACGTCAGTAGGTACTGACAGCAGCCCCCCCATTTTCCCCACGGGCCACCGCGATTTCACTATTTTAATTCGCTCAATGCAAAACCTTCACATTTTCACTCCCTGCGTACTTATCCTTTAAATATCATTAAAAAAAATAAAAAGAACCATGGTTTTAAAGGAGCTCCCATGGTTGTCATGGAGCAGCGCGGCGTACAGAGGCACAGTAGCCCGCGTTCGCACCGATACACCGGCCTCTCTGACCGCGATTGAAACCCCAACCGGAGGCCGTCTCCGCGCACGGAATCTGTCTGCTATAACAGCACCCAAGTGGAGCGCTGTGGGGCTAGCCAGGCCCACAAACAGCCCTCGCGGCCCTACTGGGCAAACAGGTTAACAGGCACCATGTTTATAAACAGCTAGTCAACCAGTTTCCCCAGGAGAGCCTCCCATCCGCACAGCTACAAGAACCAGATGAAATAAAAAAGTAACCTGCAGGTCCTTAACCGCGCCACCACAACTCTACACACGTGACACTATATAAAACATCATTTCAAAATGGTTTACGTTTACTTACTGTTATTGTTTTAGGGTGCATGGCAAACAATTTCGGTCCTTTCCACTTAGCTTCACACTTCCTGGACTATACAAGTCGTACAGGAAATGACTCACACTAACCGGAGGTGGGGATTCTGGGAAATGTAGTGCTTTTTTTAATCAGTCAACCTACACGATATTGATGCGCCTATAGGAGGACGCCACGTATGGTTTGCGTCCCGAACAATGTCAATATTGTGTAAATTATAATACTATAAATCGATTACTCATTGGGTAGCGCTGCTTCCACACACCTCTAGGCTTGGGCATTTGAATGTCTCATCTTCCCTTAATTGTTATGCCGGAATCCTACCACAGTCCAAAAACACGCAGCTAACCTAGTTACCATCTCTAATTTGCCTATTTTATATGTGTGTATGCTTATTGCTCCATTACGCCAAATGCCATGTCTTCATATTTGTCTTGGTGATAAACATTTTAGTTGGATTGTACACAGACTCCCTGTCATGAGCGATTTAAAGAGGTAATTTATTTATGACTTTAAAGAAACAGAGGCAGAATTCTCATTACTTCACAACCAGTTGTATTCATTATTGATCACTGTTCATTCAGTTAACACCTCCGACATGACTCGGTGTCTCTAAATTCGTTGTATCTTTCTGCCTCACCGTTAGGCTACATACTTTCTTCAGGAGTTCCAGGCAGTCTGTGCGGCGTCTCCTAGAAAAACCTCATTCCTCTTTCCTCCTTTGTGGGAAAAACGATCACCTGCTCTTCCCAGTGCCGTCTGCTTATGGCCCTGAATGATTCTCCTCTCTTTGCAGCTCCTGTTTTCTTTTGAAACACCGGCTCGGTATAATTGGAGGAAATGGGTGGCTGAATGGGCGAAACGCAGCGCGCAGTGTATAACAGATGTAGTTTATAATAAGCAGCTAAGAGAGGGAGGGATGTGTGTATGGAAGGATAATAATTTAAAAAGATCAATTTTACACCATGTTGTTGCATCACAAAATACCTGGAGATGTGATTGAAAAATAACTGTAGCGGATCGGGAATGAAAACCAGAACTCTGCTGCAAACGAAGAGCCGGTGCTGTGTGAGAGTGAGCTATAGAAATGTAGTCCATATTAATGTGTGTCAATCGGTGCTAATATACTTATTATATAATCTTTGAAAGTAATTCCTTAGTTTAACCTGAAATAATAATTACAAAAATGCGGTAACGCGGTTGTCACCCTTAATTAACGGCGGTGCTTTGCATATATTTCTCAGTGCTGTCAGTTGTGAATTAGAAGATCGGTAGTTATAATTGTTGACACGCCACAGCACAACAACAAGTACGCTTCCCTGACCATTAAGCTACCACTGCCCACAAATAACAGTTTAACTGTTTGAGCGCTCTTCGACTTCCTCGGCTCCCTATTTCCCTACGTGTATCGCACCTTTCCTCTGGACTCGGGAGACTCCACAACTGATCTTTCTTTAGGCAGTTGAAGGAGTTGGAAAAATATGATTCTAATGAATATGTTGTCAATTGGATACACGTATTCCTTTGGGAAATTATGCTTGAACATTGTTACCTTTGGATTATAGGCCTATACGTGAAAAGCGTTAGTCGTGTTGTACAGTAGATTGGTGTGTAAAAGTCTGGTACAGGAAGATATTTTTCTTTTTTTGTTTGTGACCACCAGGCCTCTGCACGCGCCCCTTTTGTCCGAACTATTTAAGGTGTCTCCCTTTCATGGTTCCACTATGTCCCTTTAATGCATGTGTCAAAGGCTTTGAGCACCTGTCCCTCAAAAAAATTCACGGAACTGGTGAACACACTGCAACAGAACTTCAATTCGCCATCAGAAGTCGCTAGGACAAAGTCTGACGAAGTTATACCAAACGGCAAGCAGGGCGCGCTATTACTGCACGGACTTCGCGCACGGAGGCGATAGCTTTCAATGAAGTTACGTCAACATCCAGATGTTTAAATACGGAGGCATCGCCTCTTATTAATTCGATGTAAACCGGTACTTTTTTCGAAATGTTTCAGTGAATCGTATTTCTTAAACCTGTGGCAATTCTCAGGTATACGTATTTAAATAAACATAATATTTTGCTATAAAATCGCACGTATTACTAACAGTCCAGTGCTCCTGAGTAAGACCTGCGTTGCAATGCGAAGAATGGTCCCGAACTGGTTAGTGGATGTTTTCTGTTTATTTCAATGTGTAGTTACTATTTAATCACAAGGCACCGCATAATTTGCAGTCGGTGATCCACGAATGAAAAATAATACAAATACTATACAGCTTCACATTGTGAAGGTTACAGGCAGTACTTTCAGCTGATGATGTTTTGGGGTATCTGAGCAAGAACCCCGGGGTACCTACGGCTTAAACGTTCATGAATTCGGGGGGGGGCACGCCCGGCGCATGCGCAGAACGTCGCCGCGAGCGTCCGCGCGCTAGTGAGGGGTGGGTGTAAAGGCCCGGAGGGGGGCAGTTTGCCTGCGTGTGGAAGCGAGTGTCAGACGGCGGGTATCGTCAGCAGGGAGAGGCTGGGATAGAGGCAGTCCATCGGCCGAAAGCCGCTTTTTAACCACGGAAAACAGGCGAATTTCAGCGTGATGAGGACATTTTATTCCGTTCTGCAGCGTGTGGTCGCATCGCTGAGGAAATAATTCGCAGTTTTCGGAGTGAAATCGGGCGACGGTGCGGAAAAAGGGCAGGGAGCCTTTCGGCGAGGGGACGGCGGTCCAGGCTCGGTTCCGCTTCGAGAGCCGCTGTAAAGCTGCCTGCTTTGGATGTTCAGGGCTTCCTGACCTCACTCTCTTCTCCCCATCCCGAATCGGGCCACCCCATACCGAAGGATGCCGGACCAGATCTCGGTGTCCGAGTTTCTCTCGGAGACCACGGAGGATTATAACTCCCCCACCACGTCGAGCTTCACCACCCGGCTGCAGAGCTGCCGTAACACCGTCAGCGTTCTGGAGGAGGTGAGGCGGGGAAGCAGGCGGGCGGGCGGTGCCTCTTTGAGGGGTCACTGTCAGAGGAAGGGACCGGCCTTTTAGTGTGTCCAAACGGGCGGTCAGACGCGAAGCAGGCGCTGTTGGGATCCTGTCAGGGAAAGTGGACCTGTCTTGGTGTGTTTATAGACACAATGCTGGCTTCATACGCCCGGCACCACGCCACTCCGCGCCGTCGGGGGTGACACGTACCGGATGCTGGCTCCCATAGCAACGGCATCTAGGGATTCACATTATGTGGAGTAATTAATGAAATCCATCCCCACTTGGGGGGGGTCGCTTTGCTCCAGTGCTTGGCTTATGTTGCGCTCTTGACTTCTCTTTGTAAATGGCTGGTGAGTCTTGTATCCGGATGTTTGGGTTCTTTTGCAGACCTTGGGTACTGCTGCTGGTGCTGTTGGATGGTGGACATTTCAGTTCCCCAGGCCCAGATACTATGTTAGGTTACTCAGGGCCCACAGATACTAAGGAAAGCAGCATTTCTGCAGGTAGAAGTGGTAAAAAGGTGGACCGGTGCACTGCACACACATCCAGGGTGTCCTGTTGCATCCTACTCTGCATAGACCTCCTTTACGTCAGATTTCACAGCTTTACGAAGAAAAAAAAAGCAAAATTGTGTTAAAAACCACCTCCCCCTGCTTGAACGTCTTTAAGTTGTGGGAGTGTGCCCTGTAAGCCAGTGGTGTGGGTTCGAGCATTGCTGTAACTGTGTGGCATGGGTGACCTGATTTCTGTCCATGAGCCCTGAAGCACAGAATGTTCGATTTAAAATGCTCCTGGGGAGGGTCAGGGGACATAAAGTGGTGGTTTTGTCCACGCCGGTGTTTTATCATGGGGTACAGGTGCACACCTCCAAGGTCACACCAAGCACTGCCTGAGAAAGCATATGAACAAATCATGCATGCTAGTATCTGGACAAATCTCTATTATGTGGATGAGTCGCGGGAGCCCATGGTAACACTTAACAATGCTTTTAATAGGACTCTGTGCCATATCTGGTGTGGGCTGCATTACATAACAAAAACTTTACAGCACTGTGGTGAAACAAGCTGTACTTTGGAGATTCGGCGCAGTGTCAAGTGCGTGTGTGAAATGATGTCATTGGCGGTCAGGGGACTCTTTGTTTGCCCTGAAGCACTGAGTGCATCTCAGCAGAAGCTGGATTGTTGTAAAGGTGGGAGGCTGTATGGACATCTGTGCTGGGGAGTGGCACCCTGCTTGATCACACAACAAGCCAATTTACAGGTGTAAGCCTGAACTAAGCATCTGGGCAAGGGGGGCACCCAACGACATGGGACAATTTTAACCCTTTCTGGGCTGGAGGGGACGAGGTCTTCAGATTCCTCGACTGTCTGAGAGTGCAAAGCTGAAAATGAAAAGGAGATAGTATAGGATTGCAAAAGAGAAGAGGCACTTGGGCATCTATGGAGTAGGAGCAGGGGTATGGTGACCGTCACACGGGAGCCTCTGCATGGGCAATCTCCCACTCTGCCTCCCACACTCAGCTCCTGCTCTGCCTCTACCTCCCACACTCAGCTCCCACTTTGCCTCTCAGCTCCTGCTCTGCCTCTGCCTCTGCCTCCCGCGTTCAGCTCCCACTCCTGCTCTGCCTCTGTATCCCACATTCAGCTCCCATTCTGCCTCTGCCTCCCGTACTTAGCTTCTGCTCTGCCTCTGCCTTCCACACTCAGCTCTCTATTGATTTACAGGCTATTTTGATTATGGATTGTGGGGAAATGAGACTGGAGTGATGGGCTAGTGCATCAGGGAGGGACACCAGTTTATCAGTGCGGTGCTGATGTGGCTTTTGCTTAATGTATGTCTGCATAAGGATGGCTGCAGGCCTGGATATCTGCTAGAAGAGCCAGATGGTCTGAGCTGGATGTGTGGAAATGCGACACAGATGAGACCTGAAGAATGCACGGTACTGGGCTGGAAAGTTTGGCCTGAGGCTGCAGGTCATTCAGAGAGCCACTAAGGCCACGATGTGGATTTCTTTGGAGAATATAATGCCTTCACCCTTCCATGCTTTACTCCTGTACTGAGAATCTTCATCCATGTGTGGGGCAGCAGTGAGCTTCACATCAGCTAATCGGTGTCTTATAGCAAAAGAGTGGGATGCAAATGATGGCAGATGGGAAGGTGGATTTTACACCCTGGTCAGCTGATATCACACTTCCTCCCAGTTACACTTTGGTGTGCGCAGACGGACATGTGGCCTCCACCCATGTAGTGCAACCTTCAAGTTGTAAAGAGCACGACAGTGCAGGGTGTGGCTTGAGATCTGGCCATTTGAGATTTAATTCTCCTGTGGTGGGTGACTACTGTAAACTCACCTAGCTGTAGTAGCCATGGGGCCTGACACTGTCTGGTAGCATTGGACCTGCAGTAGCAAGAGTCACCAATGCCTTGTTTCCACCAACATGGTGCTGGTGCTAGTGCCGTGGTTCTTCGTCGGTTCTTTTCGAGAACCTGCCTGCATTTCCACCTGTCTCTAAAGAACGGAACACAAATGTTACATGCATGCATAAGTGAGAGTAAAGTAATGTTTTATATGAATTCGGTTTTTTGTATTCATTTTGATCAGCTGGATTTTAAGATTTTATAAGGTGATGAATTGAAAAAAAAGAGCTTTCAGTCTCATAGTTTTAAGATTGTATCTTGTTGTGCTCTGTCTCTGTTGCCTGTATCTGCTTCTTTGTCTTTAATGGCTGTATTTCTCTCCAGTCTGTGTGTGAGTGAGTTTATTCTTGCTCGCTGTCTTTCCTTTTAGGGATTGCACAATAAGAATCTGCTAAAATGTGAACTTTGCTGTCCACCTCATGATGTCTTCGCCACTCGAATGCCACGATGTTTTATTTATTTGACCTGTGGTGTTTATAATTTATTATTAAAGCTGACCAACAGGTTGATCTTCTGGATTACAATATAATGTTATTCAGCTAATAAGCTTACAAGTTGTTTCACTGCTGGCACTGATGTTATTAGACAAAACTATATTGATTATGTATTGCATTTTCTAGGTACAGAAGATTTGGGTGTGATAGCTCGTCCTACCAAGGTCAGTTTTTTAAGGATGAAATGTGTAGAACCAGTTCCAGCCTGGCACTGGCTCCGGCACAGTGTTGGTGGCAATGAGGCACAAGACTTATTTCATTATGCAGACAAGGCAAAAAAGTCAACAGGTGTCTTCTCAGGACCAAGAAGAAGCTCGCTAAAAAAACCTTCTCGGCTTGTGTGTTAAGCACGCTCTCCTTTTCCCGCACGTGTATGAAGCGTGCCGTCCCTTTCGACCTCTTCTCAGACGCCACTTCAGGACCCTTCGCTTCTGGACCTGTTCAGTCTCCTGCCCGGGTTGTGATACATTCCTTCTGTTCTCTGCTCTGAATCTCCTCCCTTTTTAATAGAAAACAAGAAATGAAGGCATTTCCCTTCCTCTGGTTAGCTGGATGCTTGGCCTGTGAGTCTCTGCTGGAAAGTGGCTGTCTGGGATATTCAGATCAGGGCAAAGTGTGTTTAAAGGCAGCTCATGCCCCCGCGCTTAAGGATCTCTGCATCTAAACAGAATTGAGCAGACATGGATATTGTGCAGAACGGAGCAGGGTCAAAGATAGAGGTAGGGCCACAATCGTGATCAAGGTCAAGGATAACTTTGGTGTCATGGTCAGGGGTTAGAGTTAGGGTTGTGGTCAGGGTCACACTCGACAAGGTTCAGCTTGGCCCTGCAGCGGTGGGGTTTGAATTGAAGTGTGATGTGAGAGCTGTGGATGAAGGCCTGAATCTTCATCATCTTTGTCGTTTATTGTTGTTGTTATTTGGGACGACATTCAAATACCAGAATGCCTTGCAATGTAGAGACATGAGCTCTTGCTGCTGTGTGGGATGGAAGCCATCATTTCACTGTGAGAGTGTGTCACAAGCTCTTCTTCCCACCTGCTTACTGCAGCTGCCTGTGCTATGTTTCCACCGTGTCTCCTGCCTCCGTTCCACAGCTGCTCCCATCCTCAGGTGAGCTGGAGGAGGGGGGCCCTCTGCTTTTGTCGCAGAGTCTGGTTTCCCCCGGGCGTGGCCTGACTGCCGCTCTCGTAGCTTCATGGCTTAGCACTCTTCTCGAGTTTGTTGACGCGGTAAATTATGCAGAGGAGTCTGGTTCATTTTTAATGAGGAAACCAGGAGAAGGAGCTGGCCGGCCCTGTGAAGGCCATCTCTGCTTTTCACCAGGAGTAACAGGCCTGCTGGCCCTCCGGAAGTTCCATCTGAATCCTGAACACATCAATATTGCGCTGCTCTGGGAGTCGTTTGTACAGTACTGGCTCTCTGTGTGGCCAAATCACGTTGCACTTTTGAAACAGGAAGGATGTTTTTGTCTTCCCAAGGCCCGTGTGAAGATTGAATTATGAATGGAGTCAACATTCTCCTTACAATCTTTCAAAGACTAAAATGCCTGCTGCCTTTAGCGGTGCTTCCCTTGAACAGCTATGACGTTATTTTCGTCTGTGTTATGTTGTTGGTTGGATAAAGGGCCAAAGCACATTTGATTTGTCCTCAGCATGTCGCTCCTTAGTGTGTCCTAATTGTGTCCTTGTGTCACTCCTCGTTGCATCGCTCTTCAGTGTGTCATTGTGTTGCTGTTCAGTGTGTCATTGTGTTGCTCTTCAGTGTGTCATTGTGTTGCTCCTCAGTGTGTTGCTCTTCAGTGTGTCATTGTGTTGCTCCTCAGTGTGTTGCTCTTCAGTGTGTCATTGTGTTGCTCCTCAGTGTGTTGCTCTTCAGTGTGTCATTGTGTTGCTCTTCAGTGTGTCATTGTGTTGCTCTTCAGTGTGTCATTGTGTTGC
>JAABNX020000090.1:7700167-7711387 GCA_015163995.2 Mormyrus lacerda | reverse complement strand
TGTTGCTCTTCAGTGTGTCATTGTGTTGCTCTTCAGTGTGTCATTGTGTTGCTCTTCAGTGTGTCATTGTGTTGCTCCTCAGTTTGTCATTGTGTTGCTCCTCAGTGTGTCATTGTGTTGCTCTTCAGTGTGTCATTGTGTTGCTCCTCAGTGTGTTGCTGTTCAGTTTGTCATTGTGTTGCTCCTCAGTGTGTCATTGTGTTGCTCTTCAGTGTGTCATTGTGTTGCTCCTCAGTGTGTTGCTGTTCAGTTTGTCATTGTGTTGCTCCTCAGTGTGTCATTGTGTTGCTCTTCAGTGTGTCAGTGTGTTGCTCCTCAGTGTGTCATTGTGTTGCTCTTCAGTGTGTCATTGTGTTGCTCCTCAGTGTGTCATTGTGTTGCTCCTCAGCATGCAGCTTAATCGACATCATAGTCTGTAATAAGTTCCTGGCCATTGAACAGCCAGCGTCACTTAGGCCTGCATGTCCATGAGAGAGCGTCCCATCCTGTGAAGAGTCCCTGTTTGCCTCTGCTTAGAATAATCTGGGCTGTGAGCATGTGCTTATGTAAGGTAAGGGGAGGGGGAGGGGGAGGCTGGTACCAGAGCTGCAGCCGGAGCAAAAGAAGGCTGGATTAACCTACTTTTCCTCTGCGACAGAGGCTGAGAGTGTGGCAAGGGTTCAAGGTTGTTCAAGGACCTTGAGATTACCCATGATGCACGGCGTGAGCAAGTTTTCATTAGTGCTGCTTCTCTTTCTGGAGAATAGTGCAGCTCTCGCCTGTGCCTCTGCCTGCCACCCCCTCCTGCACCCAGTGGACCTGTCTCCTGACTTGTTCTCCTGCCTTGTTCTGCTTTTCGGAGCAGGAACGTGTCACGTCACGTTGTTAGTGGGGCTGCTGTTGGACCTTCCTGTCTGGGGGCCCGCGGGCATGTAGGATCTGCTGATGTGAAATGACTGCCCTTGCGTAATGCGGATCCAGCAGCATGCACTCTTATCTACAGTGCTTATGCTTTCGGTTTTTATCCAGGTCCTTGGGCTTGAAATCGCTGCCTCTCCCCACACCTCTGTCTCTGCTGGGTGTTGCTGCCCTGATGGGGTGACTGCAGGATGGGCCTGGGGACTGGAGACCTCCACTCACGACAGGAGGCATAGCTGGGTCAACATGTTTGTCTAAATATGACATTTGTGGAGGGAGAGAATTTCAAAGACAGCCAGAAGTGTCTGCCAAGCATCACAGATCCCTAAAGCTTGGTGAACGTGGGATCTGGGGGCTTCCTGTACTATGGAATTATTAAGACGGGTAATTACACCATGCTGAATGAGAGGGAGGACAGACTGGATCCAATCTTAGAAAACATAGCTGGGTTTTTACCCTGTTGACCCAGCTGATGAACTCATATGTGGTTGGGGTAACTAACCTGCACAGGGCAGTGTTTTCACCACCAGGGGCTCGTCCAGGACAGCAGGGGCTGTGATGACGGTTCACGGAGCCCAGAGACTCATTCAGGCTGCTCACGTTCCCTCAGAATGGGCCCGATTACTCAAATTACCGTAGCAATGTCATCTTTTCCATGTTGTCGCTGTGGACATGCAGGGAAAGGTGTTCCCTTTCAGCTGGGAGCAGAGGCATGTGCTTCACATTCACCGGGTGGCTGCAGGCTGTTCACTGGCCATTATATTTGTGTATAACCAGTCCCACTGAAGGACTCATGGGATTTTTATGGCGCTTTTCCACCACACCAAATACGGTGCTTTTGGTACTTTTGCTTTTCCAGTAACTTCCAGTCGAATACCAGTACTAAAAGTTCCGGTACTGAAAGTGTTGAAGCAGCTGGGGTACTTCTTTGGTACTTTCGATACTTGGGGGTGGGACTTGAAACGCTTTTTTTGTCGATTGGTTATGCAAATAGCCTGCTGTTGAAACAATACAAACGCCCCCCGGAAAAACAATTGTGAACTCAGAAAACAATGATAAACGAAAAAAAAAAAAAAAAGAATAGTGATTTGGTCATAAGAACATATACAACAAAAAGATCCGGATGACATCACATGAAATTAAAAAGAAATTGATTGAATATACTAATACAGCATGCATATAGCGACGTGATTTAATTGTAATAAATATTGGGGTATTTATAAAACAAAAAAGGAATTTCTCACCAACCCGTCTTCAAGTGATTTAAATGGCAAAGATGAAAATGATTATGATTGTCCCGGAGAACGTAGGCAGCGCTCATGCAAAAGCAGCAGAGGTACAACTTTAAACTGATTTTTAAACATATAAGAATCAATAAAAGGAATAATAATAAGAAATGTAAGGCTTTGCTAAGTTCTTTTTCCTACGACAGAGTAACAGGGTAAAAATATCTTAGAAAAAATGTAGGTGCCGTGCTATAAGGTCCGTACAGAATTGAAAGTAGACTAATGATGTAAGAATTGTATGTGCATAACATGTGGCGTTAGTTTTAATATTGCACATCACTAAGCCAAATAATGTAGTAACCTTTCGAATTCAGTACAAAATACCCCGCCTCGTGCTATGATGTCATTCGGCACCGGTGCCAGTTTTTATGCCAGTGGAAAACCAGCACCTTAAAGTACCATAAGTTCGGTGGAAAAAAAACCCTTAGTTACCCCCAATAGCAGTGCCTGTCTTTAGGCAACTGTACAACTGGGTTTCGTCGAAGGGGGGGGAGTTTGCTCCTGCTAATGAATCGTCTCCTGCTAATGAATTTATCCTTTTTTTCTGCAAGTGCAGGTACTTTGGAATCTTTCTTTTCATCTGCCCCATCCTGTTCTCCATGGGAGCAAGCGTGCAGTGCACCTGGAGGTCAAGGGCCTTCCACAGGGGCCCACAAGCATGTCATTATTTTGTCGAGGACGGGGCTCGAACCAGCAGCTATCCAGTCACAGTAACAGTAGCTCAGCCTGCTGAGCTGCTCACCATCACAACATACCCACACACCCCCCCCCCCACCCCACATGGAGAAACCACAGTAGCAAGATCATTCACTACCTGCTGGACGCAAAGTTTCTGTGTTTTGTGTGTGACTGCTTAAGCATATGCCCCATAGGCACTGACTTGTCTTTCAGTTTCCAGGGTTACGGCCGTGATCCTCATTTCTACTGCGCCCTGGAACATCTAGATATGTAAACACTGTGATCTGCCACTGATATGCTAAACATTAGCATTTCACCAGTGTCACTGAAATCGATGAGAGTGACAGAATTCATACCCAACCCATCATGGGAGTTTGAGTGTTTGTGCGAGGCGTGCGTGCCTCTGTAGCGAGTCCCACTTATTTTGTCAGTCAGGCTTAAACCAACACTTCTAAATATAATTTACTGCGTTATATTTGGACGCTCCAAAGGTTGCAAACCAAGAGCTAAATGTTTTTCTCGAATATTATCTCTGCTAGGCGGGCCTTGCTGTTCACAATGCATGACTCGCTTGCTGGGACCTGCACATGACAGACGTGTCCGGTACAGGCTGTCTGTGAGCCTGTTAGAGGATAAAGGAATTAGCAAGCGGTGTATAGATGCCAAGCCTGGCCTCTTCCTGTCGCCGCAAGCCGGGCCGGTCAGGAATCGGGTTGACGGATGGGTTTAGTCACTCGTGAGTGAGACTGATGGACACGGACAGAGTGGGAGCCTACACCGGTGCCTGTTCTCGCCTCGTTCCCGGGCTTCCATCTTGCCGTCCGCCTCCATCTTCAGTTATTCATGCTCACTTTTGTTAGGATGAGGGAAGATTGGCATCTTCAGAGCTTTAACCACGCTGACAGCTCCTGTGTGCCATGTACTGTTCCGTTCCTGCCTGAGGGGGCGCTGTATGCTACCCCGCCCCAGTTGAGTCTGATGTCACAGACAGAGGGTGAGCTCTTGGATATGTGTTTTCCAATGTTTTTCCTGTGCATATCTGTCTCCAAGGCCGCTACGAGCTTTGTCTCCAGCACTCACTCTGCTGCTGAGCAAATGGGATCGGTGAGATGCATTAACCACCTGGTCATGGCACCCTCCTCTTGACCTTACCAGCCTACTGACCTTACTCATCTGTTCTTGGATGTAAACTTATTTTAAAATGTTTGGGGAAAAATTTATGTGAACTACAAAAAGCAGATGGCTTTGAGGGAGAGAGTGAGTACAGCAGGCTGATTTTACTGGCTCCTGGTCACTGGAAGCTGTGCTCACAGATGCTGACCTGCTGGTCTTCCCTCTCCAGCCCCCCTCTGACCTGAAAACGCAGGGCTATTACATCAGACGGGTGGGTGATTGGGGGCGTTACCCTGATGGTTTGTTTATACATTGGCATCTGCGTCCCCTTAGTGCCGCTCTATAAAACCCGCATGTCAGTGACGTTATCACCACACTGGCCAAGCGTTGACCCTCTCATATCATACGAGGTAAACATGGAAATCCATCAGAAGGCAGAGGGTTAGGATGCTCCGTGGGGCCGCGGACTGCGGCTCGAGGAGGCGCCTGTGGTGTCTTTAGAAGCAGGAAGTGAAAGATGGAGAGGAAGATTGTGAGGCCCGCTCTTTCCGAGCCCGATAATACAGGACTTCAGTCATGAGGAAAACACAGCATGGTTAGATTCTGATTTAGAGACGTGTCATCTTTTCCAGAGATAAGTCTAACCCTGATATTCAACATTCCCGGCTTAATTTAGAAAGCTATTGTGAATGAACATGATGCATAAACCATGAACTGTACTTTCATCAGTAACCGTCAGTGAGCAGCTGATTTCTCTCTATGTAGGCACATCTCTCAGATCTCTCTACTTGTTTTTTACTGTGACGTGACGCCCTGCCTGCACTGTACGCGTGCTATTAAACCTGCCTTCTGCTCTCCTGTGAGACTCCTTGCGTTTCGGTGTGAAAATCATTACCACTTTCAAAATTAGAAGTTCAAGATTCTTTAATTGTCACATGCAGGTACAACATGCAGTGAAATGTATCCTGAACCTGAACCGCTCTTTTGACTGCGCAACTATAGTTACAAATGGTGGTACATTTCCTTACCTGACATTCAGTCTCAGAATGCTGTTTTGAAAGCCATTGGAGACTGATGTGGATCATAGCGGAGTCTGGAATCCCGGTCTGATCCCCCATTAAGCGGGCTCTGTTAAAGGATCGTGGATGTCACTCTGTGTTAGAGAGAGTGCACAGCACCTGTGAGCACTCTTCAACGTCATCATCATAATATTAATATACAGTTCCAAATGCAGACCCATGTTTATATAGCTAATTATAATTAATGACAGATCCTCCCGACTGATTGAAGAGCACGTTACCAGCTGTTCGCCATCTCTAATAAGACTTCCTGCTGTTAATGTCACCAATAGAAGTGCGTTCATCCTTCAGATGGGGACAGCCGGGGGGGGGTGGTGCTTTGCGCGGCTGCGTCAGCCCCCAGCCCTCTTGTTTCAGTCACACCTTCCCCACTTCTCTTTTGATTCCCTCGGCTCCGTCACACGAGGCGCCACGTCTCCCGACCAGGCCCCGTGACGGTTCACTGCTTTTCTAACCTCATTCTCGACAGGAGTGATATTCCGCCATGGACTCTCTGCCAGATATGTGCTCATGCTTCTGCTTGGAGAATTCTGCTTTTCGGTTCTCTCCAAGTCCCTGGGTGCTAGTCTAGTGCCAAGTGTCACTTTTTTTTTTTTTTTTTTTTTTCTACCAGAATCAGGCCTGTTTTTGAGCTCAGAGATTGACACGTGGGACCCGGCTGGCCCAGAAAATGGCAGCCAGCGTGTCAGAGCCGAGTAAACAGGCCACAGAAACATACGCTGCTCAAATTGTGTTGCAATTGGTTTAAAATGGCACTTTAAAACTGTTTAAATGTGTCTGTAGAAGTAACGGTGTTAAAACTGCAAGTGGATGTAATGTTCTTCCATGGAGAAGGTAAAAATTTTTATTCATTTTTGAAAAAGACGTATTTCTTTTTATTTTGTTCTAAACAAGAAGTCTGGCAAAATTTATAAATTGCATAAAAGGACTTTTTGCCTCTAACCAAAACAAATATGTTTCTTTTCGATATGAAATACTATTTGTCTGCAGGATTGGAGATAAATGTAAAAACAATTACACTGGCCGTGGCCTGTCATCTGAAGACGCAACAAAGCAGCAGCTCATTAGTGATGGGGGGGAAAAATAAAGCCAATTTTTGCCGCAAGACAATTTCGGACAAGTTTGAAGGCGTCTGTTTGTGCTTTGAAAGGGATGGTAAAACTTGATTGTGTATTGCAAGCCTGATACTGAAATGTGTCAAGTGAGGAACCTCTGCCGAATGAGATCTTGCAGAGGTCCTCTGTGCTCTCTGGGGACATAAGCTGCTTGACGTTAGTGGCCCAGGATCATTGGAAAGCATTTGCTTTTGGAGAAAAGAGCTGCTGTCTCTGGAGTGTGCTGAGTCTGTAGCGCATGGACTCTGGGGCATGCATACTCTGGGATCTGGGCCTGGAGCTTCCTTTTACAGCTTCTGACCGGGGCTTCTGGGTATTTCTCCTTGTGATGCTCCCTGCTGATGGGAAAAAAAGAGGTGATGTGGTTCTCTCTAGGTTGACCTAGATTGAAAGTTTTTTTTTTTTTCTTCTTTCTTATCCATCGTAAACCCCAATTCCGCTAAATTTTGTGCGGGGGGGCAGTCATTTGAGTTGGCACTTTATTGACCCCCGGAGGGAAATTAAGTCATTTATCACTGAATTGAGGTTTATGGTGCCTTTGCACTCAACATTTTAAAGATAATAGATTATTTTAATGAGAAGGTTAATGGTATATGGAGAGAGTTCATTAGTATAATGTTTCGGGCAAGCTATAGGAACATGTTTTATGTCTCTATATTTTATGTGTTTGGATCTTCAGTGTGTTTAGAAATGGAGATGCAGGTCCCAGGAGTGCTTTCCATGCAAGTCTAGGATAGATACAGAGACATGCCTGAGACATGTAAACACTCCCCTGAGTGTAGCTCTGAGGTGGAATGCAGCTGGGCTCCGAATGATAAGCTGAGGTGAAGACCTGGACTAAAGGTTCATGAAAATCCATGACTACAGTATCGGGGCCATGTTTCCTTTGCTTCTGAGGGTATGTTAAGTGATTCCAGCAGCCCCTCTCTTCCTCTGCTCCTGGGCTTCTAACAAGATAACGTGACATCTCATTTACGCCTGTGTCCGCATCGGACTTTAATTGGCACGTTAGCAAATGGATGTTGATGGTCATTTGTAAGGATTTACAGGCAATGAACGGGCAGTTTTAATAATTTCCTCACTGTTATGTGGAATTCGGTGAATGACTATCTCACCGGCAGTGCCATTAGGTGTGGGTACTTTTGCCAATTTTGAAATTCACTTTATGATGTCTCAGAAACGAACTGGGGAGTCACACAGGGGACCAAAAACAGGAGCATTTTGAGGAAATACAGCACGATGTTATAAGGAGAGCGGAATGCGACGGGTCTCAGGACCGCACGTGACACACAGCACTGTTCTGCGGAGAGTTGAAATGTTGAGTCGTAGGGCTGAGGGCTGTGAATCACCGGCCTTTAATACTGATGGGACAGGGGACAACGAGGATGCCTTGGAAACGCTCAGGGAAACCATTGTCCCTGAAGGGGTCACTGGTCACATTTCATCATCCACTGATCCTGCCAGTGGCAGCATTCTGGTGCTGGACATCTGAATATGTATGTAACTGGAAATCAGCACTGTTGTTTTAGGATGGTTTCTGGACATCGGGAGTCACTATTTTGTCAAAAATTTCATTTACATAAATCCAGGGGCTCCTTATCTTTCCAAATTAAGATAAAATCTTCCCATTTAGTGTCCTGTTGTGCACATTATCTAAATGGCCCCTATCACATCGCCACCTTGAGGCCTCCCTGGAAGTTCGGCCTCAGATCAGATTTTTATGAAACAATCTGAGGAGCTGGAGCATCACATGACTGTATGGAGGTAGATTGTGATGCTATGTGTTGACCTGTGCCTGTCACTCAGCTCCCAGATGAGGTGAGGGCTCAGGTCAGCCGATGTTTTTCTCATTCACACATTCGCAAACGAGCCTCCTGGGCTGCGGAGATGAACGCTTTTGCAGATCACAGGCCGGTTCCAGATCCAAGCTGATGCAGCCTGCTCTTCAGTGCATCCTCCATATGTGCAGGTGGAAAAGCCTCTGATCCGAACCCGTGACCCTCTGGCTTTCTATCCAGGCTCTGGACCTGTTGCAGCTCTGTGTGACTCCTTCTTGACCCCAGTACCAAAGGGCAAGTGAAGTTTGCACCATCTCTCTGGCCACAGAAGGTGAGGCAGCTGAAGGGGTGACATGTCACAGGTTAGTCCTTCACAGAAGATTTTGAGTGGCACTACGATATGCGGGCATCTACGATCTGGGTCACTTGTCCCTCGTTCGTATTCAGATTCCTTATTAGGCGGCTGGCTGCACGGTAATTAGACCGTTTACTGGGTGTTCTGCGGGCCGCGGTGCATATCAGGCTGGCTTTTATTCCTTGGTTTGATCCCGTCGCCTGCGTGTGACATGCAGCTGGTGTCGCTGAGAAAGACTGACACTTACAGAAAAATGCAAAACAATGCCAGTGATATATCTGCCGGAGTCAGAATGATGCGGAGTGTTGAAGTGAGCAGGAACACGACTTTACGGAGCTGCCACAACGGGTAGGTCAGCTTCTGCTCCTTCAGCCCGTCTATCCTCTGATGAGAAGGGGCTTTCAGTGCCGGATGTGCCACTGCATCCCCTGGTAGTGGGAGTTGGAGTGGGCCATACCAATGCTTCACTGGTGGTGGACCACCCAGTATTGCAGTATCAGTGTTTCAGTAACCAGACCTTCTAATCTAGTTCCATTGCTGCAGTGGCAATGCACCAGACCTGCACTCCTGCTCCAGCCAGCAGTACGATATTTACACATTTTTTTTTTTTTCTTGGACCATCAAAGTTGTCCAAAGTGACTTGTGTTAGTAGGTTTTCATTTCAACCCAGTTTGTGACCCACTAAATATGAATCTTATTCCTGTGCGGAAGTGGATTTAATTTCTCTTGCCAGTGGAGGCTGAACTGATGAATCTTCATGGGTGTTTCTGAGGATGTGTGGGGCAGCTTCTCGAGTACTGGATGGCTTGGGGATGTAGGAGAGAATGGCTCCTGCTTGTAGCTGTCACCGCGACATTGGCTCAGGCTGGTGTAGCTTGAGTTAGCTGGTATTTGTATCTGATGGTTCCCTTTTAGTTTTGCCCTTCTCCAATCCCAAGGCAGCGGATGTAGGACATTGGTGGGCGCTGAATGTTTGTAAACATACAAGGCCTCTTCCGGTGGTGTTTTCAGGTATCAAATAAGAAAATGAGGAGGTCATGCTGGTCATCTTTTCGCCCTTCTAGCTGTGAAGAAATGTCCCCCTTGTTTGTGTGACGTCATCAGCACCCTAAAACCCCAGATTGATAAAAATAATTCAGATCAAAGAGTCTAAACTTTGCGGGACTCAGTTGGACCTGCATTAGGTTCTTGTCTACTGTGACTCCTCACCCCCTCTCAGAAAATGCTCATATCGCTCCAGTCTTCGCTCCTCCCAGGAAGGAGGCAGAATGAGCCTGTTAGCGTTTTTCATTTCCTGTCTGCTGATGACACGGCCTTTGAGACTCCTGCTTTCTGCTGGATGTGTGTACATGCGACATTGTGTATTTTAATCCTGGTAAATATTTACATGGAAAGCCAACCACTTTTGGCAGCGACGTGACCAATTGTCTGAGTGTCCCGTTCCACGCCCTGGCCTCGATAAATTCGTGGTGGGGAGGCGTTTACCAAACCATGGCTTTCGGAGGAGGCCGGTGCCGCTCGTGCCACCCAAGGGCTGAGCTGAAATGCTGATCTTCAGCTGGAGAGCTTCCCTTCTGGATCTGCTTGCTCATCCGAAAATGTTGGTGTTCGGTGAGAAAGAGAGCCACAGGAGGCTTTTCCCAAGGCCAGGTTGGAGAGAAGCAGGATGTTCCTGGAAGACAGAGCAGGAATATCATGGCCTGTGAAAACCTCCACGGCGTTTCCCAAAAGCCCCACAGCCGAGGCAGTGCTGTGTCCGCTGTGTAACCTTTCATTTCTCAAGCCCTGCGTAGATGTTGAGAATAAATGCCGGTAGATATTGTGCCCTAGCAGAAGGCAAATGGCCCCTGTTAGAACTCTCCCTGTTCCTCAGCCCGGTGCTGGCAGTGCCCGGAGGCGGCCTCACGTCATCGCCGTTGGCTCAGTCTGCCCCCGCTTCCCAGGGCCAGCGGATCGTCCTGCATGACGCGAACGGAAAGGGACCATAGCGATGAATCACGTCTAGCCCACCCAGCTCTGAGTGACAGATGACCTTCTATATGCTGGGATTGCCTCCCACACATGTGGTAATGGATTTGGGATGCTGACAGATAGATCGGGTCCTGCTTATATTAACTGAGGTGGCTGTTTAGATGACACTGGACACTGAATAGGATCCGCATAGAAGGTCATGCCACTAGGCACATTCCTAACGGCCCCCGCCGCCCCCACCGAGGCTCTACACACATGCCAGGGCACTCGTGTCGGGTAAAGAGAGAGCTTATCTTGGGGTGTGGAGCAGGGGGGTGGTCCTTACATATTCCGCTTGGGTAAAGCTCATATCAGTGTGTGTGGGGGGGACGCGTCCAGAGAAAATGGACCATAATGCTGGTTTATTGGTGCCTATTTTACTGGTAGATGTATCAATGAGCTTTGGGGCTGCATGTCCCCCACCCTGACCCTCACCGCTGTCCTGTCAGCTGCTCCCCCCAGCAGAATCCCGATAAAGATCTGACGCCTGGCATTTCCCAGCTGAGACACTGGTCCCAGAGCAGGAAGCGATTGTGGAATCTGGGGGTGGTTTAGAGCATTACAGTACTGTACGCCGGGCTGTCGACACCTAATGTCATGCACTGTGGCCTGATGCTGCCGCTGCCCCCTGCTGACTGGCTCCCGTTCTGCTGCACCGGCACAGGGACGTCGCCGAGGCTTCTGCTTTTTTTCCATGGCTGTTTTGTCTGTTTCCATTTCCCTTTCGCTTCGTCAGGCCGCCAGGCTGGGCCGACTGGTGGAAAGTCACGGGTTTCTCACTGGCCTGCTTCCTACGGGTGTGTGTGCGCCTGTGCGCGCGCGGTTCCATCCTCTGAGCCAGATCGCTGACGTGGGACGAGATTAAGGGATTACGGGGGCCGAGTGCGGGGGGGGGGGGCTGCTTCGCAT
>JAABNX020000090.1:7681688-7700110 GCA_015163995.2 Mormyrus lacerda | reverse complement strand
ACGTGGGGGGGGGGGGGGAAGGCGGCTGTCCTGAGCTCAGCGGCGAGTCTGAAGGCAAACAGGGTGTCAGCAGAAACGGGGGTTGGGGGGGGGGGCCCTCTGAGTCATCAGAATAGCGTGAAGTGTTGCTGCAGCATGGGAGGGGGGTGCATTTTGGTCCAAGGTAGGTAAGGGTTACTTGCGTCCCACAGACAAGTAACCAGAGGCACAAATCCAGCCTCCTCTGTTCTGTGGCATAAACGGCGTTTTGCAGCCCTTTTCCTTTACAGTTCACCTCGAGCTTCACTCACTAATCGGCCGTGGACAGAAGCAGGTATTTTCACTCCACTTCGTATCACATTAACAGATGGCATGACACACGGGTCGCATGGTTTATCAGCTTTTGCGTCCGAGAGGCTGGTGAAGTGCGGAGGGTCCGATTCCATGCTCCTCGTTAAATGACGATCGGGCCACGTCGAGAGGCACCTCCGTCAGAGCCCCGTTATTCGTCCTGTGACGATTTCTGCCGGATCGGGCCGAACAGCTGTCGCCGTGAGCCCTGCTGAAGGATGGGGAGGTGAGGGGGTCTCTGTAATCCGTGATGTGATTCGGAGGCCGGGGCCGAGATGAGTGGTGCTCGAGGAGAATGAGGAAGTGCACGCTGGGGAATTCGCCTTCTGCAGAGCGGCCCCCCCCCCCCTCCCGGAGTCAGCCCGCATCTGTCAGCACGGGACGTATTAAACAGGATAACCGAGGAGCGGCAGGATTTTCTGAACGCTCTTGGTGCCCTTATTTAATTTATTTCCTCCGGAGCTGAGTTGCTCCCTCCGATCCCGGCACTCCAGCTGCCTTCTGGCTGCCTGGCAGGAATGTGCAGCAATGCCCAGAGGTCTTCAGCCTGTTATCGTTGTTTTCACAGTGGCTGGTGAGTGAATCCCTGCTTAAAGGTCATCTGCTCACATTCTTTTTGCCATCGAGCTGTAGACTGACCCCTGCTGGCCTTTATTGTCTATCACCAGGTGCTTTCTTTTGTCAAATTCATGCATGCACCCACACATATAAGTATGCATACGTGTATATAACAGACATGCACATTTGGTTCTGACGGGTAGGCGCGTGTTGTGTTCTCTTGGCCTGGCTATGTCTGGCCCGCATCTGGAAGGGATATGGAGGTGAATCCATCGCGTTGCACTTTCACAACCATCCAGAGGCTGGGCGGTCGGCCACGGTGCCAGCCGATTAAAGGTCCGTGTACGCATTATAAGCCGTGGCCATTTCGATCAGTTTCAAAAGCAGTCACAGTCGACGGGCGCTCGTCATGGGTGTAACTATAGCTACGGGAAGACTTGCCAAGCCTCCAGATGGATCCGCCAGGCGGGATTTGGGGCTTGTGTGAAGGCTGTGGGCGGACTTCACTCCCCCCCCCCCCATCCGAGTTATTAGGCGATGAATCCCACCTCCTCTCCATTCCTGCTTTCTGCTTGTCGTGTGCTGTGGCCAATTCCTCTCTATCATTTGAAGGAGAAAGCAGATCTTTGGTGATCTGAATTGGGGCTCGACCTCTTGAGGATCCAGTTTAATGTGCCCGTGGTCCACAGATCAGCTTTCCTATGAAGTGTCCTCTCAAATCTCACAGCCATGTGCCGCTGGGTCCTGCCCATGCAGGAATGAAAGCTCTGGTTTAAAGGAGGCTATTTGGGCCTTAGGCGACCTGCTTGCCCTGATTGACCTGACACACAAAGACGCTGCAGGTTGTTGCTCGGTTCGCGGCTTCTAGAAGAGGCTCTCCTCTCTCCTGCTGGCCAG
The DNA here is from genome assembly GCA_015163995.2 of Mormyrus lacerda. Taxonomy (NCBI): domain Eukaryota; kingdom Metazoa; phylum Chordata; class Actinopteri; order Osteoglossiformes; family Mormyridae; genus Mormyrus; species Mormyrus lacerda. The sequence continues at coordinate 7,698,325 of JAABNX020000090.1, read as the reverse complement.
GCTCCCAGCCTCTTTAAACATCATGACATCTATTAGGTACAGAGCTAACATAACTCGCTATTCTCTGTCGGCAAACCAGGCAGACTGATGTGGAGGCTGAGCTGTTGGGTTTTTATGCGTCGCTCAGAGGTAGCAGTATAGCGCTTCCTGTTTTTGTGGAGATCATTGAAGCTGCCAAAGCTGAGATATGCAGACCTCAGACAGCTGCCAGGAAGATAGTGTGAGTGACGTTTGCAGTGGGGAAAGAAAATTTTAACATGTGCTGTGAGCTTTCTTTTGTGTGATAGGGGGGTGTCCATGATAAGCAGGGGATGTTTCAGTGCTTCCAGATGGGTGCGGACAGGAAAGGTGGAGTAATCCAGTAGAATGCGGGGTCAACGTTTCTCCTGTTGTCAATAACAGTGATTCCCCTTAGATGCTTTTGAGCTCTTGGAGCAAGGTCCAGACTACTTTGTCAGTGTGCCTGACAGTTGGCCAGTGTCATGTGACTCGAGGCATCCTCCTTCTCAATTAGCCAATGTAGACACAGGCTGTCATTTTTCATGCTTTGTGCCTCTTGTTGATACAGTTTTGTGATTCCCACCTAACGCTGCCTCTGTGGTTCAGAATTGTCTCGAGGTTGTTCCCACAATTCATCAGCCCTGCACATGAGTGACATCAAAGCCAATAAACCTTGGAGAAGATCAGCCGTACCCGGAGAAAGACCAGAAAACTTTACAGGGGAAACATTGGGCTGCTTAATTACACTGTATTAAATTAGTAGAAAGTTCAATGTTCTGGTAATGTTTTGTTGATACTTATTGCCGTCATAAGGGAATACACGGGGTGTTTTGGCTTTGATTCTCTCTGGTGGGCTTCCATTCATGGTTTTCCAGGTCGTCACTGTGCTGTGTTAGTTTTTATGGAGGGCAGAACACCCCATGGAGTTTGTGGCCACACTGTGTCCTCCCTGAAGGATTAACAGCCATCTTTAGAACCAGAGCGCCTCCAGTGCCTAGTAATGAGAGGATCCAACCTGTTATGTTTGACATTTATCTGTTTGTTCAAAGCTTTCCTTCAACGTTTCACACATTTTGTGGACTGCTTGTAAAACAGCAAATGGACGCTCGGGGGTTGACGTGAGGCACCCGAGTCCATGATGAGGGGGCCGAAATCCTCAAACCTTTCTTTGACACGGGGGTTTTGAGTCGCTGTTGAAGAAGCATGCCCCTCGTGTCAGTCCATTTTACTCCGAGAGCCAGCTGTCCCACTTGTTAAAAGGTTTAAAGTTCACTGTCAGAAAGACCCCCTTTCCTCACAACACATCTCGACCTCCCACCCCAGACCGTGTTTCCTGCCATGGTAATGAGTCATGTGGTTCCTGGGATGCGCAGCTCCTGTTTGGCACAGTGCAGGTAGGCAGGATTGTCGGCTGTGGGTTACAGCACAGGAGCAGCCTGTCAGTCTGCAGGGGATTGTGGGACTCCAGCACCTGGCCAACGCACCCCGGCATCGTCACTTTGTAACGCTCAGTGGGAGTGCTGGACCAACGTGGGTGTCTGTACCTCACATTCTGCTATGTCAGGCTGCACCTGAGCCGGTATTCACTGACACTCACTCACTCACTCGTGTAGCACCATGAAAGACAAGGCGCCACTGAAATTCTTCAGCTGTAATACCATACACTGAGAACAATGCACACATGTAATGCACATTTGGGCCAGCAGGGGTCGCATTCACACATGCCTCCCCTTTAAATCCCACCTCCTAATGACTGACCTGTCCACTCCACTCATGCTGGTGCCACTTCCAGGACTGGCTGCTCACCTCTCATGCCGGGAAACCTTTCAGTCTTCGGTTTGAAGGAAAGAGGACAGAGTTGGCCGGTATCACAGTGAGCACTTGGAGCAGCTATCCTTTGTTATTGTGAGCATTTCAAAGTAAAAGCATGGAAAGTGCTGGAAACGCCAGCTGGCAGAGCTGCTTATGTCCCTGAGAGGCAAGAATTGAGCTCCAAATAGTTTCCCCTGTCCTCATATTCACTGCACTGGTCTCTCTGTCCTGAGGGAGCCACTGTTCCAAAGAGAATGTTGGATAACCTGGAACCTGACTCAGAGAAAGTGTCCGTTCATGTCAGCATAACTGAAGTGCTTTTTTCAGAGAGGAACATGGGAAAGAGGGCAATTCCATTGATTCACATGGCACAAGGTTTGGCAGACACTTTGTCTTAGAGAGAGAACTAAAGTGAGATCATTTGTATCTACTCATCAGTATAGAAGAGTCTGAGTTTGGAAGCTCTGTTAGACACTGAAGATAGGTTCCCTGTTAGGCAGATATGTATAGATAATAGATACAGGCATAGAATTAACCATCACTCATCGTCAGGTCCTTCTTTGTTTTATATTTGCCTGTCAGGAGACTATTGTCTATGGGACTATTTTTAAAGACAGCATGTCCTAATTAAATGGTCAAAGCAGAGCTTGGGTTGAGTAGTGAAACTACTCCCATTCTTAGATCAGGTTTGCTGGACTTTTTTAGTGACAAAACACAGATGCTCCAATGAAATGACTAAGGATAAGGGCTTTGGGTTAGGGTTAGGGTCGATTTATTTCAGGGAGCACTTAGTGAGGAAAGTCTGCCAACAATAAAACAAAGGAGGAATAGTCTCCACACCATGTGTAAACATTTTGTATCTGACTAGCCATCCTCTTCATTGGGCTGGACTTTAGGAGATGGCATCATCTTATGATGTCATTGCTTAGATCATAAACAGTGATATCACCATCTTGGCCATTGATGCGATGATAGAGGTGCTGCCCAGGCTGGCAAAGGCGACGCCCTTGGGACCTGAGGACTGTACAATGTCAGGTTGCATTTCAGCTCTTCTCCTTTTACCGTCTTTTACTGTGCCCAGATTCACGCCTGGTCCTGCTGAGACCATCACATAAGCAGGCTTTGTCGGGAACCTTGCGTGAGCAGAGTTTGTTGGCTCATGCATCTTCCCAGGCCATGAAACTGTGAAAGGCGCCTCGTTCTGTCAAGCCCTGAACATCGGTCTGCACGGGCCACTGTCCGCTGCACAGGCCGCTTCTGGAGACCTTCTGGAAGCTGTCAGTCACAAACAGCCAGGACAACCTGTTGGCTAAGGAGTCAGCCTTGTTGGGCTGCAGCGCTTGTGTGATGCGACTGATGTTCTTGCTTCCCTGCTGTCCTAAAGGGAAACCACACTATTCCCTGTGCTATTCACCACGTTCTGCAGTGCTACTCTCATGCTAAGAGATTATCTGTGTGTCAGTATAAGAATTGGCTCAACAAATGATGCTTATAGTGTAATTGTGCCCTTTCTTCTGGGGAATAATTCGGTCTAGTTGATTCTGCACAATGAAAGACCAGCTGATCAGGGGCCAAAAACTGAAGATGGTGCCCCCCTTCACAAAAATCTCTGTAGAAGTTTTGCTTGCATAAAAATGGTCTGAGGGCAGGGAAAATGATTGGTTCAAAGAGATGACCGATCAGCTTGTAGAGGAGATAGGGCCAAGACATCTGATTGATCGGTCCCACCTTCTCTAGTTGCTTGGGCACACCTACCCTACAAGCTGATTGGTTATGTCTCTAAACCAATTATTTTTTCTTCTGCCCCCAGAACATTTTTGCGTAAGTAAAACCCCCATGAGCAAAAATCCCACCCAGACACAGAGTGGGAATAGTGTATGCAGTCTAAGCCCCTTTCTCTGCTCTCTCTCTTCCCCAGGCTTTGGATCAGGACAGAACAGCGCTGCAGAAGGTCAAAAAGTCCGTCAAAGCCATATACAGCTCAGGCCAAGGTAAGAGCAGAGCCTACCTGTGTTGCTCTTTAAGTATTTTAGTTGGCGTACCTCCTATAGTAGCAGATTATGTGAACTGTTACAATTGTTACCGTTACAAGGTTACAAGATGAATACGTTTTCACTTTGGATTAGGCTTGGGTCGGAGTTCAGTTGTTCCTTGTTCTTGACGTGTAGCTTTCATGCCGTGTCTGTTGAAGCTGTGGGCGTCACGTCATTTGAGGCCTTGTCATCGTTTTAGAGCCTCCTGGGCTCTGCTCATTTTTCACATGATTTATGGGCCCCCCTGCAGAGGAGTCTGCATTTCTGCATTTGCTCTGCTTAGGAGGACCTGCCATCTCACTCAGTAAAATCTGCCATGTAATTGTGATTAATGATGTTTCCTTTCCTGCTTATTCAGGGGTCAGATTTTACAATGAATTCCTTTGCTATAATGGGATTTGTTTAAATACTATAACTATACACTATATATTTTTCCAGACATTTAATACTGATTGCCAGAGGATCATTTACTCATCGATATTGCATAGTTAACTTTGCATAGTAGATTTTGGAAACGACTCTCTGGCCGCTGTGGAATGTGAGCCCCCTGCTGGATAGTACAGGCAGTAAACATTTTACGTTTTTTCCCCTTTAAGAAGACGGATTACCTAATAATGTCACAGTGCCAGCAGAATCAGGCACACAAATGCTGCAGAATTAAACCCAGATGAGAGTAGAGAGCGGTGGAGGCATGGCCTCTTCGTCACATGACCTGCTGAGGGACTCTGCTGCTCTGACTTGGTATCGCTGGTAAACACGCTCCTGCACAGGGCCCCCCCATCCTCTGCCCCCTTCACTCTGTCTAATCATCATCCCGCTTCCTTTTTGACGGGTTTTCATCAGGTTTTCAATTGAAGAGGGCTGAAAATCAGCATGCTGGACAGAGTTAGCTGTGATCTATTACACGAATAGTCGTGGTTTGAAATACCGCAGCTGAAGGCACACGAAAAGCAGGAGTGCCTGTGTGCTATGTATCTATGGGTACGCTGTCTGTTTGCTCATACAGGAAAAGAGGGTGTTTTTATTATTCTCGGGTTTTCGGGATGGATGATTCAGCAGTGACACGCAAGGAAAGCCTGAGCAGGCCTCAGATAGCGTCAGTGAATCGCTGTTAGATATGGGCACCTTGTCCTGCTTAATAGTATGCTGTATGCTCACTTCCCTATTCTTATTCTCCTGGGCTGGCTGCTGAGGGCAGACTTATCGAAACCGTGTGGAGTTGCGCCACTGGACTGGATTCGTGCTCTGGAACCCGGGAGCGCCTTGAGTGTCATTCTGGCGTGTCAAAGCTGCACACTCATTTATGTATTTGTTTATTTATCTTTTGATTTGCATTTTGTCCGCAGATCATGTCCAGAATGAGGAAAATTACGCCCAGGCCCTGGACAAATTCGGCAGCAACTTCATCAGCCGGGACAACCCTGACCTGGGAACAGCTTTCGTCAAGTTCTCCACACTCACCAAGGAACTATCAGCGCTTCTCAAGAACCTAGTGAGAGGCCTCTGTCAGTTGCCAGTATCGGCACATCTGGCATGCTCGGATTGGTTTCCGGGGGCCCTCACAGCACCCCCCGGCCTGCTCTGATTGGCTTTTGGGGCCCCTCTCAGCACACACTCTACTTGGTGTGCTGTCAGTCTGTGTGAGCAGGTGTAACATGTCACATGTCAAAGGTCAGGGTCAGCTGAGCAGAGCTCTGCGTCTAAGGGCCTTGGATGACCCCGATAGGCATGACCTCGAATTGGCCGGATCTCCCAGCTTCTCCTCCAGCTTACTATATCTCTCATCTTAATAGTATCTCTGATTATGTTACCCCTAATGATCATGGGTAAAACAGGTGATCAGCAGCTGTGTGATCTAGACTCTACACTGTGTGATCATCCTATCCTGTTTATTTTTGTACCTCAGTAAATCTGTATCTTGATCTCAAGGAAACAGTCCAGTCAGGCTAAAGTTTGACATACCCGATGTACCTGCTCCGTCTTAATTGATACCTCTGTCAGAGTGCGGTGCTTATGGCAAACAGGGTGACGCCTAAACAGCCCCCTGAAGTAACAGGCAGAAGCTTGGGCCAAAACATCTAGGAGGCTGTTTTATGTGTTAGGCGTAGTGACAGAGTATCACCAGCTGTAGGGTATGAGAGGAGCAGCCTGTCCATCTCATAACAATGAGGTTTCATTCATGAAGCCATGACGTCATCATGCATTTGTCCGGAGAAGCCGATATGACCATCGCTTCTCACTTTTCGGTTTTGAGACAAACTGCAGAGTTCCTGTTCCTGATGGCATCGTGTCCCCCTTGGTTCATATCCTCACCCCAGAACGTGTCTCTATTTGGTTAACTCCTTTTCCTCTTCCTTGTTCCTCTGTAGCTCCAGAGTCTCAGCCACAATGTCATCTTCACCCTGGACTCTTTGCTGAAGGGAGACCTTAAGGGGGTGAAAGGGGTAAGATATAGCCCCGCCTCTTCACAGTCCTGATTGGTGCAGCCCGTCTCCCTCACCTCTCTCAACAAACAAGGCATTCAGATCCAGATTACCGGTCATGTCAGCATTTTAGTTCTTGTGCGGCCGATAAGCCACATGCTTCATCCAGTCAGGTGTGTGCAGACCCAGAAGGAAGAGCTGCATTGCTACCATCAGTCCAGCATCTCTGGCCATGAAATCAGTCAGATGACCTTAAAATATCAAAAGTTCTGTAAATGTTGCCTCAAAGTGATAATACCCTCTTCCCCCCAGCAGTCTCCTGGGATTCTTAGTTCAGTAGTGCTTAGAATCGTCAAGAATAACCCGTGAATGAAACGGATGCCTGACATTCCTAATGTGCAATCCCGCAGATGATGTCAGTACAAAACTCAAGGTCGTGCTGTAGTTGTCAGGTTTTTAGCGTTTCTGTCATACTTGTATGTTTTAGTTTTATTGTTTTAAATATACAGCCTGAGATTTAGGTTGTGATTTTCTGTATTTCACCCGTTTCTTTTCTCCTCCCCTCAGGATTTAAAGAAGCCCTTCGACAAGGCATGGAAAGATTACGAGGCCAAGTTGTAAGTCGGATGGATGTGTGTGCGTGTGTGTGGCTGCGGTATTCTGCGTGTTATGCTGACCTGAGCAGAAGTCACCTGTAAAATGATCTGGCAGGGTATCAAATTTATATTCAGAATCAAGCTATGTACTTCACACAGAGTGAGGAGACGTTTTAGTTTCACCGTGCGTTTGATGTTGAATAGTGTGGGGAAACCTTGCAGTGATGAATAATAGAAACGCCGTTATTCTTTCAAGAGAAACTCTGTACTGCAGATAACAAGCTGCCTGTAAGTCTGTTTGTAAACGTAAGATTAATATTCGTCTGTTTTTCTGTGGCGTCACTCTCTTTCTGTGGAAATTTCTGTTTTGCAAGATTCAAAACATCTGTCCCCATTCTGCGATCATTATCTTAACGTGACTGGCCTACACCCCCAACCCGAGCCCCCCCCCCAAACCAATGTCCGCGTAGGAACTGAACTTTGGAGCAGAACTGGCAAAGGCAATTAATTGGGTCTGTAATTCTCTTTCAGAAGCAGAAGATGAACATTAAGTAATGAAATAGCTGTTTTCTTTATCTGAGGGAGATTTCCCGGGGGGGGGGTGGGGGGCTTGCTTGGCCCAGTCACAGTCCCAGCCTGATGCCGCTTCCCTGCTGTGCCTCAGCACCAAGATCGAGAAGGAGAAGCGGGAACACGCCAAACAGCACGGCATGATCCGCACGGAGATCACCGGGGCCGAGATTGCGGAGGAGATGGAGAAGGAGCGCCGGCTCTTCCAACTGCAGATGTGTGAGGTCAGTGGGGTCGGGGCTCCAAGGTCGTAGAGGTGGAGAGCCCTAATCAGCTGAATGAAGGATGAACACTGTGTTTATGATGAGGACCACAGTGGTGCTGATTGCTATGTAGGGTAGTCTGTGTTGAAAACTTGACTAAATAGCTTTTCTTTGAGAAGGTATGAAAAATGGAGTGCATCACTCCGAGAAGCACTTCTTTGTGGGCAGGGAGGGGTTAAAGACAGTTGTTTGGACATAAAGGTGCAAAAACCTTTACTGGCCTTGACCTCCCTTTCAGGCTGGGTCAGTCAGGGTGTGACGCCAACCCCGCTCCTGGGAAAAACGCTGACTGAGCTCAGAATGGTATAGCCACCCCCACATCCCCTTGGGCCGTTTTTTTTTTGCAGATGTTCTATTTCATGGTCAAGTCTGTGTTTGTTTCCTGATATTATACAGTGCAGAGACAGGGAACCCCCGAGAGGACCACCTGCCCATGTGCTTATTTTTTTGTGTGTTCGGTGGAGGTGGAAGGTCACAACTCCTTGTGGGCCACAGAGACTAAAGTTGATGTAACATGTCCTGTCACAGAAGGCTGCCATAATAGACTGTTTGTTTAGCTTTTTCATAGGGCTTCAGTGTTCATGGGTAAGTTGGCCTCATATTACCCATCTTGGGAAATTCTTCAATGCTTTGTCCCTGACAGACTCCAGTCAGGAGAGGGTGCCATATTTACAGTGAGTTCGCAGGCCTCGCTTTACCTCTTTTGCTCCAGCTCTCTATTTGCCTGTCTCTGCTCACCATATAACCAGATTAGAATGGGAATCCATCAGGCAGGGAGGCCAGGGAGGCGAAGGCTCAGACAGATACTCGCGATCCATCTTCCCCTCTTCCGTACCGCAGAGACACATGGGCTGCTGTCGGATTTGAGATAAACCTGAACTGCATGCAGTGGAAATACTTTGCTAGTGATTTTATAAATGCCGTGAAGTAGAAATCGGATTTGCTGGATGTTGTATTCATTTGCTTGCCTGGCATCTTATTTATTCAGACATTTGAGGCCATATTTGGTTGCACGCGATTTAGGACAGAAAGTGGCGACTTAGAGCTTATCACAGCTCACACTGAACCAAACAAAGAAAATACATGCAGTATTTATTAATCTTTGCTCCTCAGCAAAGCTGCCGGTTGCACTGTTGAAATAACTCAATGGCGGTTCAGGTATTTTTCTACGCAGTGATTTCCAGTCTCCAAATAATTTCTCTCTGTTAATCTGTAGCTTCCATCTCTGTGCCACTTGGAATATGTCAGTTATTGTTCCTTCATTTTCATCACACAGTATCTCATCAAAGTGAATGAGATCAAGACCAAGAAGGGGGTGGACCTTCTGCAGAACCTGATCAAGTATTACCATGCACAGTGCAAGTGAGTGATGCCAGGACCTGCCATGGTGTGCAAAAGACCTTCGAGGGATTGTTCCATGTCCTCCTCCTCAGTCCAGATGTTTTTTGCAGCCTTGTCAAACTCCAAGTCATTGTCAGAGTGTTATACATGATTGTTTTCAGGGCTGTTTAGCAGTAGCACGATACCAAGCAGAATAAGTGAGCGTTTATTTGAAAAATATTGTAAGGATGATATGCAGAATCTGCTGAAGTTGACGATGAGGGAGGAAGTTGCGAGCAGGATGAAGTGAGGAGCCTAGCAGGCACGACCTAAAGGCTTGAAGTAGTCAGGGAGAAGAACCTCAGAGCCTAGCTTCTTCAAATATATATGGTAGCAGAGGCACCATAGACAGCACCGCACCCAGCCAGCAGGGGTCTGTTTAGAGGTTTTCCGATGATAGACCACATTATACTTTATTGCACAGGATGAACAGATGTGAGGCAGAATGAGAGTTGCAGGCCACACCGGCCAGATTCTGCTGCGAGATAAATCAGTGCTGTTTCCTGTACGCGTGTGTGTTCTTGCAGCGCATTTCTAATAGATTGGTTTCTCCCGAAGCTTCTTTCAGGATGGCCTGAAAACGGCAGACAAGCTAAAGCAGTACATCGAGAAGCTCGCCGCAGACCTTTATAACGTGAGTAGCTCATGCTTGCCTTCTCAGTGGTGATTCAGTTCATAAGAACTGTCGTAAGCGGCCATATGAGCTGTATGGCCTCCCAACAGATAAAGCAGACACAGGATGAGGAGAAGAAACAGCTCACCGCCCTGCGGGACCTCATCAAGTCCTCCTTGCAGCTGGACCAAAAGGAGGTAGGCTAGCCGTTGGAGTGCATCATAGCTCAGTTATAGGACTATCCTCCGTTTTCGGACCATGATGGGGGGACCTGGGGGGTGTTCTGTCTGGCTGTCTGGAAATTTAACTTGATTGGCATTCCTGGTCTTGCATTAATAACAGCGCTGCCTTAATGCACACCGGTAAACCTGTAAAGCCTGATTTTAACTAGTCAGTTTATTAAAATGAAGACTTGTATTTTTTTTACTTGGCCCCTCTGTTGGCCAAGTTGCACAAAACTCTACTTTTCAGTGGTTTGGGATATACAGGTGCTCCTCGACATATGATGGGGTTACATTCTGATGACCCCATCGTAAGTGGAAAATTTTGGCGAATATGATATATGATAAGTAAATACCTACTGTCACTGAATAAGTTAAATAATTGCTGTAACTGACTAAATATCAATACTTGAAACATAAATAGATTAATACAGTTTTATTTGGTTAAGTACAGAAAAAAACAGCACAATATGTTAAACACTGTATTAGATATACCCACGATTGCTACTGAGACTGGAAGTGAGGCTGCCAATTGCCCGGCATCAGTACAAAGTATCGTACAGCATTTGACTAGGCTACTGTAAGAACAGGTTTCAATTCAAAGTTCACTACTGAATGCGCATCGCTATCGCACAAAAGTCGAAATATCGTAAGCGGAACCATCATAAAGCGAGTAGCATCCGTGCACAAGTCTTATCAGATTCTCTCTGCTCCATAGTATAACCACGCTGCATCAGAACTGCTTCGCAAAGGCAGCAGAAAGCCGTACGACTTGTCAACGATAAACCTATATTAATACCCCCGCGTCTTGGTGTCCGCTAGCAGTGATACCCGCGAGGCGCTCAGCCGCAAAGCGCTGCAGGTACCTCCTCTCCTGTCGGGGAGCAGCCAGTGCTGTACCATGCTGGTAGCCAGTGTGAAGTAGGGCCTTGCTGGTGACCAGTGTTGTGCCACACTGACCGCTCAGTCTAATGTCAGTTATTATATACCCCCCCCCCCCCCCCAAAGACCTCTCTCTCTTTCCGTCAACGGGACCTGCTGTGCCGGCTGAGTCCCAGGGCCACGCCCTGACCTACACCAGAAGCCCCTGGGTCACATCGCCACCATCTTCAGATTGCCGTTCCTCCTGACAGTTTCTGCCATCGAAGGGCTGCGGAGCTTTTCTGTACATCAGCACCATGCAGCTAGTTGTCAACTGAAGAAACACTGAAATACTCATTGAAATATCGCAGCTCAGTCCAAACCTGTTTCATTCTTAAACGCGCTGAATTAATGACACAAAATTTCCGTGTCGCACAACAGTCAGGGATAATATTTGGGCAAGTTGTTATACCGTAGGGATAACTGTACTTTACAGCTGGCTACACAATAAAATCAACAGAAATGTACATCCTTCTGCCCACCTGGGAAAGCACACAAATGCTCTATCATTGGCTGCTGCCGGGCCACATGTCATTGTCTGAGGCAAGAACTTCCTATTGGCAACCCCCCCCGGCTCACCCTACAAACCAGCATGGGGGCATGTTTGATGTGGGAAGGCAGATGTGTTGCTCATGGCAGTTTGCATAATTACATGAATACATAATTATTTTTTTTAAAGACATACAATGAGATTAGTTCTACACAAGAACTTCAGCTGGATATGTATTTATTGGTGTACAAACGTGCAAATTATTCAGTTTTTTTTTGACCATAAACCACATCTCCTTCCTTTGAATCAACATAAAAGGTGCAGGTGAAGTTACTGGAGTTAAATGAAATGCCTTCAACTGTCCAGATGACTCCAGTGGAGCGAAGATGATTCTAGTTTTTGTTTTAGTTCAGTTTTTTTTTTTTAAAAAAACTTCAATATCCTATCCTGCAGTCTTCTTTAAGGCTCCACTGATTTTTTTTACTTTAATATCCTATCCCGTAGTCTCCAATTTTTTTTTCACCTTTATACTCACTGAGCGAATATGACTTCTAAATGCTGCACCTGACTACATGTGTGACCGACATGTGCGTCTAACATCAAGTGCGTCAAATGGCCGCTGTGTGATCCTCCGTGCGTTCCTGTTGCTCGATGTGTGATGTGCTGTGAAGACCTGCTTTTATGTGCTTTTGACACTCTGCCTTTCTCTCTCCCTGCCTTTCCTCCATGAAGTCTAGGAGAGTAAGTCCCATACCTGACTTGCATGCTGTGTGTGTACTGAATCTGTGTGGTGGAAGCTGCGCCAGCAGGTCGGACAGCGAATGCCCTGTAGGCTCACACGCAACATTCTCGATGGGCCTGTGTGCCTGTGTGTGCACAGGAGCACCGTGAGAATGTTGTACCACAGCTGGTTTATGTTGGCATCGAACTCATTGAAAGAAACGGATGTATATTGGATGTGGATTTTCTCTTAAGTAGGATGAGGGCGTTCAGCTGCAGAATTTGACTCTTTGATAAGTGAGGCCATCTCAGAGTCAGAATGGTAGTTATTTCTGCAAATGTCAGTTGGGTGTATCTTTGAGGATTTCAGTATCATAAAAATAGCCTGATATGAGGCTCTTATGAGGTTCATAATTATCTGGGCTTCCCCAGTGGATCATCAGACAAAGGGAGGTGTGTCCTGATCAGAGGTGGCAATTTCAGGTCCAGAAAGTAAAAATCCAGACCACGAGTTTGTTTCAACCAGCCAGTTGAGTACTCTCTGTCTGTGACTCTTTATGCTCTGCTGGTTGGTTGAAAGTAAATCGTGGTCTGGAGTTTTACTTTCTGGACCTGAAATTGCCACCTCTGGTCCTGATACGGTTCTGCTCATGCCGGCGATGGTGCTGAGGCAGTGGTCTGCAAGATGTGAAGCGGCCAGCATCCTATCAAATGGGCACTGCGTTCCCTCCGCTTTAATCGCTTTGTGAGTGGTGGGGGGGCCCAAAGAGCTGTGGGTGGAGCAGCTTGTCAACGCCACAAGAGAGGAGGGGTGTCACCCTCACCCCAGGCCTGCCATGGAGGGACTCGCCGATAATTAGCCAGGGAAAGCAGGGAAATGCAAAGATGCAAAGAAAGGGGGAGACGTGTTGTTTGTGGGGGGGCATGTGGGGTGGGTACGTGTGCAGCATGCGTGACGGGATGTGCAAACAAGCTTGTTATAATGCCCGTGTGTGTGTGTGTGTGTGTGTGTGTGTGTGTGTGTGTGTGTGTGTGTGTGTGTGTGTGTGTGTGTGTGTGTGTGTGCGCGTCCCCCCCTAGGACTCGCAGAGCAAGCAGGCCGGCTACAGTATGCACCAGCTGCAGGGCAACAAGGAGTTCGGCAGCGAGAAGAAGGGCTTCCTGCTGAAGAAGAGTGACGGGTAGGCATTCTCCTCTTCCTCCTGCTTCTCCTCCCGCTCCCTGTGTCTCCTGAGGTCGCCTCCAAATCTGGGACGCCTTCCCGGGTAACGTTTTTACACAGCCTGTCTCACTACCAGCTCCTCTCCAAACGGTCTCCCTGTCCCGCGAGCTCAGGGCCGGGCATCGCAGGATATCATAGCCCACCTCCGGCCTCTGCACTGCCTGGCCGAGGCCCCCAAGAAGAGCAAAAAAAACATTCAGTTTAGGAGAATAAGAAGTCTGCTTAATGTGGACCGGTGATGCAGAGAGCTGCGGGTCCGTCCATTCAGCCATCTTCTTAATGTGGACCGGTGATGCAGAAAGCTGCTGGTCCATCCATCCAGCCATCTTCTTAATGTGGACCTGTGGTGCAGAGAGCTGCTGGTCCGTCCATCCAGCCATCATCTTAATGTGGACCTGGGGTGCAAAGAGCTGCTGGTCCATCCATCCAGCCATCTTCCTCTTGCCAGTCTAGTGCAGAGTCACGGAGAGCCTGCAGCCCATGCCAGGGACCAGGGCACATGTTTCACTGTAATAATGTGTATTACGCCCGCACTTTGGTGTATGTCACCCTCATGTGGTTTCCCCCGTGTTCCTACCACCCAGGTTACGGAAGGTCTGGCAGAGGCGGAAATGCTCAGTGAAAGGGGGCATCCTCACTATCTCTCACGCCACGGTGAGTGCAGCTCGCGCCTGGCAATTACGCGGTGAAACGAACGTGCAGGCCGGGGACGCAGAGGGGGGAGACTCAGCACTGTGAAGGACACGCCCGCCCTGAGTGTGACCATCACACACCGATCACCGCACCTGATCGTCTGCCGCTACAGCAGGTCGGCCTTGAGCTCGATGGCCTCGTTAGCCGTGCCGCTTTGCGCCGGCGCGACGTGGGGGCTTCAGCTCAAAGTTGCACGTCCCGTGAGGCGCCCCTGGCGATCTGGCAGCTCGGCTCTGATACTGTGATCGATGGGCGTTTTGATCTCCGTTTCGGTATCAAAGAGCCGCCTGTTACCTCGGCGTAATGAAAGGGGAATAGAGCTTCGATTTCCCTTTGAGATCCTTGCACATGGCGGCTTTGTGCCCATGTTATGCTGTATCCGGGAGACGTCGGTCAAACACGCGCGTCATCCCCTGGCAACTAGCTCTCTGTCCGGGCTGCATCATTATTTAATACCCAGCCCAAACCCAGACAAACCTATTCACTAATACAGCTGGTCCATGTTTTTAAGCAACTCTCCTTTGCATGGAAACGCTGATGGAAATTATTAGTAGATTATGTTGTTCAGAACATGACCTGCGTCGCTTTTACCCGTTTGCAGTCCACAGACAAGCCATTTTAGAGCTGTGTAAGGATGGAGGGGGCCAAGACGTGTGGCGTGATGGCGGCCAGCTGCCAGGCACTGCTGGCTTTGATGTGATGATGCGTATACCTGCACAAGCTGTATCAGGCTGCACACAAGTTTAGTTAAAAGTAGCCGTTCCAGGAAGGCCCTTTTTGAAGAGCTCTGACAGACCATTTTTCTCTCCATTCCAGTCCAATCGACAGCCAGTTAGACTCAACTTGCTCACCTGCCAGGTCAAGCCAAGCAGCGAAGACAAAAAGTGCTTTGATCTGATTTCCCGTGAGTAACTGTCAGTAGCGTGTGGCTTCTCCTGTGGAGCTGACAGTGCCATTTCCCCGGCCTGTAGAGACCCCCAGGCTTTCAGGTAGAGGAGAGTGGTGTGGGGGCCTTGGGTAATACCTCTGTCATCAGCAGCCACGACCCTCTGACCTTTTGACCACTAGAAATATTTCTGTCACTGTAAAGCCCATATGACATGAAAGAGATGTTACGGCCCCTCTGTTTTCTCCCCAGATAACCGAACTTACCACTTTCAAGCGGAGGATGAGCAGGAGTTCCTCATGTAAGTGAGCTTCTAGGAATAGCTGCATCACACGCACCTTTATAGGTCAGTGTGCGATGGCGTTGTGATGTGTCATGAAAGCTGCTTTCAGGCCTCTCAGAGAGCGAGCTGGTCGTAATAGGCCACCCAGAGGCTCACAGCAGGGGGGCATCTGCTGTTAGATGACTCATACCCCCCTCCCAATGGGAAAATGCAGCTTCTTACAGTGTGAGGAGACCAAAGGTGTTTCAGATGGATTCTTCTGTGACCTCCAAACGCCTGCAGAGCGCCTACACTCAACAGGCACGACTTGTACATTGTAGATGTGTGGCTGTTCTGTGATGCCACTTCTGTTTATGAAGCTTCTGCAGAACTGTTGTGATGGCTGACACTCCTCCTTGTCCATCACTGTACAAGCACAATGAGGACCGGTACAGATTTTCACTGGACCTTCATCTTAGCCCCGCCCACTGTTCCCACACATGCAGCTGGATATCTGTGCTGACCAATAGTAAGGAGGAGGCCCTGAACACGGCATTCAGGGGCGACCAGAGCGCCGGGGAGGATAGCCTGGACGACCTGGCCAAGGCCATCATCGACGATGTGCTGCGCATGCCCGGCAACGAGGTCTGCTGCGACTGTGGGGCCCCAGGCAAGCGACCGAATGCGCGAGCATGTGTCTGTGTGGCTGCACTGTGCCTGCAGGCCATCATCACCCAACCTAGTGACGCCCAATGTTACACAATGTTCAATGTGCACAATGTTTGCTGGGTAGCAACTAGGGGTATAAATCACAGCTTTCCTCGTGATACGATACGATATCGATTCCTTAAGCCAACGGTTTGATTTATTTATTTTTTTTTGATACCTCAGAAATTCCCACGATACGATACAATTCGATTGAGTTTGATACTGGGGTTAGTTGTGGAAATGATGACATTTCAGAATCCTTTACATTTCAATGAATTAAAACGGCAAATATAATTAGCATTTCATCATATTTTATTGGGAATTGTAAACAAAGTCTAGTGTAGTCAAATATCCCATAAAACAAGCAAAATAAAATGCAATAAGGTAAAACATTGCATGGACAGACATGTAGAATGAAGAAGATTAACATGACTGACTTCTGCGGTGAAACAAATATGTCAGTAATCTTTTTTGAAAGGTTTTTTTCTTTTAAAGAAATGAACTGGTGGGCGTGTTCAGGAGATTGTGTGCTCTGAGCGTATCGTACTATGTCACCTGCCGTACTAAACACGCTCTGAAGGTGCACTAGCTTGCGAGGTACTTATAAATGAACAAGTGAAAATGATCTACCTACTATAAAAATTTAAAGCATATTTATGTATAAAAATGTTGAGTATTCTTTATTATTATTATTATTATTATTTATTATTATTATTAATTTCCCTTTAGGATAAAAAAGTATTTTTGAATTGAACTGGGATTTTAGTTCCGTCATCTTTCTCTTTCTCAGCTTGCTTTTCGAAGGGAAGTTAATGTCGTAGTTT
>JAABNX020000090.1:7665049-7678602 GCA_015163995.2 Mormyrus lacerda | reverse complement strand
TGCCTGACTGCTGTGTATCTCCCCCCCCTCCCCCCCATAGCTGGTACAGGCCAGTGCTGGGAAGTTCAACCCTCACGTCCACGTGGAGTACGAATGGAACCTGCGGATGGAGGAGATCGACGAGAGCGACGACGACCTGGACGACAAGGTGGGCCCCCGGGCAGGGCGTGCAGGTGGCGCGGGCCAGGGGGGGGGTCCTGCATCCATCTCGCTTTCGCTCGTTTGCTGCTCACATGCTGCTTTAACAAGTTCCTCTTTCAAAAAGCCAGCGTTTTGCTTACGTGGGCTTAGCCTGCTGCGTCGGACTCCCTCCCCCCACTAGCACACTCTCAGCCCCTGCCGTCCCTCCCCCACAAGTCGCTGGGCCGCTTTCTGGTGCTGTTCCCGTGGCCAACCTCACATCCTCCGGCTATGTGGTGAGCTTTTGAGGCTGACGGCCTTCCCGCCAGTGATTGGTAGGCTGTCCCGCGGCCGTCCCCCCCTCCCCCCGCCCCCCCCAGCACTGATGCTGTGCAGTGTATGCTGCCTCCCGCAGCCCCTTATGATACATGTGTGGCTTCCTGGCCCGTGTAACTGACAGCTGTCAACTTGTGTCCCCATGCAGCCCAGCCCCATTAAGAAGGAGCGATCCCCTCGCCCTCAAAGCTTCTGCCACTCATCCAGCCTGTCCCCCCAGGATAAGCTGTCCCTGTCCGCCTTCTCTGGCCACCGGGACAAGCAGCGGTTGTCCTACGGCGCCTTCGCCAACCAGGTGTACAGTGTCTCCACCGACTCTCCCACCTCGCCCATCATCGACGCCCCACCGCTGCCCCCTAGGAATGCTGGGAAAGGTGGGTATTGTGCCACTGTGGGTTTTACCCCTCATTTTACTGCAGGCGTGACTGAATGGACAGCTGAGCTGTGAAAGAGCTGATCAGCTCTCAGTCTGCACGGTCCTGTTTAACGTATTAGGTAGCACACTGCTAACTCTGAGCTAGCACACTGCTAACACTGAGCTAGCACACTGCTAACATTGAGCTAGGACCCAGCTAACAGCGAACGCTCTCAGTACTTCTTGACAGAGAACCTAACATGAAAGGCCTGAAAGCAGCTACCATGTTTTTTTATTTTAACAAGGTTCTGTAGAAATAGTATCTGAACACTCTTTTAACGCAATTAATGTTGAAAACTGTGGTTCCATCATAAACATTTTATGCAAAGTGCTATAAATATATATTATGAATGCAATGTCCAGACTTGAACCCATGCTCTTTGATCCCCACTGCTTTGCCATGTCCTTTTTGTGTTTTTACATAATTAGTTGTAGTAGTAATTGTGTAATGGGATAACATTTTGTGAACATCAGGCAAACTGGACACCTTGCACGTTTCCATATCTTAATTGCAATGTTTGGTGAATGTTCTTAGAACGGAATTGTTAGTGAGAGAGACACCAATAGCACAGTTAACATACAGCTAACACACAGCTCGCACACAGCTAATATAAAGGTCGGGGAAAGCTATAGCAGATCTAATACACAGCAACAACACAGGTAACATACAGCTAGCGCACGGCTAAAATGAAACTAGAAGACGCAGCACAGCTAACATACAGCGATAACACAACTACAGGTAACATACAACTAATACACAACTTGCATGATGTCAAAGCTTAAACACTGCTATAGCACAGCTATACATGCAGCTGAAAGTCAGCTAACAAGAAGCAAGCACACACCTAACATAAAACTTGGATACAGCTAGCCCACAGCTTGAAAACAGCTGTAGCACGGCTAACACATAGCAACTGCATAGCTAAACCTAACACACACACAGTTAGTACTCAACACACAGCTAGCAGAAGGCTAGGACAGAGTACACAGGATAAGGAAGCCAAATAGATCGCATCATCAGTGTGCGACCGCTGGTCCACAGCCAGTTCAGCTGTTTGTCTGACTACCTGTAGCAGTTCAACTTGTTTAAAGGAAGAAGCAGCACTTGTTAGTATGGTGTTAGTATGGTGTCTGCCTGGCTGAAACCGCCAGGCCCGTGGGCGCTCTGATTATGAATGTGTGGCCCATGCTGCCCTCCTCATGGGGTTGTGGGTGTAAAGAGGTAGGGTTGAAGTGAGCTGGGGGGGAGATGACTCCCGCAATGCCGCCCATGTTGCTTTTTGCAGATATCCAGTATCCAGGTGGGACAGCCAATCATGTGGAGAGGGAGGGATTTGCTTTGTGCTCTCTGCGTTTTCCTGAATGTCTCGCCCTCTCTCACAGTCCCAGTTCTGCCTTTTTCCGGATCGCCGACGTCGCACTACGCCACTCTGGCCGCCATGCGCCCCAGCATCAGCAGTGAATATTACTTTACTTGCCAAACCCAGCCCATACCACCCACCCGCCTCTTTGTGAACATGCGGCTAATCCGTTCTCACCTGGCTGAGCTCTCCGTTACATGCATCCATAGACCCAGATACACTTGGGTCTGCTTTGCCATTCCGGGCCTTGATCCCGTGACCCACAGCTCTCCTGCAGGTGGGGTATCTGGGCAGGTATTTGTTGTGCATCACGCCTGCTCTTAACTGAACCCGGAGGGACGTCATTGAGATCACGTGATGTCCTCAGGGATTGCATAGGCTCCCAGACTGAATTAAACGATCCCCGTGAAAGCTGGCCGTAGGGAGGTCCAGACTGAATTAAACGATCCCCGTGAAAGCTGGCCGTAGGGAAGTCCAGACTGAATTAAACGATCCCTGTGAAAGCTGGCCGTAGGGAGGTCCAGACTGAATTAAACGATCCCCGTGACACCCTGCCTTGGGGAGGCCTCTCACAAGAGAGAGCTTACTTCTGTGCCCCGTTTGCGAACCGTTTGACACACTTTCAGTTTGCCACTTCAAACACTTCCTGGCTGCTCCTCTGGGGCACAGCCGCCCTGCCCCGCTTTCCGTTTTTGTCCTTGTCTAGTTGCTGTCACATGACCTGGCCCCGCTGCCCTGTTTCCTTCTAGCTACATGTGAGGTGTGGACCCCCTTCCCCACCGGTCACAGCCCATGTCATGTCTATCGCTTCATAGCTCCTTCTGCTATTTCCCCCTCCTCAATCCCTGCAGGCCCTATGCCTGTAGGGGGCAGTGCTACCCCATCCAAGAAGAGGCCTCCACCCCCTCCCCCTGGGCAGGAACGTACCCCATCTGAACCACCCGGCCCTCTACCACACAGTCCCCAGGATAGAGGTGCGATGCCTGGGGGTGAGTAGGATACAGAGGGAAGAGTAAACAGGAAGTGAGGGGCGTGTGGCCTTTTATGGCGTGCAGTGGTGCAGTGTTGCCATGGCACATACAGGGCTAAGAGGTGAGACTTTGCTGCAGTGCTGTTCCTCTGCCCTGTAGGAGTGGTCAGTGCAATGGGGCCCGCCCTAATTGTTAAGTCCAGCCCCTTTCTGGTATTATTGCATAAGACATTTCGGTTCCCTTCATTTTCCCCAAGATATGTTTTAGGTCATCAGGACCCCATTCTCACGCTGATAAGCAAAGTCAAACCAAGCAACATGACTGATAGAACATGGCAGGTTCTGTTGAACCAGTATCAGTGTTCTCTGATGGAGACTTCTAAGCACTTGCGTAAGTTGGCTAAGGGGCTCTGTCAAATGCCGTAAACGTAAACATGGCTTTCCGTGTGCCGTGCTTTGCTTATCCCACATCGAACCAGTCCGTACGGCCCTCTTTGTACTGTTCATATAACCATACCAGCACCAGGAGGAGACTGTGGGGAGTGACCACCAGGATGGGCTGCTCATGTTCAGTGTTACGCAACATAGCGTTCAGTGTCGCAGTACAGTCCAATGCAGAATCAGATCCGGAGGAAGTGTTTAATAACATCCTTGCTCTGATTGGCTGTATTAGGAGATGAGAGGTGCTTGTCTTAAGCCTTTTTTGAAGAGCCCCAGTCAGTGTGTGATGCCCCTAATGGACAGCTCAGCCTGCCATCGCTCATCTTAATAGCTCCACGTTACACTTTGGTCTCTCTTCCTCATCACTGACACGCTTTCATGTGCCATTCCTGGTGTTCATTACCTAGAGACCCATTTCCCACCTTGGATACATGCCTTTGGGTTGTAATCAGCTGTTAGTGTCCCTGTGATGTGTCGTGCATGGAAGTGTGGTGGAGTCAAGGTCATTTTATTGTGATTTTTCATCATGCCGGATGACCGTGAAATGTGTGTCACTTTCATTGTGGTTTTTCATCACTGTCAGTGACGGTCAAATCAGGGCCATACACGGCATGACTTCATCATGAAAATGTCCTTACCTGAGATCCACGTCAAATTTAAATGAGTTGCATCTTCATTTATGACAGACACACGCATGTGTACTGGCCCGGCCTGGCCCAGCTCAGGGAGTGGGCCAGCGGTGATCCAGAATCACAAACTGACCGGGTCTCACACTTACAGGAAATGACTCCACTCCCATCCCTGCCAGCAGAGTGCCGCCTACCAGCAAATTTGAGGGTATTCCCCAGCAGCAAAGGTGGGTGTCCTTCTAAGCACCTATGGTTTCTCTTTTCTGCCTTGTTGCCTTGAAACAAATCTCCTAATAATCAGCTCTTTCTCATCACTTTTAGCACCAGTACCAGTAACACCAAATCCACCCTTGGGCCCAGAGTTCTACCCAAGCTACCTCAGAAAGGTGTGCCCTCTCCTTCTGGGCCTGACCAGCGTCACATGCAGTGATAATGGCACATCAGCCAGTTTGAGGTGAAGGGAAGAGATTGTGACGAATGTAGCATAAAGTGAAGGTTTGCCTCCCGTTTTTGCCGCAGTGGCTCTACGGAAAATTGACACCATCCACCATCCCTCCGTGGACAAGCCCAGCCAGCCTCCGGAAGGGCTCCAGAAGCTGCCACAGGCCGCTGAGACCCCGCAGAAAGCCCCTCTACCCGAGAAGCCCCAGCTCTTTGACTTGCCCCCAAAACCCCAGCTCTCTGACTTGCCCCCAAAACCCCTGCTGGCAGACTTACCGCCAAAACCCTTGCTGGCAGACCTACCCCCAAAACCTCAGATCAAAGACCTCCCACCCAAGCCTCACCTGGTGGATACGCCCCCTAAGGCTGATCCTCCGAGGCCTCAGCCAGCAGATCCTGCCCTGAAACTGCAGCCCCCCGATTGGTCAGCTTCCAGCCAGCATGGGGAGGCAGCATCCAGACAACCCAGCGAGGACACCAACGGAACCCCAACTGGTACCATGGAGATGCCTGTACCGCTGCCCCGGAAGATCAACGCTGTTAGTGCTGCCATGCTTTTATGTCAGTGTTTCCCATTCTGCACCTTGGCAACCCACAGACACTCCAAGTTTTTGCTCCCTCCTAGCTGTCAGAAAGCAAAAATGCGGACAGGCTGTGGGTCAACCGAGGACCGGGTTCGGAAACTCTGCTCTGTTATACTGCTGGTCATCGCTTGATCTAATTGTGGTGTTTGGTTGCTGCGGTTCACCCCGATTCCTGTGCATCCTTCTAGGGGAAGCACAAGACAAGGCGGGTGAAGACCATCTACGACTGCCAGGCGGACAACGACGACGAGCTGACCTTCACAGAGGGCGAGGTCATCATCGTGACGGGAGAGGAGGACCAGGAGTGGTGGGTGAGTAAGTGTACCCTGGAACATCAGGAGCAGAGGGGAGGTCCAACTAACCCCCCCCAGCCCCTGGGGTGCCACCTGCTCCTGCCACAGTTTGGGTTCTTGGTTTATGTGTAATGTGCTTTTTTATGTGTTTCTTTGTTTTGCATTTCTAACAGTTCTGTACTTAAAAAACATATAACGCTATGTTTCTTATGTTTGTCCTGACAGATTGGGCACATCGAGGGGCAGCCGGAGAGAAAGGGGGTGTTCCCAATGTCCTTTGTGCACATTCTCTCTGACTGACAGCGGTGACGGCTTGCCCCGCCCTCAAGCACAAGCCCCGCCCACAACAAGACTGACATCGCCACTCCTGTAAATAGCTACTGTTACGAGAGCGATAAGATGAGGCGGCGCTCCTCCGCGTGCTGTAAATAACCGGCGTCCTGCCTTCCCTGCTCTGTCGCCTTGGCCTGACATGCCTTGCGGCCTTCCCCGGCACGTATACCGTGTGTCTGTGCCCACATGTATGTATGTATGTACTGTAACATAGATACACAGCCATACACGCGTTCAGACATACCCGCAGAAACATGGATGTGCAACTTCATGTACATCTATATGGGTGCGTGTGTACATTTATGCTGACTGCAGCCGGAACTTAGGCAGTATTAGTTCCACTTCTCTCCATATGAACTGGATAGTTTGAGTTTAGCAATGATGTCATCTCATCTTCTGCAAACAGTGAAGGAAACCGGATGGCCGTTAACTGGAAAGAACAGATGGGTCTTCTGTCCCATTTTCGAGGGGCAGATTGAGGAAGGGAATTGATGTGCTTGTATTGTTTTAGAGCTGATGACAAAATGAAAGATCAACAAAACGAATAAGTAGTTACAGAAAGCCCTGTCTGGGCTTGAGGCTAAAGGATGAAATAGATATTCATTAGGGCGTGATTCGCCTCCCACCGGGTCACATCCCTGTTTGCCTCGCCTCCCGTTGGGTTGCATCCCGTCACCCTTGTCTCCTGCTGGGTCACATCCCAATCCTCCCATGCCTCCTGCCTGGTTGTGGCTTGTCCCCCTCGCCTTCTGCTAGGTCAAATCCCATTCCTCCTTGCCTTTTATCTCCTGCTGGGTCGCATCGCTGTCCCCCTTACCTCCCACCAGATTGCATCCCCTCACCCTATGCTCCCCCTGGGTCACATCCCGTCACATTCACCTCCTGCAAGGTTGCATCCCGCCACCCTCACCTACCGCCGGGTCGCATCCCACTCCCCCTTGCCTCTTGCTGCTCCTCACCTTCTGCTAGGTCACATCCCATTCCCTCTTGATCTTTGCCTCCCTCTGGGTCACATCCTATCACCTTTGTCTCTCGCTGGATCAAATCCCATCGCCCCTTGCCGGGTCACAGTCTGCTACCCTCGCCTCCCACCAGGTCTCATCCCATCACCCTCGCCTCCCGCCGGGTCGCATCCCCTCACCCTCACCTCCCACGAGGTCTCATCCCATCACCCTCGCCTCATGCAAGGTCACGTCCCATTCCCCTTGCCCCTGCTGCCTGCCGAGTCGCACCTCTTCTTCTTCACCTCCCGTTGTGTCACAGCTTAAACCCACTCCCCTCTCCAGGGTTGCGGCCCATCCCCCTTGCCTTCAGTCAGATTTGGCCAGCCCCCCTCACCTCCCACTGGGAAAGTGTGCCGTCCCCTCCCTTGGATAGTTGACATTGAAGCTTTGACGTGTTTCATTCTGTAAATCGCCGATACAGGAATTAAGAATTGTGCTTCTGGTTCCGCACATCATCATTATTTATGACATTGTCTGCTAATAACATGCGATACGCCGCTATGTACATTTGCTCCCAGTCACGTCTCATATTCATTGTGTTTGCCACTTCATGTACTGTATTTATTCCCACATACAGTTATACGCTGTATATGCATAAATATATATTGTGTATATACATTCATATGTATTCCCGTAAATTTGAGAGTGAGTAAAAATTTTACTTTTCTATGTATTTATAAATATAAATAATTTGTATGTGACGACTTTTGTCAATTATTTTGGACACGAGCACATCAGTCCTCAGAAGTGGCCACGTTGTAATGGATGTTTAAGCCTGGGCTTCACATTGTGTGAGATGAATGTTATTTTGGTTTAGTGAATATTTATTTCATCCAGAAGGGGTGATGAAGGTAGGTAAGGAGGAGGATGACAGACACTTGTGTGCAGTGCTGTTTGAAGCCCATGTGATGTACTAAGCAAGCTTCAATTTTTGGCGCCCCCTGTCTGAGACAAAGTGAAATTCACTGGCTAAGTCCGGGCCCCCTCTCTAAAGATGGTGCCCTGGTCTGCTGCCCGTGTTGCCTAATGGGTTGAGCAGCACTGCATGTGTGGAGGGTCATGCTTGTGCAGTGTACAGCCTAGGAGGCCTTTCCCAGTGCGGCCCTGAACGTGCTCTACAGTGGCATTGCTCTTGCTCTTTTTACATGTTTATTTGTGAGGTAACTGGACTTTGGTGGAAAGGGTCACATGTCATTGCAATGTCGCCACCGCCTGGTTCCCGTGTTTTCGCTGTATTCCCTCCGTGGTGTCGGGTTTCCCCGTTACTCCATGTGACCATTTAATAAAGGTTTTATGTTGTAAAGCTGAACTCCGCTGTCCTCCCTTATTATTGGGAAACTTTAACCAATGAGGTTTTCACTGCCCAAAGATTTAACTGGACAAGAAATTCACTGGGTGAGGTTCTTTGCCTGAGGTTTACACTGCCCAAGGAATTAACTGAAATTGGGTTTCACTGCCTGAAGATTTAACTGGATGAGGCTTTCACTGAACAAAGGTTTCACTGCATGAGGTTTTGAAATGGGGCATTGTCACTAAAAATAGAGCCATGTTTTCATGTTAGTAAATGTCACAATGGTCTCTGGTTTTATATTGAGGAATTGGGTACAAAACAGAGAATTGGGACATGTTCGTGTTTAGCCAGTTTCAAAGGGGATTTACAAAAGCCATTTATTACGGGACAGGAAATCTTCAACACAGACTCTGAGCTTATAACATTGAGTCCACCCAGCGTACAGACATACATTAAACTGCTGGCCATTTAAGAAATTAACAGCAGACATAAACATTTTCCATCCCCCATGAACAGCTTCTATTAATAATCTGGAGTCAGGCTATCCATGAGGAAAGATTCTGTGGATTCTGGGAATCTACAGGACAGGTCAAATCAGAAGGCAGAGCAGAAATGTGTCTACAAGACAGGAACAGAGCTCTCCAGAATATTTAAAAAAAAAAAAAAAAAAAGTAAAGAAACAGAGCAAGATGCTTCTGAAAGCAAATACGTCCGCTGTGATTTCCCTCTGCATGAAACTGCAGAAGTAAGCTGGAACATTCCAGACCATCTTAAGTAGAACGACCCGCTCTTGGTGCCAGTACTGTCTGGGATCAAATCCCTCGCAAAGCGTTATTGCACTAATCCCACTCCTACTTCGAAAGACTTCCGGAACGACGGTTACTTCTTGTGCTTTCTGCAATTTTCACCGTTTTGTGCTGAGATCACGATAAACTCCTAACCTGGGACGGTGGCGAGCAGGCAGCTTCATGCCCCCACCCCCACTAGCCCTTAACCCATTTCGCCAAAGCTACTAACACAGGAAATCTTAACTCGTAAACTCGCATTTTAAAATAACACGCTGCATTTTAGAGACAAGCGAGACTTATTCGTTAGGACTGGTGAAACATTTTAGTGACCTCAGCGATCACTTTGCTGGGGGCTGAAAAGACGCGCAAACGTGGAAGCGACTGCTTTCCTTTTCTATGAAAAGGCTTCACTACCTAGCCAGACAAGGGCTGTGACTCACAGAAGTATTGGGTTATAGGCGCCGAAGGTCTCGTATCATAAGCTGTTAAACAAAGTGCAATATGGGCAGCTGATTTTCCCCTACCTAGTAAAACATTTAGTGAAAATGAAAGGAAAAACACGTCCTCACTTGTACTCGCTGCGCTGCCAAATACAAGCCGGTATTTCATCACACAAGCTGTCTTCATTTACGGACTCACGTTAAACCTAAGTGGAAATAATCATTAAGGCATCTCATAACGTAATTGTGACGCTGGATTTGTCATGAAAATCCCAAACGTGAAATGCTGATAAACCTACACGTTATTTCACGTGAAAATTGAAATCATTAAGTACTGCAGCACTTTTACAAAACAAAGTGAGAAGCTACTGAATGCTTGGTGCAATTATAACAAAGCCCCGATTGGGTCAATTTAAGTAATTGTTAAGCCATTATTACTAAATCTTCCACTATTGCATGCTATAGAGAAACGGGAACCACTGGCGCTTTTGCAATTTAAACATCCTATTTATAGCTCATTTTTGTTTCTACTTCTCCGTATATAAAGGTGTTTATTTTCGGTGCCCAAGAGAGATACGCTTAATATAAAAAGGCCTTAAAACTCAGCGGCTTCATAAATTAGGAATATGCATGTACAGGGGAAAAAGTAAAGTGCAAAACAGCTTGTGTCAGTTGTAAGGACACGTGTGAAGGCTGAGAAAATTGCACATATTATTCAATTATTATTGGCGCCCACAACGAGGACAAGGTTTCAAACAAATCTGATGTTCAAAAAGCATGACGGTGGTTTGAAAAAAAAAACGTTTTATAGCCTACTTACAATTTTATGAAAATTATATGATTCTGAAATTTTCTAGATAGTTTCGATATAGTGTCCTGTTTTCGTTCAAAAAAATGGAATGGATTGGGCAAAGAACCACCTCGGAAATTAAAAGAAAGAATCAACAAAAGGTACATCGGAGCGCTTAGTGATACTCCGGACTAATAAGCGACACGCCAAGTCGTTGAATGACACGCCAGGCCGGTAAGCGACACGCCGGTCCGTCCCCCGGCACGCAGCCCATTCCTTTTATAGTTATGAGCCGCCCCTGACGCGCACGGCCGTGTCCGGACCTGCAGGGCTGAGACAATGACGTTTAAGAGCAGCCAGCCCGGAAAGAGAGAGCGGAGAGAGACAGACAGACAGACAGCAAGGACCGCACGGAGAGCACTGAGAGCTGAGCACCGGGAGCGTAGCACAGACAGCGCAGCGCTGGGAGCGCGGACAGCGGAGCGCCCAGCACCGGGAGCGGGGAGAACGGAGAGCACAGCGCCGGGACTGCCCTGCGGCGGCGGCTCCCCGTTTCTCCAGCATCGAATCCCGAGGTAGGCATTGCGCCCCCGAGTCGTTCGCCGTGCGGAGTTCAGCGCTGATTTCCGCCACCACAAACGCTTGTGCGCGGAAGCGAGTTGCGTCCCACAAAGGCATGTGGCACCGGGCATCGGGCACCAGCCTATTAATTCGGTGTCCACAATTTAGTAATAACGACGAATCTGACGAATCCTAGGTCGATGCCGAAGACTCTCGATGCGACGGCGGACATTCCCCCGGCGCCGCACTTCCTAATTCACTTTCAGTATCCCGATGTGGTATTCTGCAATTTAATATTAACAACTAAGAGGGGTTTGAATCCCTCTACGCTTAACCATTTAGGGTAAAAACGGCACAGTACGAGAACTTATTTCTCAAATTGAACGTTCACCTTTATTTTCCACTGTTATCATTTAGTTCCGTTCGTTGTAATAAAACCGAAGTTTATTATCACTATTAGTTGTTCATTATTCGGTGGGTCCAGCAAACGCGACTCCCTTGGTTCCGCAGCGATGTTAGTGACCGGGCACTTAAGCAGCCTGCAGCCCACTTTTCTGTGCACTTCCTCTTGCCAAGGCACGCCTGTGTTTCATACACAACACGCCGTTTCCTCCTGCTCTCCCCGGCGGCGAGTTTACTTCAACGTGAACTTTGCAGAACTGAACCCAGACCTGCACCGTCCCGCGCCGCACAGTTTTCACAAAATAGTTTGTTGTAAGGCAAGGGAACAAACAATGCCGTGTGGTGTTTTGCATTGAAAAAAGCACAGGCAGCAGCCTAATGAATTTACCCCACGTATTTTGAATTTTGACACCTCCTGCTGGGTTTAACAGCGTGACGAACAGAAACACCAAACATACAGAATGATTCCGCACACACACTAAATGTTGAACTGTGCAGTGAAACACTTCTTTTGCAGATTCTTACAGCTAGTTGGTGGCTCGGTGGATACCACTGCTAACTCACACCTCAAGAGTTGGGGGTTAGAATCTCACTTCAGTGGGAGGGGGGGGTGTGCATATTCTCCCTCTCTTTCTGCAGTCTAAAGATGCACCATTTGGTTAACTGGCGTTTTTAAATTCAATTTTATTTACAAGTGTGTGTGTTTGTGTGTGTGTGTGTCCTGTATGCCTGGAGGGTGCACTTCAGCCTTCTGTTCTCTTCTGCCTGTGATGCCCCCCCCCCCTACCCCCACCCCTAGTGAGGATGAGCAGTCTGAAGATGGATGGATGGAACTGGGTAATGTTAATTATATCATTTTCAGTATCTGCTCGCACAGTCATTGTTGTGGGACTGCAAGGCGTAACCTGGGATCATTAAGATGTGGGGCAGGCTAAGGTTGTGAGTCACCGAGGGCAGGTTTGGCTCACCCTCTGCCTGAATTTGGGTCACCCTCCACCCTGTGAGAACCTCAGCAGCTTCTGGAGCATGTGGTCCTCAACTCGATCATGCTGTGGCTCCTTTAAGCCGTTGAGTCCGACAGCTTCTCGGGGCTGAGGCCCTCTGCGGCTCCTGGCTAGTTTGTTTATCAAAGGATGCTTCTAGAACATTGCATATCCTTGAGTGTTTTAAAATACCTGGGCCTTTTGTGCTTTGTTCACCTTGGGTCCTACTCGCATCCAGACCGAAGAGTGACGGCATGTACGTAGCACAACCCTAAGCCTTTCTGCTTCACAATGGGTTTCAGACGGGATTTCCCACTGCATGTTTCCCAGTGAGAGCAGAGTCACAGCCTTTACAAAGAGGACGTGGGCCTTGAGAATGTGCTGGGTCATAAGGGTTCCTTGTGCAGCTCTCTATGCTGTATCGCCGTCGAAGGCGAGCCCTTGTTTCAGGTCAGCGCTGTCACACGCCATTTCTATTCCCCTGAAATTGCACCTGGCACGCCTCTCCGTGCCAGCGGACAGACACGGTCATTAGGTGCTGGTCATGTGACCAGCCTTTGTTGTTTTTAATGCAAGCTTAAGTGCCCATTCTCTGTTTAATGGAAGCACTTAAAATGGGCTGGTGCGGTGCAGGACTCGAGCCGGTGTCATTCATCGATTTGCATTCTTGGTTCTGCGCTAGGCTTTGCATGTGAGGAGTGCGGCGGGAGTGGCAGGGCGAATGAGGGTGAATCCACACTGAAGGGCTTACAGTGTGGCGTGTGGACGGTGAAAATGGAGTAGGGTGGTAATGTTGTGAAAGTTCGGGGCTCACAGACAACATGACGCGTTTCTGTGAAGTGCAATGGAGTTTCTTGGATTTTTTTTTTTAACCCCCTGAATTACAGAATTTTCACATCTCACCATAACCTCCAGCTAGTGAAATGCTGCTGTCACGAGGGAGAAGATTTGGGGTGAGGGAAAGCAGTTTATAACCACAGGGTGAGATCTGTGTGCTCCGTTTGCTGGATATTAATCTAAACTACCTTAGACTTTCCCGTCAAGAAATTCAAGCAATTTCTTACTTGACTGAGCAGGCTTTAAGGAATATATAAAAAAAACACCTCTAGAACCTGGATTACAGCCCTCTGGACCTGCATGTAAACACCTCCACCCTCTACGCTGTGAGGGCAGGCACAGAGCCACCTCCCAGGAGAACTAAGCAGTTTGTCTGCCTGCTGGTTATTGGCTGGGAGTATATGCTTTGGTGGTGAGGATTGGTGGATTTCCTTGGGAAACACTTTAGTATGACTTTATGGTTTCTCATTTCCTAAGAACAAAGGAACTCTCGTCACCTCCAGTGTTGGGGGGGGGGGGGGGGTGATTTTCCAG
>JAABNX020000090.1:7619688-7638215 GCA_015163995.2 Mormyrus lacerda | reverse complement strand
TGTGTGTCTGCGTGCCTCTGCGTTTGTATCCGTGTTACTGTGTCTGTGTGTGTTTGCAGTTGCATAACAGTGTCTGTGTGTGTTTGCATGACTGTGTGTGTGTGTGTGTGTCTGCGTGACTGTATCTGTGTGTGTCTGCATTACTGTGTGTCTGCGTGCCACTGTGTAACTGTGTTTGTTTGCATCTGTGCGATTGTGTGTGTGTGTGTGTGTTTGCATCTGTGCGATTGTGTCTGCGCAGCTGTGTCTGTTACTGTGTATGCCTGCGTGACTGTGTGTGTGTATCTGCATTACTGTGTGTCTCTGTACAACTTTGTGTCTCTGTGTGTCTGCGCGACTGTGTGTGTGTGCATGACTGTGTCTGTGTGTGTCTGTGTGTCTGCATTTGCAAGTCAGTATTCTCTGTGTTCTCCCTTCATGCAGCGAATATCGCAGCCGCTTCGCCAGCGAGGAGACCGCCTCCTTCTGCCTGCGTGTCATGGTGGGGGTCATCATTCTCTACGACTTTGTTCACCCTGTTGGCGCCTTTGCCAAGGGCTCCAAGATCGACGTGAGTCCATCGTCACCTGATGCGCTTCGCTGTTACGGACGCTCGGCTGTCTAACAGCTGCGTTCTTCCACAGATGCGAGGATGCATTAAAGTGCTGCGTGACCAGCCCCGGAACAGCGTGGAAGGCCTTCTGAATGCGCTCAGGTCTGCGACCAGCCAACTTTCACAACCCGTCACAGCGGAACATGCAATTTCATACTTCAGGCGTTTAACATTCCACACAGGAACTCGTTCAATGAATGACCTTTTCTGCAAAGTTCTCGGTTAATAAAGGGGAAGATTTACCACTCAGATGATCGAAGAGGGATGATAACAGGGGGGCGGGGTGGTTGGCCAAATATGGGTGTTAGACAAGGTTAAAGGGCAGCATAATTATTTTTTTTAATTAATGATTAAACCACACCGTGTTTCAGCTAATTGGTGCTGATGAGAAGCAGTCACATTTAATGCCCATTAGACCATGAGCCTCGTCTTACAGAGGAATCGGATCTGTTAATTTCCCTAACTGGATCGATGTGTTTGATTTTTGTGGGTTTTTTTTACAGGTACACCACAAAGCACCTGAACGACGAATCTACCTCCAAGAGCATCAAAACCATGCTCCAGTAGTCTCCAGAAGCTTCTGGGAGACAGTATTGTCAAGCAGCATGCAGAATGTCTTCAGTAACCATCCATACAGAGCGGCTCCACCCGTTTTATAATGAAAACGTTTCTGCTAAACTCAGTCTTTTCTGTGCCAAAATTTTAACTAAAGAGCTGGAGATTTTTTTTAACGCTTTCAGAAAAGACCATGGATCCTGTGGCAGCTATTGTCGCGTAACATTTCTGGTTTATTTTTTTTTTCGTATATGAGAGTAATTTGACTTGAAAATAAATATATAGATATAAAAAATTACATTATTTTTGTCCGATCTGATATTTAATGTTTTCTCTGCTTGTCAGGATTTCATTCTTGGTTTCATGCCAAGGGAAAAAAAAAATATCATTTTAAATTATGTCATAATGAAAGGTACCCGGACAATGGAGATTATTGCAAAGGATACACTGTTTATGTCGCAGATTTCTTCATTATTTTTTATAGTTTTTGATTTCCTTCTGTACGAGTGGGATGATATTAATTTGAAAATCTGCCTCCAGACTGATGCGTGCTGATTCCGATTTTAGAAATATCTATGAGCGCATGTAAATGGAAAATGGATTATTTCACTTAAATAAAACTGCTTTTTGTTTTTCTACTCCTTGTCATCAGCTTGTACTGTGTTTCTTTCCATTCTCCGTGATGTTTCTGCTCACTGCGTCGTCGTCATTCTGATGCGTTGATGAGAAAAGGCTGGCGCGCTTGAACGCACGCCTGTGATTGCGGCACTTCGACGCAGTTTGTGGTTCCCAGCTCCACCCCAGAGCAAATAAACTCCTTGGCTCTTGTAGATAGATGGCCGACGTCCCTGCAAGGTCAGGGAAACACACACAGATGCAAGGCGAGAGCTGAGCATTTGTATGGATGAAAAAAGCTCTTTGTTGTCGTTCAGTGTGGGGGGGATCCGGATGGAGAATTTCTTTATCCCCATGAGATTCCCAGTCCATCGTTCACCACACTCTTTCATGGTTGTGGGTTCCCCCGACTGAAATAATAATATTAGTAGATTTCGGGTAAGTGTGCCACGCCATAAATCTACTCTCCAAATAAGTTATTGCTGAAAGGGCCCCTGGGTGTTTTCAGGACGCACTTAAGAATCTTCACGTTGAGATCGATGACAAACTCTTCTTTTACTGAATTATTAGAGGTTATTTGGAAATGGAGGCAATACTGGTGAACCAGGTCAAAGAGTGTTTCAGCAAATGAGTTTGGATGCTTACGGAGGCCCGTTTTCCCAGCTACGGGAATGTATACACACCTGTAAAAATTCTGTACTGGTAAAACTCTAAGCTCCATAAGACCTCCATTACCATATCAGCACCTCGCACCCGGATTTCAGAATCTGGACTTGTGCGAGTCTAAGTCTCGATAGCAACAACCTCCAGATTAAAAGCCAAACTGGGAGGGTTTCGAGAAGATCTTAAATACTTTCTGGCACAGCCTCTCAGCAAGGAACTGCGAATTCCGCCTCGCATCCTCCAGCCCCCGCCCCAGCAGAGCGCGAATGCCCCACCACAAGTTCCATAAGCATGACTCCATTGAATTCCAGCTGCCTGAGGCACGGGTTCCTATACCCTGAGTCACCATGAGTTCGCAGAGGCAGTGGAAATATCTGTGCTGCCGTTGCTCTGGCTCACTAGGTCCATGACGACGGAGGCGTAACCAATGAAACATCATCATGACCATCCAGGGTCTGGAGGCTAATGTGTAATTACAGCACTCCATATTCCCCCTTTAGTACGGCATTTTACGTTAAAACGTGGAGTTCCACGCTGCCGCTGAGCTTGTTATCACCCTGCTGTGTGGAAGCTTTGTTCTGAGCCCCGTTAAACGCGCCGTGCGCGAGTGTCACGCACGCTCTTCAGCTTAACAGTGCCCCCACCGAGGCAGCTTCCGCGCTTTGTGCCTTTTATCGGGGCGGGAGTGCTCCAGTCTCCATCTCTCATTCATTCCCTTTTCGCCTTTCATGGGCACATCCCGTCATTACCTTTTCTCGCACTCCCCCTTCCTCTGGGCCCCGTGCGCCGCTCTGGATGCTGACTAACCCGCAGCAGCTGTTCAGAAAGCTGCTTGGCATTCCTCCGCTCTGCCGTGTTCCTGGGCTCCGCTCCCAGCTTGCCAGGTCTTGGCCCCATCAATCATTGGTTCCTGGCAGTCAGCTGATCTTCTCAGTCGTCACAGAAACAGGAATCGAAAAGAGGTTGCAATCGGCACCCTCCAGACTCCCTGCTGGCACCATGGCCCCACTCTCTGCAGGTCTTTTCTGCCCTTGTTGACGGCTTCCTGCTTTGCTGCTGTCCTTTCTTGAGGACCCAATGTCAGGCTGTTAAATGACACTAAAATTTAAGCTCCTCCCCCTCCGTGCCTTTAGTTGGTTACACTCTTGGTTTGGTCTCAAATTTCTTCTGATTTTAGTTCTAGGTACACTCATGGCATCAGGAGAGTCCTGTATTTTTAGAGGCTTACCTGCATGTCCCGGGGCACACCTACAGCTCTGGTGATGTGCCAGACAGCCTCTATTTAAACTGGAGAGTGGTGACACCAGACCGTCTGTCATGGTCAGGGTCAGTGGCCAAAGACACCAGTAGATGTCACCCATGTTTGTGAAAACTGGGCGGCCCCTGTGATGGGCACACCTGGCATATGGTACTGACATCTCTCCCATGTACCCCACTGACGGCAGCGGTCTCCAGGGTCGCAGAGAGCGGGCACACACATCGTCGAGGGACCGTGGACTAGGAAGATGCCAGATTGGCCGTGTCAGTCCCTCGTTGCCGTGTGATCGCGCATGAGGCCGACACCCTTCTCATCACGCCTGTGTGTGAAGCGCTTCGGTCAGGCGGCCGGCGCCCACCAGGCCAGGGAGAGACAACCAAGCAGATCCACAAGTCTTCGGAACAAAGTGCTTTATCAGACTGTCATATTTCTGTTGCTCCATTTTGTTTTTTTTGGTTCCAATGATCCTCCTCTGTACTGGAGGGGGCAGTGGTGAAGCTTATCAGGGAGGGTGGGGAATGAGTGGCACCAGTGGAGATTAAGTTGCTGCCTCCCCCCAGTACATGATTCCCTGGCCGACCACCTATGTCACCCAAAGGCACTGGGTTTTGGTCAAACCCCATTATCTCAGTCCTATGCAGACACTGCAGTCTGTTTTATTTCCCATCATACATCATGTTTACAATAAGCCGGCACTCCCTGAACTCAATACGTAATCAAGGAGGGAAAAACAACATCCCACGTTTGTTGCATTTTCCCAGTCGTTCATGGGGATTTACGCAATCTCAGCTGTCGGGGGACGGAGAGAGATATTAAATTGGACTCAGTCCCATGTTCCTCAGAATTCCCACATGGATTTGCGGAGCAGAGTGGGAGCTGGAGAAGCAGTCAAGACCAGCGCTTCTGGGTGGGGGGAGATCTGGAGAAGAGCCCAGGATGGAGGTGGCTTCCCTCCAGAATGGAGGGCTCAGAGAGACCTAGAGTTTCACTGCCAGCACATCCTGTTTCCCACTCCTCTAACGCCTGAGGTTTTCTCTGCCCCCTTAGGAGTAGGACTGTGTGGATCCTGGTTGCTGAAGATCTAGGAACCTCACTGTTGATAGAGCTGTTTTCCTAGATTATCTTTGCTGCTCACATTCCTCTGCTGCTCATAATATTTTTTGGACGGGTGCTGTGCAGTGTTCCAGTGTTTGGAAATACAAAGTCATCCAGTAGTTTCAAAGTC
Organism: Mormyrus lacerda; assembly: GCA_015163995.2. Classification (NCBI taxonomy): domain Eukaryota; kingdom Metazoa; phylum Chordata; class Actinopteri; order Osteoglossiformes; family Mormyridae; genus Mormyrus; species Mormyrus lacerda. Next base: position 7,633,307 of record JAABNX020000090.1, on the reverse strand, counting down.
TAAGGCTGATGATACACAGCACAGCTTTCTGAGCAACATTGCCAGGCAGTGTTGCTAATCAGTGTTGACTGGGCACTATCTAATTTATATTGGACAGCAAGTTTCAATTTGAAAAACTTTGCTCAGCAGTGGTCGACTTTTTGTTATGACCCAGATGAGTTTCCCTTTGTCTCACTTGCTTGGCAATTACTCAGCAACGTTGCTCAAAAGGTTGCTCTGTGTATCATCACCTTAATAATTTGGAGGCATCTAAAATGGGTTGTCTTTGGAAATGTTGTTGAGGTGTTCTGCAAGCTGAGCTTCTGAGTGTCAGTGTCCGCTTGTGAGTGCAGTGCCCCTCAACGGCCAGCGGGCAGAGACCCAAACCGGCCGACCGTTACGGATCACTGGAGGATTTAGAAACGCACGCTCACTGAAAGCCGCCGCTCAGAGTTTGTGATGATGGAGGGATGCAATGTGGGGACTGTGTGGGTGAGACAGCTGCTGCCTGTGAGAGCTGCAGGAGACACAGTTGTCCCCAGAGTTGCCACAATTCTTTCAGGCAGGAGACCCATTTTTGGCACTTGGCCTGCATTACCGAACAGCTCCTTCACGCGGCCATGTTATGACCCAGCTTTCAAAGGTGGCATCTCAGCCACACTGACAGTCACGTGACTCACCTGCAACTTCAGCCAAACTTGCACTCGAATTGAGGTTACAATAAATGAGACAATTGGATTTCTCAATTTGGGGGTCGAGATATGACAGCAATGCCTGTGTATAAAGCCCCAGGGATGATGGGACATCCCCTCTCCTGTCAGGTGTCCTTGAAGACTGAGACCTGTAGGGGGCAGCAGAGAACCACCAGACTGATGCCCTGTACTTTGGGGGGTTCCTCACTCAAATGTCAGCTGCTCACCACCAGTGTGGCAGGGCACACCGTCTGCTGGTGAAGCTTTAACTGTGTCGAGAAGTTGTGAATGCATGATGAGGGAGGAATTGAGGGAGGACAGTGTGTGTGGATCCAATATGGCTTTTCAGATTGAAAAGTCCATGCATGGGAACTGAAGCAGAAATTAGCGCCCCGTCCGTTAAATGACAGCATTTTATCTTCGCCTTTTGCTTTTGTGAGGAGTGGCTGCTCGAACAGCTTGGGGTTATCTTGCGTCTCATATCAGCTTCCTGTGCCTATAGCATGGCAGAATTTTGGTTTACAGCACCGTTACGGTGGGCTCAGTAACAGCTTGTGTAACTCTTAATAGTGTAATATCTGATACGTGGACTTCCAGCCTTCTTTTCGGCCTACTAAATGTTCACACTTCCTCTGCCGTAAGTCAAACTGACAGACTTGTGGGTTCTGGGTCGTTATCTGGATGCAAGCCCACTGCACAGTGCGAGCGTCCTCCAACGCTGCTGCATGGAAGGCTTACGCTCTCACCTGGGGGTTTGTTCAGGTCGGGAATTGGGGAGTATGGCTGGAGGGGTGCCGCGTGGATTCTGCGAATAAACTCCGACCCGGAGTTGGTTAAACTGAGCACACAGGCTATTAATTTAAGAGCATGATCTGTTGCCATTACAGTAACCCTCTAGGAGTGAAGCCAGCAGTGAGTAATGTAGAGACACCACTCTTACCTCTTCTCGCTTATGTGTTCCAGCATGTTCTGGATCTCCTGAGAGTAACTGAAGAGCTCTGACAATGCTTCTGTCTCATAAAAAGCAATAGTTGCAAGTCACATCTTTATGTCATGTATCCTGTTCAGACAACAATTAAGTAAATTGAAATAAAATTAAATAAAATTAAACCTCCATAATGGGAAGTTCTCTCCACTCTCAGTCATGGATGGATGGATGGATGGATGGACAGCATTATTAACTCAGAGACTCTGGCTGCAGTGCGATTTCTTTACTGGGAGACCAATCTGTCCCCATAAACCTGGAGACGATACTAAAAGTGTGACCCCGCTGTGACCCCCGCCGCTGCCGCAAGCAGTTCAGGGATAGCCATCACATTCTGCGGTTTAGACCCTTTTCACTTTTGGAGTGAATATTGTCACCTTACAATTTCGGTTTGACTTCCACTTCAGATCATCTTTCACTGTTTTAATGCTCTCATGCTGCAGCAGAGGTTAGCGTGACATTTTGAAGAGTTTTTCTTTGGCTAAGTAACAGCATCTCTCTTTTCAATAACAACAAATAAGAGAATGTGTCATCATGACAGCTAGATGACATGCTTTTGGATATAAACACATTTTCTGGAGGACATTCTGCCTGTTCAGGCTTCTGCATGACTTCTTTTCACGAAACTTTCATCAAATGTTACTTTATCTCATTGACCTGGTGTCACCTCAGGACTGTCCGAAGCTACATATAAGTTACATATAAGAAAATCCTCCATCCCCTGATCAAATTGTTACTAACAAGTCTCCCCAAAATAACCACTTCAGCAGATAGTTATTTCAGAATAACAAATAATACAGAAAACAAATTCATGGGTTAATGAAAAGGTGATGGCAGGCATTTTCACATGGTGCAGTTAGCTTGCATTGATATTGGAGCTTGTGTCGGTTTGTATCAGTTTGATGTACTTCCCTTCGGTCTCCAGGCAGACCCTGTCGTATTATTAGAGCATTTTCGTTACCGTGCTTGACAGTCATCATGATGAGATTGTCCCCTCTTCACAATACTGTGTCATTGCAGATATTTAATAAACGCATGCACAATTGTTGTCAAAAATTGCCATAACCGTAATCACCCATCTCCAGCCAAAGGCTCCTCAAAACCTTTGTCTCATTTCACCCCTTTGGTCAGCAAACCACTTGGAGCTTCCTTCACTATGTGAGAAGTATCACCCCAGATGGTTGTTTGGTGTGGTTCCATGCTGGTGGAATTAGCTTCCAACCTATGTCTGGTCGTCAGACTTCATCTCTCACTTCAAGAAATGCTCTTAATATTGCACTTTTGCTCCTTGAATATTCTTATTAAGTTTTGTATGAAGGTGTTGTGTAGCTCCTGCTCCAGTCCTGCTTATCACTTGTACCTGGGCATGCATTGGAAGCTCAGCCTGTCTGCACTCATGCCTAGTTGATTTCTTGACAGCTGTATGTTTGTAATGTACTACTTGCCTTGGACAAAAGTATTTGGTAGCTATAATGCTTCATCAACAAATCAGTCATCTCACAACATGCAGCCCTTTCATTATCCTTTGGTTAACTCACTATATTACTTGCTAAACTGTACACTGTGGTCTGGGAATGATGAGAGTGTGAATGCCAACCTGAAACCTGATAGGCATTATGGCTAAGTGCCCCTCTGCCCTTTAGAGACAAACAGACTCTAGCTGCAGATAGAGTGCCAGGTCTGAGAATTGCAGGGCCAAGGAAAGGGGAAGGCAGAAAAAGATCTTTGAGATATGCTGCACCCCAGCATGCTTCTGAAGTCACACCACTGCCCCAGAGCAAGCTCGTGAGCCAGACGTACAGGGCTCTACTCCTCTAATGTAGAGCCATCATCTTACTCTGCTGTAGCCTTCAGACGGACTGGTCGAGCAGCTTAATCGGGTGATTGAGTACCTTTTACATTCAATCATTTATGTGACATTTTAATCCAAAGCAATAATGGATGGAAGAGTTACAATGGAGTGTATGTGACCTTTGCATTGTTAGCACACAGCTCTACTTCTGGAGCTACAGGAGCTCAGCAGCTGCCCCTCCCCCCCTAGTCTGGGGTATAACAGAGTCTGTACCAGGATGAAGGAACATCTGCCTTGTAAATGTAAGCTTCATCAGTGGATATTAGGTTTAAACATATTTAATGTATTAATATCTAATGTGCTTGCTCTGCTCTGTACGGGAAAACATTCTGCTCAGGCAAGAGAAGGGTTTCCGGTACACTGGGGGGTTTTCAGAAGGTTTGGTCATTTTCCAGAAATAAACTATATATTTAAAAGTAGTCTAACTTATGAAAGAACCACTCTATCTGTGAATTTTTTCCACGATGTAGACCGGTTCACGTGCAAACAGTGACTGCAGTGCTGAGATGTTTGCGCAGTGGTGTGAATAATGTCCTGAAAACAATCTTGCAGTGCAGAGGCTTTAACTGGCACTCATGAGTTATATGTGTTTTCAACAAGTGAAATATCTCGTGCAGTGGAAAGGAACAATTAGGAAGAGAATGTCAGTTGATGCATTGTGCGTGTTGTACTGTGATATGCGTTCACAGTACCAGTCTCAGCTGAGACCAACCTTGAAAGACACTCCCTGATGGTTTGTTTTCTTGAGCTGGACCAGTGAGAACCTTATCCAAACTTCACTCTAACCAGGAGCACCCATGCAACATCATGTACTCTACCATCATGTACCAGAGCTTCAAAAAACCCATGACATGGGTACAGATACTTTGCAGTGCCAGAATCCTGAACAAAGCAAATCTATCTGTGAAGGCCTCACATCAGGTGTGTTCCCAACTCTATCCTGCAGGGGACGCTACTAGCTAAAAGGCCAGGGCGCATGTTAGGAAGCCTGGATGCCTGTTATCCAAATCAGGATACTTTTATTAATCCAGAGAAAATTGCTTAATTGATAAAAAAAGGGACATATGTCACTGATATTTCAATATAAATCTATGAGGTAGGTGCTGGCTGCTGTAGATGGACTGTGTTTCTGTTAGCAGTTAGCAGGATGTAAATTTACACTTTAAATGGTCCTTTTAATTGTGTGCATACTAAATCTGGCTTGCTATTTTTAAGTGAAATGCATATTTGTGTCATACTGAGTAAAGCCCTGATGGTCTGCGGTTGCGAAGGTGGAGGTTCTTGTTTATTTAGTCAGGTCACGGGGACACAGACCATCTTTAGCAAATTTATTAGCACGAGTTCCTAGAAATACAAACGTGTGACTCTAACTAAAATGCTAAGACTCTTGTGCAAAATGACTAGGGAAGGCAATTTCAAAGTAGTGACCTTCTGTAAATGCCAGATTCAAACCACAGCGCTATCACACAGCAACAGCACCTCTTATGGTTCTGACAACGACCCGCCCTCCTCTCGCAGCTCCCTATAATTTGATATGTACTACTTCACTCGTTGATACACATTTGGACGATTCCCTAGTCAAGTTTGGAAACATGCTCTGTGGCACAGATTTGGATGATTTCTTTGCCATAATTCTGGAATCTTGTTCTGTCGAGTGATTCTGTCAAGTAATAAAATTGTCCCTAGTGACCTAGATGCATATTAAAAATGTTTGAGTCAATAAGCAGAGAAGGTCTCCTTTGGTGATTATCCATCTTTGTCAAGACAGTGACTTTATTTTCTTTTTTATTTAGCTTGTATCTAGTATCTTGCGGCACCAACTCTCATTTAAACCGTTCCGCAATTTGCCAGCTGGTCCACGTTAACGATCATCAAAGGCCCGTTTAAACCAGGTGGGCTGAAACGTGGACACTCCAGAGGATGGAGCCTCCAGCTAAAATAATTAGCCAGCTTAAGGGGTTTGGCTTGCGCCATGAATTAGTTCTGTTCAATCCTGCCTAAATTTAGCTTAGTATTTCAAAGACCTTGATGTCTGATCTTGATGTAGCTTCCTTACCATCCTGTCTTTTCAGATTAAATGATCCTTAATGTTTCACCTTCTGGAGCGGAGGGCGTTTTAAAGTCTAGATGGTCGGTAAGGGAATTTCAAGAATGGTAGGGACGAAATCATCGCTGAACCCTAACCCCCCAAAATTCCGCCCCATGATACTCGCACAATATTGGCAAGGATATACCCAAATGTACAGGCTTGCTTAGGACAATCAATATGCTGATATCTATGTCAATAATGCACATCTACCCGCTCAGCTGCCTCTTTCATGAGCCTGCATATTGGGGGGGGGGGGGGGTAAAATAGCAGCCTGTGTGGCTCCTTCAGAAATGGCAGTGCCTGAAAACCGTTTGAAGGAAACGGCTAGTAGCGGTAGATTAGAATTGCGGATCATTTTGTGTGAAACCCGTCCCGTTGTATCTCGCTGCCCTGCCGTCTCGATATCGTTTATTTTCCCAGAAATCTGTCAGGCTGCCACATTCTTGTTGATTTTATTTGAATATCACATTTCCCAGCTGGATGATTCAAATTCTGCTACATTTCCAGAATGGCCAGTGTGTCACCCTCAGCTGGCACGATCAACGTGCCGCGGGTTGGCAGACGTGCCGGACCCTCTGGCCTCCCCTCTCGGTGCCTCTTGCCGTCTCCTATCTCCCACGTTTAATATCCCAGCGAGGCTTCAGCCTCGTACATCCCGGCGCTGAGCAGGGGGATGTCAGGGGCAAACCCCCCCCCCCCCCCCCCCAATCTGGCCCTTCCAGACTTCCTGCCAGCCTGAGTCGGTGACCCCTGGCGGATTGGAAAGAAGAGAGTTAGAGTGTTGACATGAAACTGTCGATTCCCAAAAGTGCCACCAGTCCTCAGCAGAACATCTCTGCATTATTAACATCTCAGATTAATATCAGCGTGCCACCTCAGTAAGGGAACCCCATTCTTCACCACGTCATAATTCTGAAAAATTTACAGTTTGTGATAACCACATACAAAAAGCTCGATGAGGTGTAATTTCGGTTAGTGGCGCCACTATAGATTTTGGCCCCAATGAAAGCATATCATATTGGGCCCCCAACCCACACCAGTCCAATTAAGTTCCAAATGTTTTAGGGTCCCTGTCACTCAGGGAACCTTGGGGATTCCCAGCAGTTGGACTCTCAAAAGAGAAGTGAGATTAAAGCGACTAGAGCGTGCCTCGTTCTTCTCCAGACTCCACGGTATCCACAGTTACAGTACTTCCCCATTTCAGCGTGCGGAGTGCCCTGTAATCTCTCAGGACAGGGCGTTTGCCTTAATTAAGACTGTGATGGGGGGAGGGGGGATTCCTAAGAGGGGCCAAAGAGGCTGAGGTCACGAGTCATGGAACATTCCAGAAAAAAACCCTGGGTGACAAATGAGAATGTCAAGCCGAGTGCAGGTCTCTGAACATTTTGAAAATATGACATAAATGTCCTCGAGCTCTTAGTATTGTCTCCAGGTTTATGGGGACAGATTTGTCTCCCCATAAAGGAATCTCCCTGCAGCCAGAGTCTCTGAGTTAATAATGTTGGCCATCCATACATCTATTTATTGAGTAAGCAGAATAATACATGCAAAGTGAAAAAGAGTGTTAGGTCCTTGTATCTCGACAAATCTGCCATAAAAATTTTTAACTTAAGTAACTTCCACCCTGTGCCTGTAGCTTCTGGGATAGGCTCCAGACCCCCACAACCCTAAATGGTTACGGAAAGTAAATGGAAGGAAATTTCACCTGGTTTCAGCACGTTGTCATTCTGCACAGCTTCCCTTAGGTGGCGCTGGTGAGCGCACGGTATTTTTCAGATTTTGCCACATGCTTTCCTCTTCAATCCGCCGTGATGTCAGCCCAACCGGGTCACGTTAACTTGACCATCCTCATGTCCGGCACAAACCAGGCTTGGGGTCTGAGATTGCCGATACTCCACGTGATACAGGAAGTCATTGCTACACCCAGGTACGTAGTCACATAATAAAATAATGGGTTTGAACCCTCCCAGACCCCAACGCTTGTTTGCTGCTGATCAGGCATGGAGCCCTGCATATTGAACCACCTTCAAAATATTTGCCAGTCGGCAAAGTCTTTGGCGTGGACCCGCCCAGTCGGCAAAATCTACAAAGAGGGATGTGTTGGTTGGGTTACTGGGACCCCAAAAATTATTTCTGGCTATGGGCCTGGCTAGACCATAAAATGTATAGTGTGGAGTCGATGGTAAGCAGCTCAATCCCCGGGTTCCCGATCAGTTGCTGAAGGTCCACCCCCCCCCCCCAGGGATCATGGCCTGTTCCACCTCCTCATGATCTCATGTGCATCTGATGTGCACCAAGTCAGCCGGAAGGAGAACCTACACTGCAGTGCAAGATCTTTTTTGAGCATCTCCCCCCCCCCCCCACACACGTTTGTGAACACATTTCCCTGCATGCAAACAAATGTACAAAACCCCCCACCCCGAAAATGAAAAATACGTTAAGCTGCGCAAATGTACCATGTATCTTTGTAAAACATCCTTAAGATATAGACATTTATAGCCTAATCTTAAAAAAAGAAAAATTAGAAACTGGACTCAACAGACGTAACAGAATCGCCAGGTGAAGGATATATAGGCTCCTGTATATTGTTTGGTTTCCAGCAGTTCATAATGCAATGTAATGTGCATCAGTAATTTAAACGAATAGATCAGTATTTCTCACCGCAATGGAGCCCATTGGCCTTCAGTCGGCCCCATCATTTCTGAGAGCTGCCCCAACTGCACTGCCTGCAGTTCGGCTAGTGACTACGGTAGTGAAATTACAGGATGGTGTTTTTATGTGTCATTATACTGTTTTTCAAGTAGTAATCTGTCATATGTAGGGTGACTCCTGTCCACACTCATTCTAACTTGGGAAGTCACTTCCCTATTTCACTCAGAATGCTAGTAAGCACCATACATTTTCATCCGACCGTTACCACCCATCCCCCAACCCACCCGAAGCATTACACCAGAAATGGGTCCAGAAAGAACGACCGTTTATTGCGTGTCGATGAAATATGAAATTTGATGGCGGCTTGCCGGTTTCACAGGCAGCGCTGTGGGAAGGGGCTTCAGCCTGCTTTCCCCACGCCGCAGGGCTGAGTCACCAGTGCGGCCCGTTTCATGAATGGGCGGCCATCCGGGCCACAGAGTTGTGAAACATCCGCACGCTAGTTGGGGACCTATTCTGAGGCAGGTTTCTTTGCCAGCACGGTGCGGCTTCCGGGCTGTGTGGTCTGCCTGAGGGTGTCGGGGAGGGCGGTCCTTACGAGGAAAAGGGAAGCTGGCCCGTAGAGTAGGAAGTGTGAAAGGGAAGTATGTCATTCAAAAAAGGAAAAGAAGACGTGGCGGGTGGCAATGAGCCAGCGGCCGAAGGCGGAGCGGCTCCATTCACAAAGGCCAGCTGCAGCCGCGAATCCGCGAGGCAGTAACACGCACCGGACCGGGCCTTTGCCATATTGCGGCATTGAGTCGAGAGGCGCCTCAGGGGCTGGTACGTTCGTCTTGCACCTCCCGGGTCAGCGGTTTGAATCCCCCCATCCCAAAGGCTTAGGAACCATTGGGGACAGGGGGGTACATGTACCTCCAATAATTAATATGTCCCTCCAAAAAAAATAACTGCACATTTGAAATATTAAAGTGCACCCTCACGATATCAAGCTCTCTCTCTTGTAGTGTGAAGCCTCCTCTGGGGTTGGGGGTTTCCCTGCAGTGTGGAGATCTATATGCTGATCCACGTCGCCGAATTGGCCATGGGGTATGATTACGGCATACACAAAGTTCCGAGTTGACCCCCCAAACAATATTTTTCGTTTAATGCTTTTTTATCCTGTGCATAATTCCATATACGTTATTTTTTTGTCTCGATGTCTGTATAATTATTCTAAAATTTAGACAACTGTGAAAATAAACCTTTGTATTGAGCTGGCATCCCACCTGGGGTATACCTCTACCCTACCCCCCATGACTAGGATGTGGGGGGAAAAGGCTGCACACATACGGTGTCTGAGATAACTGGGCCCCCAGAACAACTCTGTTGGGGCTGGGGGTGTGAATCTCATCCTCATTTGCTTTATATGCAGCTTGCATGTTTTTCATGGGGTGCTTGTGAGGTCCTGTGGACCCAGCAAGCATATTGCTGTGCCTGGGTTGGTTTGCCGTTTGCTGGCTAGGCCAGATTTCACTGTTAAACCCTTTAAAGGGCTCAGCATTTCTGTGATACGCTGGTATCCCTGTCTTTGAGTTTGTTTCTGTTGGGTGCGACATTTGCGCAAACGCGGTCATGTTGCCTGCAGGGGGCGCAGTAATGCCACAGAGGCCACAGTGCCCAGGCTGTGATGATACGGTGCAGCTGTCACTCACGGTTTTGCAGTTCCTTCCTGCGGGATTGTGTCCAGTCGGCGCATGCGGATCCGGCAGACGTGAAGGTAACGTGAATCTAAACGGCGGCCGTGATAGTGATGCTGTGGTAATGACAGTGTGTGAATAGCTCAGGCTGAAGGAGGAGAGGGGAAAGAGGGAGTGAGGGAGAGTGAAGAAGAAAGGAAAGGGAAAAGGGAGAGAGGGATAAAGGGAAAGGGGGAGAAGAGAGTAGGGGAAGGATGGGAGGGGAAAAGAAAGGGAGATGGGTAAAGAGAGAAAGCTAAGAGAGTAAAGGGAGAGATGGAAGGTAAAAAAGGGAAAGGAGGAGAATGAGGAAGTGGAGAAAAGTGGGAAAGAGGGAAAAAGTCTTATAGTACACATGCACATAAACAGAGTTACAAACGTATATTGTCACACACACAGAGTGACACACATACTGTCACACACACTCTCACACGCACACACATGCACACACACTGTCACACACACACTCTCACACGCACACACACACTGTCACACACACTGTCATACACATGCACACACACTGTCACACACACTGTCACACACACACACACACTGTCATACACACTGTCATACACATGCACACACACTGTCACACACACACACACACTGTCACACACACTGTCATACACATGCACACACACTGTCACACACACACACACACACTGTCACACACACACTGACACTCACTGGCTCTGCTCACTGGCAGATTTTAGGGGGTCACCCGGTCCAGCACATCACATTCTGAAATGTGCTTTTCTCCACAATCCTGCCTTTTCCTCCGTGGTCCTGGTATAACACTGTTTTATCCAGCATAAAATTCTCCATTAACACACTGTTCTGACAGACCAGCATCATCTGTGCTCTGAAGGTCCTCAGAACATGATCATATGGTCAAATGACACTATGGGCCTAGTGTAAGGAATGGCCTCTGATGCCTGGCTGACATAGCAACAGGCTGCAATCTCTGTCCCAGCTTGTGTGGCCAGGTAAGTCTAAGGTGTTTGTCATGACCAGTGCTTACATGGGCACCAGTGCAAGTTTTCTGCTTCAGGGGTCTGAAACAATGGAAGTTTCCGGAACGTTGCAGCACACTTATTTGCATTTTCTCATGTTCCTGCAGAACAAACATCCATTTATTGTTACCTTGGTACTAACAGTGTTTTTTTTTAACCTTTAACAAAAGGTTACTATTAAGTATTTGTGGCTGATTCATTGAGTAAATAGATGATTTCGTTGTGCCGCTCTTCAGTATGTGGGCAGGACTAAAGTCAACAGACTCCTTAACCGTGTATGATATCCTTACCCTCAGGCAGGAGCTTAAAGGCAGACACACACACGCACTCACACACACACACACAGGCAGCCGACTGCCAGGCACATAAATGTGTCAGGAAATGCTGGCACTATTTGAACTCGAGGTACCCTCCAGTATTGCCAGGAAGGCCTTGGCATTACCTTTCGTGGCCTGTGGGTGGCGCCGCACCAGGGTAGAGCCTAGTGTTTCATGATTTTGTAGAAAAACCCAAAGCAATCCCTGTCTCTCACTAAGGAGAATTGGGGGATCACACTCTTACTTTCCCTCCTTTAAAAAGAGTTTTTGAGGCGGGGGTAAAGGGTAGGGTGGGCAGGTTCAGGTATCTGTTGTCATACAGAGGGAGGCTGCTCTTAATCTTGCCATTGCACTGGGTTTGGCTTCAGCCTGTCGTACCTGAGTTAGAGTTAAAGATGACACTTCATCACCTGTGGATGGGGACGCATCTGTCAATAAGGGAGGACTGAACAAGAATCCAAGATGTCGCTTTTATGAGGAACACGGTTGCTTGAGAAGGTGGTTTCTCGCTGGGCGCCATGGTTACCCGTAGCCGTGTCAACAGGGCACATAGTACTGCAGGACGTGAATGAATGCAGTGTGGTTGGGTGGGGGGCAACAAGTAACGGCGTGTGTGCACAACAAACACCGCAAACCGACCATGGACTTCAGTCAACGCCGTGGTCAACTGACAGCACTGGGCCAGAACCGGTCAGAGCTGTGGAGGGATGGCGGTTTGGGGGTTTCCGAACGGTGAGCGGGTGTAGGTGTCCGTTAAGACGCACTTTAACTGGGGCTGTTTATTGTGCTGGTTACGGATAATGACAACCCCTCCATTCGACGATGCGGGCTCGTGTGTGATTATAAAGCTCTCAGCAGTCACCAAGTGCGGGCTCCAACCCTCAAGGTTTACAATAATATTTATAATAATACGGCAAATTGACAAATCATCGCCTCATCCCCTGGGAAGTAGCACCTGGACCCCATAGGAATGTGCTCACTGCTAACGTGTGCTAGCCTCGCCTGGCTAGTCTATCTGCAGTGTTTTACTCCTTTGTTTTGTAGCTCTGCAAAGAGACCATGACTGTTTGAATAAAGGAGTTCAAATGCACTCCCTGGTGTGCCAAATTTTATATTTTCATTGCGGCTGAATGGCGTGAGTGTTTTGCACAGAAATGCGGGTATAAACGTATAAATATCTGGTACAATCCGTCTTGCAACTGTTATCCCACTTGCTGGACACTTCTTTTCAGTCACAGACGCGTGTCATTCACACAAATAAACTGCAACCCTCCCCATTTGTGCCTGATCTTCCAGTGCCATATCGAGGACACTGCAGCAGGCAAGTGGGGAGTGGCGGGGGTGGAGAGTTTTTAGTACCGGGACTCCTCTGGGCACAGGGGAGGCGATGTGTTACACAGATCAGGCACACGAAGACAGAAAGCCCAGCAAACTGAAAAATGCATTTCTATAGAATACACACAAATCGCACGCCGACTGTTTTATGGGGCAAATCCAGCACTCAGATGCAGAAATTGGTCCCAGTATTCACACAGGGAGAGCTGCTTCTGGAGGGACACAGGAGAATTGGACCTAAAGGCACGAGGTGGCCAGCTGCCTTGGCAGGCCGGGGTCCTCAGTTGCCGCGTGCCATGGCCACCGAGCTCCGCCTTCTGGACACGACAGAAGCGGCTCTTTCATGCGCCAGCGCGCGACCCGCTCGCGATTTGGCCCAGCTCCTGTTTTCCTCTCCCTCCTCACGGCCCTCTGATCCTGGGGCCCTCGGGCAGCTGACTGGCCCTTGTAACACATGATGCTCGGCTGGACAACATCCGCCCTTGTGTCCCGGGCACCGGCGGCTGCCGCCCGGCTCCCCTGCCGCCCGGCTCCCCTGCCCCCCAGCCCTTGCTGACATATGTGTAAACAAACCGGGCCCGGCTGCCTAAGAGATCGGCAGGCCCGTGCCGGAACACAAAGGACACATTGATGCCTGGGACAGGGAGGAGGGAGGGAGTGGAACAAGTCAATCAGCTGATGGGCTGAGGACGCTGCCAGAACCTTCTGGACGTCCCACTGGATGCTGTCCCTTCTGGAAACGGGCTATCATTCCGGCGCTGGGGCCCCAGGTCATGCCATGGTGGGGGCAGAGGGAAGGTGTGACCTTTGACCTGATTGTCAAGGTGTGTCACGGCCTGCCCCTCCTGGAGGCCCCTCTATCAGGCAGAGGGCTGGCAGGTTTCTGATCGGCCTTCCGCTGCTGCGATCTCGGCCATCACTCTCAGAAACCCGTGGGATCCCACTAAGGTCTCGCACGCACTGTCAAGCTTCACACACTTACACCCCCCC
>JAABNX020000090.1:7604385-7619588 GCA_015163995.2 Mormyrus lacerda | reverse complement strand
CCCGCCAATGCCCCCGCTGTGCCCCTGCTGGTGCTTTGCATGCTCCCCTGTCTCCGCCCTGCCCCCCACCGCGGGCTGTGCTGTGACATGCTGGCCGCGTAGCTGAATGCTTACTCGCTGTCCATGTGGAGTTGTCCCCCCCCCCCTCACCCCCAGGGCACTTATCAGCCAGGTTGATCTGCATTCCGAGCCCCCACACCCCACCGGCAGTGATTTTACAACAGCCCATCTGCCCCTCTGTGGGACTCTGGGATGCCCCTCTTGGCGGCCTTGCGATCAAAGCCTGAGTCTACTGCACAACTCACCCATAGACCTCCATTAAATGAGACACGCAAACCCCCCTGTGTACTGTTTAGCAAGACATGAGGACCTCACACAAATGGCTTGTTAGAGATGTTATGGGTTATGGGTCCCTGGCTTGGGACCCTGTACTATGGGCCCCTGTACCGTAGGCCCCTGGCTTTGGGCCCTGCAATATGGACTTAGTGTAAGTTGTGCACTATAGGGCATATACTATGGTTTCTGTACTATGGGCCCTGTACTATGGGCCCCTGGCTTTGGGCCCTGTACTATGGGCCTAGTGTTAGTCGTGTACTATGGGACATATACTATGCCCTTTACTGCCCTTTAATTATGGTTTAAGGACTTTTTTTAAGTGAGAATGGCCTGGAAGGATCCAGCATGGTGACCGACGGTTCAAGTCGTCAATCATCTTCAGAACTAGAGCACTGGAGCAAGAAGCAGGAGGCTGCTGGGAGGCATTTATCAGATTCTTGGCACTGTGGGGGTGGGAGGGGGGGGGACATAAAACCTGAGCAAGCCCTGACTGGACTTGGGAGGGTGCTGAAGAAGGTGCAGCCTGGCAACCCAACCCCCCCATGCCAGCGTTGGCCCCCTGGCCATGAAGCTACTTCTGTCTGGCAGGTGCTCAACACCAGGGTCTATGAACCTTCCTTCCTGTACCTTCCAACTCTTACCTGCTGGCTCACTGCAGCGGTGAGGAGAGGGGGCGTTTAAGACGTTACAGATTACAGGGGTCCTCATGAAAATTCACATTCATCAAGATTTTAATGTAAATATGCATAAGGCTGAATGACTATCCTTGGCCACAACTTATATGGCAGGGAGATAAGAGCAGAGTGTGACCTTTCAGACTCCAAGATGGTGTCTTCTTTCAATATGAGTGTAAGGAAGGACTTCTGCTTTGTGTCTGCGTGTAAGGAGAGATACGCACAAGCTAAGATGGAAGTGCAGTGGCCAGGTCAAAGCCTGAATCCAATTTGCATTCATGTTACGCTTCTCATCTATCAGCTCTTACACGCACGGACTTTTCCCAGAACGCAGACATACTCTGGATCCCCACTCCGCAGCTCAACAATGATTACAGTCCTCAGATCCCCCCATCAGAGCATGACCAACGGCGGTCACACAACGCCTTTGATCAGAGGGAGCCTCCCAGTGACCCTTCAGCTTCCGGAAGCTTCTCCTGAACATCCGTGGCTGGACTTCAGCTCGTCCGGCTCCCCCACCGGAGAAGCTAACGCGGGAAAATCAGCAATATCGAACTGCAGAAATTCAACAGCAAGAAAGGAGGAACAGCTTACCTTCAAGTACTATTCTAGGAGATGCAGGCTTTAGATAATGAAAGCCAAATGAAATCATGTGCAAATTTCTCTCCTACATTTTTCAAAATCTTCATTTTAGCATATGATTTTAAACAGGTGGGTTGAGATCTGTCCAAACAGAGCTTGGAAAATCAGTTAATCTGCTTGTTCGTTGTGGATTCTGATCCCTGATGCTTTATCAGAAAAAGCCTGATGTATTGACAGCGGGGTACAAGGTATCAAGCCCAGCGGGGTGGATCGACTTCTTAAAAATGGTGTTGAGAGAAATGATTCTTCATTTTTGACACAGTGAACATGACATAGATATGCTCGGAGAGGAACGTGGCCGAGCATTTAAGACCTCCGAGCTATTTGCGGGCGCTGGAACATGACGCGATCTCTAACCGATGAGGCTTGGACGGCCTGCTACTCTCCCACGTGCGGCCTCTGATGCCAGGGAACAGTTTCACGCGTGGATGTCTGCCATTTGACGCTTCCCCAACCATCATCAATCACAAAGGGAGACTCTTTAGTCAGTGAGGGGAAACACTGTGGATGTGTCTTCTGCCTGCCATTACAGTAAACAGTGGCAGATCCCCACTCATCGTGCGAGTGGTCATTTCCGGTAATTTCCCTACTGAGGGGGAGCCTGTGCATTTAGCTGGGGGGTATCAGCTTCAGGTCTGCAGGCTGTAAACAGAACAGAAGCAGGTTTGTTCTGTAGGGTTTGTGAAGGCCCCTCAGTCACCCCAGTGACCCCGTGGGCAGAGTTCCCAGCATCCTCGGGGCTGCTGCCACCGTGAGCCACATCCTACCCCCCGTGACAGGAAGGCCTCTGGCTCAGCCTGGCTGCTGCTTTATTTCTGGGCCCCCCGTACACATCAGACAGCCCCCCTCCCCCCGCTAAGCTAGCAACTCCGAAAAAGCTCCCACATCTCATTCCCAGACGCCACTGGCAGCCAGAGGAAGGGCCTCGAAACATGCGATCATCTTAACAACCGAGCAATTACGGGCTGCGTCTGGGCCTTGATGACCGCTTTGACACAAGGGGCGGGTGCATTTATTTAGAGCGCCGAGCAGAAGAATAACTGCAGCTGAGCAGATCTCTCGGTGCGGAAGGTTCCAGACACACATGGTGTCGCTTAGGCTAGGTGGCGCGGCCGCTCAGCCCTGATTACGATCTCGCTCATTCTACCTCATCGTCTTATTGAGTTTCCACCAGAGGAAGTGACATTTTAACACGTCGCTAATCGCTTCCAGATTCTTCTAAAGACGTCCTCTGGTCAGAGGTGAAGCCAGGTCAGATGGCTCCTACCCAACATACCGTATTGTGGTCATGTGACCATGGGGCTGCTAGGAGAGGAAGTGGGGTCTGGATAAAGTCAGGGAATGGCCCCTGACCACAGGTATGGCGGCGCTGCTGAAGGGAACGTGCTAGAATCGCGGATCTAACGAGCAGAACGTGCCGGACATCATGACTCAAGCCTGCATATCCACATCCCCGTGTAACTGATAGCGGTGCAGCACTTGGAGAAAGACATTTCTATGTATTATGGCGTATCGGGTTTAAGGGTAGATTTCTTCACAAAAGTGACCCCTTGACCCTCGAGTGGCAGATTAGGGATGGAGTGGATCAAATGGGAGATTAAGGAGATCACAGGTTGTACCCTCGGGCACAGTCGCGGGGGGATCTGCTGAAGGCTGCTGTAAATGATTAGACCATTAAATGTGAATTCCAGTCTGCCTCCGACATCATCCAGGGTTCGACATACTGTTTACGTAGCACACTGAACACATGTGCCAAAAGGCCTGCCATGAATCCTGTCTCGGATTCCTTTGCGAGCGCCGCAGGATGAAGCTGTCAGTGTTTCCCACAGAAACGGACCGAGCAGGAAGCTGTATGTAGCGGAAGAGGTGGCTCATCCTCCAAACCGGGGCCGCCGGCTGCCCCCGGGGGGGGCCACAGCTGGTCAGGGGGTGGGCAGGGAAAGCGACGCTCGTCACCTGGTTCTGGAAGCATGCAGCTCATCTATAGCGGACTTCATAGACACGGGCATGACGTAGTAAGCTGCTGAGAGGTCTGCCACAAACACGGGTGATGGTACTGCTGCCCCAAGGGACGAGGGGAAGGAAACGGACAAGCGGTTAGGGTTGAAAACAAAAAGGAATGGGAATGGGGTCAGTTCCCAATAGGCGCTGCTGTCGAAGGCTGGGTCAGTGTCTCGCAAGAAAGAAGACAGAGATTTAGAACGAAGTGACCAATGGGAGCGAGCAGGCCGGTCACCTCTCGCTCACCTCTGTCCAGCCAGAACATCCACGCAAACAACCAAAGCAGCACTGCGCCAACACTGGGTTATGGTTACGGTTCCTGCTCCGCAAACAGGACTTTGTTCATTTACGTGTTTATCTGCTCCACAAGTTAACGGCCCTCTCTTTCCTCCCCATAATGAAAATGCAAAGATGACTTTGAACCTCATGATGTTCTAAAGTTAATTCTCCCGGCTTCATACCATTGGTTTGAAAAGGAAATGTTAGGGAAACTGGACCGTACTCAGAAACTGGCCCCTGGGTCCCTTGAAATGTCATGGTATTGATCAAAAATGCAGAAATATACAATATTAGAGAAATTATTCTGTCTGTCTGTCTATCAATTTTTGATAACTCTCATAAGGGCTGCAGTGAATCATTACGTGCCATGAATTATATATATAGATGTAGTGCCGGTGAATAAACAAATGCATCCACACGCATCCACGTTTGTCATGAGGCTCACAGGGTATGAGCTTCACGGCCGTCGCGTGGATGCATTTGTCTACTTGCCATTCGGCCGAGAACGCAGGTCGGGCACGCCCTGTGGCATGTTTGCGTGTTTGTGCATGCAAGTATTTGTGTCCTGCGAGCCTTGCGGAAATGCCTGGGCAGCCCCCACGCCGATCCGGAGCTCCTAATCCGATTTCCTACTCAGCCTTCACCATATGGAAACTCATTCGGTCGCCGTTTTAATGCTTGTAATCCTCTGGGTGTGGGAGGCGGGGGGGGGGGTGTAAGATGGTGCAGCCTGATTTCACGGCCCCACCCTGAGACACCCCTCCGGTTCTTCCATGTTCGGACTGTGTGGTGGGCTCCTTCGGCAGAAGAAGATTTTCCATGCTCAGCTGGATCCTGCATGGTCGACACCAACCAACCTAGCCGGACTTAATGTCAGGGAAATAAAACCTAAAGCCTATATTTGACAAACATACCTAATAACTGCTGATTGAGACTTTGCTATTTAGACAGGTACATAAATACTACAAGAATGCTGGACCTAATGTTACCATAGCAACTTTTGTCTCTTTGCCTTAGAAATGCAGGGTTTTATATTAATTACAATCGAAACTGAAAATCGGTCATTTCATCATTAGTGTGTCGCACCCTGTGTCTAGTGGGTCTGGTGAACACTTATCCGGATTTTGTCCAGACCGTCTGGTTTTCCAGCCCTCTGTCCAGGTGTCCAGGGTCCGGAGAGCGGCATGTATGTGGGGGGTGGGTTTCACTCGACTGGAGACCAGGAGAAACAGGAGAATTCTACTGCATTTGATTCTGTGCATGGTTGTGATTATGAGAAATAATATCAGATATGATTAGCATAGAGTAAGGGTTTAGAATGAAAGTTACAATGCAGGCCAGAGACCGGAACCCAAATCAGAATGAAGGCCAGAGACCAGAACCTAAATCAGATTGCAGGCAAGATACCAGAAGCCCAATCAGACCATTAAGATCCAAGTCAGCCAACGGGCTAAAGGTAATGAACTGGAGCGCAGATGTTTCACGGGGGCTGACCCCTAGGCTGGAAGCAGGCCATAAAGTACACTATGAGATGCTGCAGGGGCACGTTCTCGCTGCATGTTGGGATGAAGCCAGGAGACAGTACGAGCGTTGAGCAGATGAATGGCTTTTACAGCAGCCTCGTGCTATGTTGTCGGCGTCAAATAGCTTTTGACAAGGTGTGAGAAGAAGGAACCCGGCTGATAAGGTGGCAAATGATTAAACCGCTCAGTGTTTAAAGTTTCCGCCGGGCTGTTTGAGCAGCCGATAGTCCGGGAACGAAAACCACTCCTGTATGTAGGAGGCATCAAGCAGATGGTGTGTGTGTGTGTGTGTCTGTGTGTGTGTGTGTGTGTGTGTGTGTGTGTGGTGTTTAAACTCCACAAGTGCCCGTTCACCTTTAACTTTTATGGCTATCTGTCGGCTGGGTTTGACGCTAAGATCAAAAACATGACTTCGAAATTTCCGCCGCAATATTGTGAAGTGCGTACACGGCATTTGCCAGGCGTGTTTCTCACAAGCTGAGCTGAGCTGCTCTGAAGTGATCTGAAACAGTATGTGGATTTAGATATAAATACCAATGCAAAGAGTTCTTCCACAAAATGACCTTAAGATGTGTCAGGAGTGGCTTGCCATTAAGGATTTTCGCTTCACATGTGACCTAAGCTTTCATGTTCCCCTCAGCCCAGCCACACCGTTCCGGCATGGCTTTCTGACCAAACCAGAACCCAAAAAAAAAAAAAAAAAAAAAAAAATTCACAAACAGGTGGAACCGGAACCTAATCTGTGTTGAGATTTTACAACAAGTGTCTGAGTGCTGATAAGATCAGGCCCCTTTGTACAGCACGTTTCCTCACATAGAAAGCGGCTGCCAGGTAAAACGAGAGCTGGGGGCGGGTGTGAGGGGGGCAGGGGTCTTGTGTAATAATGGTTGGGTTTCCATTTACTGCTCAGTCTTGTGGATTCCTGGAAAAGGCCTCATTGTGAAACCAAACCGGCAACATCCAGGACATCATTTACGGACGGATGAAAGTGGGATCGTTGAGGATGGGGGCGGCCAGCATTCCTCATCGGATGTCCTGGGTGGGGGTTGCGGGGGAGGGGTTCCTTTCAGCTTGATATTCCAGAATACGACCGTGTCACAGATTTCAGCACCGGAATAAATCGATCACTTGCATTTCAAAATCGAATCTCTTTATTTGTCGCTTGACACTTGGTAAGGAGCAGGTGACTGAAAAAAAGTTCAACAACAGCAGCGACAAAGTACAAAAAAATTCTGCAAGCAGGAAGTGTCCAAAACAGTGAGTACTGTACAAATTTGAAGCATAAACACACAAATATTGGTGAATAAGGATGGCAGTGAATAGTTCATTGACCAGAGCTTGGCATTCTCATGCATTCCAAAGTTGTGTGGGGACTGCATCTGTATGTAGGACAGCTCCTCTGTTTGTCCGCTGTCAAGGTGTTTCAGCTCGAAAACATCATGTTCCTTCATTGTCCTGAAGTCTAGAAGCTTCCTTTAATCTTGACAGAGAGAGATGACAAAATTCAAAGAGGATGCATAAATAAAAATGGAAGGATTTAAAGAAACAGCCAGTGACACATTTCCTGCAGGCATGTGAGACCCAAACTCTAAGTGGGTTAAAAAGTGGGTAGATTCTGGCGTGTGACACACCTTGGTGTTTTACTCTACTATCTTGGCAGCCGACGTGTTGCCTCAACAGTCTCCAACTTCCCTAAAAAGACACAATAGTAAATATTTTTATCTCCTGAAGATCATTTTAGCTGGACCCTTTCAGTGATTTATCTGGTAGCTGTGACCATGTTTAGCAAAAATATACAAATGTGTCCCAAAAACTTCTGACCAGGATGTTGCATATGTTTTTTTTTTTTTCTTAATTTAGAGTAGAGTAATGTATCCGTTATTAGTTTGTTCTTAGCAAAACAAAACAAAAATGATGTCTCCTGAACAAAGGGCAATAAATAATACTTATAATTATCGGATGGGTGTGGACTCTGCAGGTACCTGTCCTCCCCATGACCCACATATGCCGTGTCGGGGGGGAGGGGGGCGGTATCAGAGGCTACCCCGCAGGCTCTATTCAGGAGGACCCCACAGTTCGGATCGGGCCAGTCAGACCTCTGCACCGTCGCGAACAACAAACCCAGATGCTGGGCTTACCGCCGCCCTGTTGCCACTGTTGCTAGGTAACCGTAGGCTTAAAGAGGCGGCTGCCGGTCTTACCGCATGGCCCCACCTCTCTCTCGATTACAAGTAGAGTGGAAAAGGAGAGCAGATTAAAAACCTACCTGCTGAACCAAACGGCCCACGTGTCGGAAACCAAATATGCGCTTTGCTTTTAGCTATGTGCAAAATTTGTTACCATTGATAGTTAGTGACAGTTTTAGCTGGCCTTGTTCTAATAGAGGAAAATATAACCCAATAAATGAAGACCTGTGTTTTTGGTGTTACAATCTCCGGGTGAGAGACCTACCCACATATACAGTGTCACCTGTGGGGCTAAAAGCTAATAGCAGTGGTGAGCGATTACCTCCATTGACGAACACCAGTTGTAATACTAAGAACATAAGTGCAGAGCACAGTAAAAGTCCCTGGGTGTTCTTCTTACCCCATCCCAAATATCAAGGACAAATTGGTTCCATCCTCCTCTACTCTAACAAAACCAGTCCCATGATTCACTGCGCCCCAAGTTTGTTTTTGTATGGCAAGTTAGCGAGACCAGTCTTGCCAAGACCACAAGTATAATCTTTGCGTTCTTGCTATTGAAATTCACCGTTTTTCTCCCCACTTGCTGGTATCAGGTTGGGTCTCCTTCTCACGGGGGGCTTCTCAACCCCCCAGACACCGCAGGACGCCATTTTTATGTAGAGACCTTGCCGAAGTAGGAGGAAGCATATTTCCTTTCAAAATCCAAAGCTCCTAGATTAAAGAGGCTATAAGATAAACAGTGGTTTTAAATCGCTCATTGGATCGATAATAGAACTTTAACTAATTCCTGAAGATTACAGATATAAATCAAAGAACAAAGGGACTTGTGCTGTCAAACAGTCAAAGGGTTGCAACTGCTGATCCTAAAAATACCATTAAAATATTAGGAAACGCAAGAATAGTGGCGGAACATCGACTTCCCTTGATAAGAATCTGCTTTGCACCTGTCTGTCTGTTTTCGTAGCCCGGAGAAAGAAAGTGGGCTGGTCTGGTCCTGTTCCAGTGCGGAGTGGAAAACAGATCCTCTGGCATTTACAGAAGTTGCAGTTTCTCTTAAGAATGGCAGCCAATGGACATCAGGCTCGTTGAATTTCAACAAAAAAAGCATGAATTTAATTGTCTGCTAAATACTCTGCAACGGGTCTTTATGATGTGACCACTGCCTGACAGTGGGAGGGGGGGGGCTCCCTGATCAGAGGTGCCCTCCACCTCCACCCTTTGTCTCTTTTGTTAGTCTGTTCCCCCACTTTTCTTTGGACTAAACTATCATCCTACCTTTTTTGATATTCGCCTGCTTTCCTCTGAAAGCCCCCCCGCTCACCTGTGAGTTGGTGCATTCCAGAATGAACAGAAACGAATTGTATTCGCATTTAACTAAAAGTTAATGAGGCGTAACTGCGATCCAGCATTTCAGACCTGTCAGAGGCAGAGAAGTAAGCCATCTTCTGTTTCGTGGCTGATCCCTGATCAGCGGCAGGCACGGCGCTTCAGAGAACGTGCAGTGGGGGCTATATGCGATCAAAACAAAGGATCAGCGGTGATTATATAACCCTGGTTTTGGGGGCTGCCGGGCTAATCTCACACGCTGCGCTGTTTACAATCCACTACAGACACAACAGCTGCCATCTGAGCCCTACGCTGATCCTCATTCGGACAGGATAAGTCATGGTTGAGCTCCACTTTTATTCTGTATTTTTTGCTGTTGGTCTACATAATGTTGGTCTGTTTATTTCTGGTTTCCAGGCACTCCTCATAGCAACCAGCAGTGTCTAATCTTCCTAAGACAGGTCCTCTAGTACAGACTTGACTATATGTCTAGATGCCAGAGGGCCCTCCACCCAGACGCTGAACAGGGACCTACAGATTCTCATGGAAGTGAAGAGAAAACAGATCTGACCTAATAAAGGCTTCTCTAAGTCTTAAAACATGAACAGCCTTTTACACTCCAGGGGGGATCTGACTTCCACCTCCCGTCGAAGGAGAACGATCAAACGGCCTGGTGCGAGAGCAGCAAGCGGTCGCAGCTTTTCCACTCATCTTGTGGCCTGTGTGGAGAGACGCCGTGGGGAAGGGTGCCCTCCTGGTAGGCAGGCCCTGCGGGTGGGACTGGGCCAGGCCACTGACATGTGGCCGTGGGGGACGTGGCCATGTTTATGGACACACAAAGCAAACCTCACATCCCAACCCCCAGACAGACATATGGATGAGGACACCTATCCCATGATGTAAAGTCCCTGCATCCTCAGACACCTGGTTTTAAGGAGCCTGTAATTTTACAGGGCCATAGATTTTTTCTGTTTCCTGGTGCTCTCCCCCGCCAGGTCCAGCTCAGGTCATGCCTAGGGTGCCCCGATGCCCCCCTGCCAGGTGTATGGTGTCCCCATGCCCTCAAACTCACTCATTACATTAACATTCATTACATTTATTCATTTAGCCAACATTTTTGTCCTTGCATGTAGCCACATGCTGATATAAGCGAACCCAATCAGGTATGTATCCAGTATATTTTTCCCCAGGTCAGCAATATTTGCTGAGGGAGAACCTCACCCTTCAGAGCTGATTTTTGGCTAAGGGCCTACTTTTATTGGAGGTTTGAGAAAGCAGAGTCCTTGGAGTATCTGGAGGTTAAGTGTTTTGCTCAAGGGCCCAATGGTGACATCACTCTGCTGACCCTGGGACTTGAGCCAGCAACCTTCAGATCACAGACAGTCCGCTAACCTGCAGAGCTACACATCACACCCCATCTGGCCTTAGCAGGAGATTCTGACTTTGGCTCGGTGTCTGTAAGGATCATCCTGGTCGTCATGGGCCGGATGGGAATTCCCTGGGGATTCCGGGGAAGAAGAGAACTTTGGGAATTAGAGCCTTTCCGCATCGAGGGATATTATTTTTGGGTGCTGGTAGGAGCAGTGTTTAAGAACTTTTCTTGCGAATGTAATTTATAGGTGAAATGTATCATTTATATTACCAGCTTGCACAATACAATCTGTTTTGATAAGCATTTTAAGGTTGGAACCCACTGAGTGTAGCATATTAAAGCGTGGAGTATATCTAATATCACTTTAAAAATACGCCTGGCTGAATCACCTGCCAGGTGAAATATCACAAGAGAGGAACGGAGACAGGGGGGCTGGTCCCTCTTGTTCCACAGTCCAGTGGCGCTGGGTGGGAGTGACAGATGGGCTGGGTGTCCAGCCTGAAACTCACACGGACCATCTTGCAGGGTGAAGCGGGGTGTGTCAGGGATCTGGTGTTGACCCAGTCTTGGGTTTCTGGGAAGGTGAACCAGAGGGGCTATACTTCAGAGCTGACAGCTGGTGGAGCGGGTGGAGGCCAGGGGCAGATGCCACAGGCCTCAGGAGCCGTGTCGCCCCAGTTGTGTGACGCCCCCTGATTTTCCACATCTTGGGGTGAAGTTTCAGGGTTTTCAGTACTGTATGTGCATGTCGTTAGTCATTACGATGTGGCTGTGGATTCCTTCAAGCATTTAGAGTAGGTGGTGGCAAACTAATCACTTGTCTTGCCTCCTCAAGTTGCTTGGACCCACCTCCTGTACAATCTGATTGGTTATCTCTTTGAACCAGTCATTTTTCATTCTGCCATCAGAACATTTTTGTGTAAATGAATCTCCCACGAGATAAACAATGAGCCCTGTTTTCCCCCAAATTGGTGGGGTCTTGTCCTCTGCCTTTGGTACAGAGGTAGCATCATAAGGAATATGAATTGTCCTGGGCAGTTTGGGAGAAGTAGCATCTCTCTGGTGTTCAGAAGCTGGCCCAGTCTGGATGGACAAAATAAGCCATAAGAGCAATGGAACCACTGTAGGGGTCGGAGGAGGTCGGAGGAGGCCCCTGGTCAAACACGCCGAGCAGCGCCGATCCGACAGGATGGCTACACACAGGCTCACAATCGGTGCCAGCACAACGCATCGCAACACGATACTATGTCCTGCCCAAAACGCCATCACTCTGGCCAGACAAACATGCAACGAGAATCTCCTAGCGCCCCGGTTGTGGGGGGATGAGGCAGTGGGGGTGGGGGAGGTTGAGTTACTGTGCGGTGCCCGTCTGAGGGGGTGGGAAGCGACCAGCTGGCTTAATGTTTCCGGCACATTCCGACATTCTTTATATGAGGGATGGGGTCTGTCACGGCCATAGATCTAAAGAATCCAGGTAGTCAAGCAGCAACTTAATTCACAGAAATGAAACCCTTCAGATGCAGTAGAGGTTGAATTAGTGATGTAGTCAAGACCACCTAAACTGGTGACCAAGTCATTATCAAGACCAAGGCAGGGTTTCTAGCTTTGGTCAGATGTCTGGCATGAGATTTTCTATTAGAGACAAGTCAGCCGATGCATTTACATGTATGTAACACTTTAATTAGCTTAAAAATAGTGTGTAGTGCTGGCAAACTATCCCAACGCTGTCAATGTAGTTAATTTTAGGTTTATACCGGAATAATATAAATTTGCCGTAAGATTTCTTGTGCGAGCATGAGAGTCTGAAAGTATGAGAGTCACACCAATTGTGTAAGAGTGTGCAACCCTATCAAGGCAGGGTGAGACCAAGACAAGACCAAGACCAAGGGAGGCTGAGACAAGAGCAGGATGACACTGAGACAAGACCAAGACCAAGGCAGGGCCGGACCAAGTGAAGATCAGAAACAGACTACAAACACTACTATAAAATGTGGAGCACAGGTACCATATTGGGGCTAAGCGGTATGGCCTAAAGTTTGTGTCACAGTATAATTTAAACCAAGGACGTTTTTTTTTATAATTTCAACATAAATGTTTCTGGACAGGTAAAGCATGGGTATGGCTACTGTATGACGCAAGGGAACATCCAAATAATAAACTCTGGGAACTCTGGAGACAGTTAGTGAAATAGGATGGGGTCTGCGCACCAGATGATGCTCCCGAATTTTCAAACATTTTGCTACCTTACGTGATGTTTCAGGCCTAAGCCCTTCATCAGACATTCGCTCTCAGGCCCGAAACGTCACATAAGGTAGCAAAGTATAAAAAAATCGAGAGCATCCTCTGGTGTGTGGCCTGCATCCCACCCACATACAAATTATTTTGTTTATGTTATGTTTATATTAAACTTATTTATTTAACATTCTTTCACATTTTTTAACATCATGTGACACATTATCGCGTGCAAAATTTTGTGCAGGCTTCAGGGTTTTTGGGTAATCCTTGTCATCCGCTAGGAACCATAATTAAGTGCATAATGTATCAAAGTGCCAATGGGAAGACTTTTGTTAATTGAAAAGAAAGGGAAACAACTATGTTTTGTTACAGCATTAATGTGTGAAATTTGCTAAGCTAATCCAGAGAATAGATCAAAGAACAGTCGTGAAAACGTAAATATCGAGGCATTTTGATGAGTGATCTTGGATGGTCTTATTATAAAACCTTAAGTCCCCTGTGTCACAGATATAGACAAGACCAAGTCAAAAATAAAGCTGATTCCGAGACGAGACCAAAACCACAAGAAATTGGTCTTAAGATCAAGACCGGTCTCGAGTATTACAAAACTAGGTTGAATATCGGAACATCTCAATTGAGCCATGGTTTTGACATGACAGGTGACATAAACGTGATGGCTGTTAAGTGATGTTCCTGAGACCCGGAGCACTCCAGGGCATCGAAATTTGAGATGGTGCTGCCATACTCACTTTCTGTTAATCTCAGTTACGGTATGTAGAGCTACGGTATGTACAGATCCGTCATGCTTATAACTGCCAAACGTGAATCGGTGCCAAGAAAGGGAGACACATCCATATATGACCCGTCCTTCCTTCCTTCCTTGGCTTTAATCCCTCCTTCCCTCCCTCCTCCTTTCCGACGTCGCAGCAGCTGCGTTCTGAACGCCACTGTTTGTTCAGCAACATCAGCCGCCAGAGGTGTGCTGAGCGATCGCAGGAAGTCGCTCGTAAATTTTCTCCACGATAAGGACCGCCGGCCACTACAGACGATTTCCGCTGTTCGCGCCGTGACCCCTGACCCCCGTCCCCTGCCTGGGGGACCAGCTCTTGACATTACTGTGGCTGGCTACCAACTTTTGTGAGACTTTAGCACGCTCTGGGTCCAGGTTGAACCTCTGCATGGCTGGTTGTCCGATTCTCCAGAAACACAAGGGAGTGACGCTGCAGTGCAGAATTACTTCTGATGGTTTAGAAAATAGCTCTGGCTCGCCATTCCCTCATGCTACAAACTGCTACAAAGACCGGCAGAGTTTACATGGTCCAGGTTAACGGCTTTAACGAGGACAAAAAGAGATTAACTACTTTTTACTTACGATAATCAGCTATTCTTATCTCATCCTGTTTACATGAGTGTGAAGCTCGCCGCTTGCTTTTATTGGTTCTGTATATTTTATCTCATGACCTTTACTTACCTTTTAAAGGACGATATGCAAGTGCCACGACCACTAGCTGTGATGGCTCCGCCCACCCATCTGGCACGGGGAATATTCTGCATCTTCCTTGTGCCTCCCGGGCCTTCTCTCCATTCCCATCCATTGGTGTCCCCCCAATATCGACCCGGGGTGGAGTTTGGCCCTGTGCATTTTATCGTCATCCTGCGGCAATTTTTTAACTTGTGATGCCTCTTGCGAACAGACTCGTGCAATGTTTCGAAACTGGGAAATGCCAACTTTCTGTTTGGGGAGCGTCTGATACAATACACACAATGCAAACCTGAAACACATGCCCATTAAATTGAGATTAGCTGCTATCCATTGATTTTAAAGACCGAATTTAGCTTCTGTAGACACAAGAGCCGTCAATAAATGGATCCCTCTGTGACGGATGGCGGTAATCTATGAAATGTGGATGTGAAGTGCAACATGAGCAAATTCCGATATTTACCAGTCGCAGCACTGGGCTTTTGCTCTTATAATCACAATAAACTTGGGTAGGTAAAATGTGACCCTCCCTCTGGCAAACAAAAGCCAGTTCGTTCCACAGGGACAGAAAATATTAACCAACAACATAAAGACCCAATAGAACTCCTTAGATGAAAGCAAAGAGAGTCACCCATCCTGCAAACCATGACCCTTGACCCAGCCAGGACCAAGCCCCTGAATGTTGCTGTAGTGTCCACCAGCTACCCTCATCTCCAGCTAACAGCTCCTGAAATGTGAGTCACCTGTTTACAAAGCAAACGTGTGCCGGGGCTGAGGACTCTCACCTGAGCATATTAAATTGAGGTAATCAGGCCCTGTAATGAGTGTACAGGACACCGGGGGCACTGGAAGTACAGGAATTCATGAATTCTGCTCCAGAAACAGGAACCAGGCCGGGATAGTCGACCAGTTACGTCGTTCATATCTGAGACATCTCTCTCTCCTTTTATACTGAAAGCTACCCCCCAGCTCCGCTTCGGTAAATGAAATCACAGGCTAAGGTACCTTTCATTCTGAGCGCTCTGCCAAACCGGTGGTGGTGGTGGTGGTGGTGGGGGGGGGGGTATCAGCTCCTCCCTGCAAGAACACTGGGTCATGAACCGCCACCACTGTCCCAGTCACCAAGACCGATAAGATCATGGGACTTTA
>JAABNX020000090.1:7565985-7591144 GCA_015163995.2 Mormyrus lacerda | reverse complement strand
TGTCACTGCTCTGGGGACAAAAAGGGATGTCGCCCATTGTGTGTCACTGCTCTGGGGACAGTAAGGGATGTCGCCCATTGCATGTCACTGCTCTGGAGACAGTAAGGGATGTCGCCCATTGCGTGTCACTGCTCTGGAGACAGTAAGGGATGTCGCCTATTGTGTGTCACTGCTCTGGGGACAAAAAGGGATGTCGCCCATTGTGTGTCACTGCTCTGGGGACAGTAAGGGATGTCGCCCATTGCATGTCACTGCTCTGGAGACAGTAAGGGATGTCGCCCATTGCGTGTCACTGCTCTGGAGACAGTAAGGGATGTCGCCTATTGTGTGTCACTGCTCTGGGGACAGTAAGGGATGTCGCCCATTGTGTGTCACTGCTCTGGGGACAAAAAGGGATGTCGCCCATTGCGTGTCACTGCTCTGGGGACAGACTACAGGAAAGTCCTGCATCTGCTCAGGAACCATCTGCTCCTCCCGACATATGGCGAGGATCTGTGCAGATTTACATTAATATACAACTAGCTATGGGATGCCAGGCACTGCAGCTCGGAAACAGCCTGCCGTGATGAGATCATTAGGACACTGAGCCTAAATAAAGAGCTCCACAGTGCTCCTGTTTGTTTGAACACAGTCTGCAATGAGGCACATTTTTGCTGTTAGTCAGCACAGCGCCTTCAGCAGTACGGTGGGCATCCGCCCTCTCATCTGGCCGCACGACCGGATGATGAATATGGGCGAGAGCCCGACTCCCTCTTTCCTTCCGGAAAGTTCTCATCTGCTTTGCAATCATGTTTTCAGCATTTTGCAAAATGCATTTAAAGCCCCTTTAAATGTCACCCGAGCAATGCCCAGCTGACAAGCTTCACTGTGATTCTCTCTCGGGGTGAATATGCACTGGTGGGTAATGTAGGATATGGGATATCCCTGCGAGGGGCGCCGTTTTCCAGGAACATCATCCCTCTGAGGTAAACATGGGGATGTTCATCGCAACGAACAGCCAGGAAAATATGCGCACGCTTATGAACGCTCGTATCTACCACGTAATCGATTCGCCTGCTCCAGCTGTCAGGTTTCGATCTTGTTTTTTCTTTATACCCTTGGCGGCTCCTGGTTCCTCCATGACAGCAGATATTGTTCAAGCTCATCAGAGAGGATTATGTGACCTCAGATCTCAGTATCAATGGAGGTTGACGCCGCCATGATCTTAAGGAAAAACTCCCCTCATTACTTCCCTAATTAAAATGGACTCACTCATGCAGCTTTTGTAAAAATTAAGGGTGAAACTGGTTTTAACAGGTTTAAACAGGTCATGACTGGCTTCACAACCGCTTTCTTCCTGGATTCCACACCAATATATAATGAGACGAAGTTTCGAGTCAGATTAACATATCAGAGCGCTGAGCCGCTGAAATGAGCTGGAAGGGTGGAGAGGGGTACACAATGGCGGGATGAAGGCCCCCCCCCCCCCCTTGCACAGGCGGCCGCCGTGCTTCCTCCCTGGGGGGCTTGCGCCAGGTTACTTCCAGGTGGCTGTGTAGTTTTTCCGGGTCATGACTCCGCCGGAAATGAGTCCCAGTTTTATCCTCTTTTCTTAAAGCTGGAAATGGATAGAGACCGGATGCAGGAGGCTGAACCAGGGAGCCTGACAGGGCAGCAACCGACCGCAAAGCCACCACGGAATGTCCCCCGGATGGCGGGAAGCAAGTCATTCACTAATTGTCCTCTTCAGCTGTGACAGTCAAGGTTTTTTTTTTTTTTTTTGGGGGGTGAGGAGGGATGTCAACACAGACAGACCAGCCCCTGAATGAATCACAGTCCCCTCCCCCAAACACTCTTGTCGCCAGGCTATCCAGCCGCTCACCTCCTGTTACCCAAAAAGCCCAACTTGAAACCGAGATTAATATCAGCGGGTAATTAATGCATAATTACAGTGTCCCAGGCGCAAAATTACTGCAGTCAGAAAAAAACTGCAGATTGTGATTGTTATCCTGTAATTGTTATCTCTGGGTATCGGAATCACTTTCGCCGTTTGAGACAGTCCTTCAGATTCTTTTGGACGGAGATGAAAGTGAATAGATCCGTCCGGGCGGTCGGTGCCCTCCGTGGTCACCAGCGGTCATCGTATGTTAGCACTTAAACTCTATCGGAAGTAAGGGGGGGCGGGGTGTTATCAGGAAGGAATTAGGGGCCTGTTTGGATAGTGTGACACCCCAGGGCCCTGGGCTTCTGCGAGGGGTGGGGGGGTGGGGGGGCAGGAGAGGCCTCACTCTGCCCACCGTCTTAGAAAATCAGCCGGGATAAGACACCGAAGTTTAAACCCATTCTGACTAGTCTCCCTTTCTACTGCTACTGTGTTATGCAATTAGAATCTCATCTGTAGACGTGGGAGGGAGTCAGACCACCCAGATTAAGCAAGAGTCTCTTTTCCATTCCAGAATTATCAACTAGTCAGATTTAGTTCAGTTTGCACATTATATACATTATATAAATGTATAATATACATTCCTCCATTCCAGATGAGGAACAATCAACCGGATTTCCTTTTCTAGCACGAGCAATTTCTAGTGTTTTCTAGTGAAAGCTTTGTTTTGCTAAGAAAACTGCAAGGAAATTATTTTTTCCCACATACCAACGAAATAAAGGCGCTTGTGACGATTGCAGGCGCTGATGATGTCCAGAGGACCCGCCGCTCTCTCCATAATTGCCGCTACACAGGCGCCCCCTGACCCCGTAATTACCTCCCATCATGGTGCCTTTGCTTTTGCACTAAGACCCCCTGCATTAAGCCACAAAAAGAAGGAGAGAAATGCCCCCAGCCTTGTAATTAGTACGAATTCCAGTAATTGCCCGTTTTGAGTTGAGGGTAAATAAGTGTGAGTGGAGTGTGGTCTGAAAGAATGCATTGTTCCACCTTCTTCAGGATGTGGAAAGGTGTCCTGCGCCTAAGAACCCTGGAGAGGGTCGCAAAGGTCAAGAGGGCGGCCCTGAGATGCACGGTCTTCTGGGAGTCCGAGTCCCAAATGAAGCAGACATCACCGTGTGGTCCCAGGTCGGTGGATCTGTCCTCCAGTCAGTTTGACGTGGTCTCTGAAGAGTGCTGAACCCAGATGCTGGTGGAGTCCTTCCCAGCATCCCTCTGAGGTCGGGCTACGCTAATTGCCATGAGTCCGATTCAGTCTGAAAAAGTGGGCGACGTTTTTACAGGAGCCTGAATGCCGCTCCTGTAAGACACCGACACACGGAAGGAGCACAAGCCTCCGTAGTACCCCAAGAACACCGTGGAACATTCTTAAAATAGACCCACTAGATTAAAATTGAAAAGATGTTATTTCTAAGAAAGTTTGAGGCATTTGGAAGAATATGAGGCGCCGCACCTGTAGGATCAGAAGGCTGAAGGTTAACCATGTTCACCGTGCATCACCGGCCAGGAGGACGATTAGAGCCCTGATGGAGCTTGGAAACCTAGCCGGGCCTCTTTGTGCTCTGAAACTTTCCATGAATGCCGAGCGGAAGGGAAGTTCTCTATGCCACGGTAAATGAGTGAATAAAAACAGCATGAAATATTAGATCAGTGTTTCTCAACCCGGTCCTCTGGGACCCACAGACGGTCCACATTTTTGGTTCCTCCAAGTTCCCTGCCAGATATTTGTGAGGGAGCAAAAACGTGGACCGTCTGCAGCTCCCTGAGGACTGGGTCAGGAAACACCAGATGACATGGTGGTAGTGAGTAGTTAAACATCCCCCCCCCCACGCCCCTGTCTGTGTTATTGCTTGCTGGCTAAGCGTGCTGACCCGTCGATGATTCTACCCCATCCTTGTCTGAGTGGGCTCCTGGCCACTTTGGACAGCCGCGTACGTCTTTTAGTCCTTTTTTTCGGGGGCCGAGAGCCAATGGCAAGTTCCACTTCGGTTTGTGGTTCGTGGTCAGCATGGGACAGAGAGTCCTTGTTTTCCCGGTAACCGTGGGCTGTGTTCACTGCAGGGGGGGGGGGGGGTGGGGGAGACGTCAGTGCTGGCATCCTGCAGCCAAGGTGGCTAAAAATACAAGGAAACTCGGCATGGCCCATCAAAGGGCCGGGCTGCGGATCACGCTCTGGATAACCCGGTACAGAGTGGTACAGGGCAGGAGTGTTTGTTTGATTCTTGCCAGCGCTGTGCTCTTGGTAACTGCAATCTGGCCCTGGGGGAGGCAGCACGGGGTGGGGGCGGGGGGATTAGCTATCCCCATCCCGCCCTGGAGCAGCAGGACCACTTAAGTCATGGGATGTGCTTCTCCGGGCGGCACAGACCCCCGGGAAGTTAGCCTAGCAGGAGACAGGCTGTCCCTCCTCCTGGTGGTGAGGTCGGCCTCGCCAGGGCGGGGGCGGCCGGAGACCACACGGTCCGTTTTCACGTGCTGCGCATTCCTGAACCATGGCCAGGTCCTGAGCGTGTTCATCCTCCCCGTCGTGTGGGCAGCGGGTCGAGCCGGAACGCGCCATGGCATGGCCAGCGGGGGGGGAGGGGAGGGGGGGTGTTATATTTGGCTCACCACCCACATTCCCCTGGGAAAAGGGGTGGGGGGGGCAGGGAAAAAGAGAGGATTCATGGAATCCCCACTCGGCTCAGCATCTGCGAGGAGAAGATAACATTCCGCACGTCAGAGCTGGTGTGCATGGGGGGGGCATTAAATGGGGGTTTCTGCACTGCTTACAGTATATGGGGCTGCATACCCGGAGCGTTGTTCATGCGTGGCTGGTACACGGTACCACCATCCCCCATTACCGGGTTACCAAATCGCTGCGGAAGCGCAACATTCAGCAGTGGGGATGCTGCAAAATACGTAACATGAAAGTGATGTGGGAGGGCACTTCCAGAGGCATGAAAACTCAAAATAACACCCCAAACCCCCCCCCCCCCCCCCCACAGGGGGGACCCGGAACAATCCAGCTTGTGTGGTGATGAACGCTCCATTGTACCTCCGAGTCGCCGGCGTCTGGAGGCAGTTTGTGGGCCGGCAGGGCGTTTGAACTTCCAGGCTCCCCCCAAACGAGAAGAAAAGCCCTCTGAGCTCTCAGGGGGGACAATGGCCACACTATGGCCGGGTCACAGCGGCATGCACATGCAGACAAAT
The DNA here is from genome assembly GCA_015163995.2 of Mormyrus lacerda. Classification (NCBI taxonomy): domain Eukaryota; kingdom Metazoa; phylum Chordata; class Actinopteri; order Osteoglossiformes; family Mormyridae; genus Mormyrus; species Mormyrus lacerda. Next base: position 7,586,031 of record JAABNX020000090.1, on the reverse strand, counting down.
GCCGCTTCAGGGGAGCAGTCCACCCTCCTGACCCCTGGCGTGGGTTTGTGACCCGGGCTGTCTATCTGTCACAGCGGTGTCACCGGGAAAGAGGGTCAGGAGAGCGACACGGGCCGGTGACCTGCTCCGACCTGACGGAGCTGCCACTGTGCCGACCGGCTTCCCTGACACTGCTAACATCCTCAGCAGGTCTGCCAGAAGGGGACTCCATCACAGCGCAGTGCAGAGGCACAAGCGGGATTCAAACCTCATCCCATCTGCAATTAAGCAATTAGGCTCAGGGTGGGTTCTCTTACTATGGAAAATCCTATTTGAAGTCTGAATCCCTGATACGAGGTGCTGGGAAGCATGGACGAGTGCATAAGCCACCAACGTCATGGGAGAGTTCTGTAAACCGTCTGCGAGATGCAAGAGGACGTGGAGAGATAGGCAGGGTAATCTCCATACTTCTGGGGGTGTGGAAGCCCTCATGATCTCCTGATAGCTCTGCACTGCAAGGTCCTGTTCTCCAAAAAAAAAAAAACAACACTCTGGGGATTATTTTCTCATGTTAATGCTCTTTATAAGCAGGGATTGACATATCCAGTATGCAGTTATGGATTCACCTTTAAAAGCGATATTTGTGGCAATCAATTAAAGTAACAGCGAAAATACGTACGTATTTTACGTGCATTTGCGCCGACACGACAAGAAATTAAAATGTAGTTTATCCTCTATACAGAAAATGAAGTACAAATTAGCATATAGAATCAAAATGCACAATAATTTCTTGTCATATCGGCACAAATGCACATAAAATACGTGCATATTTGCGCTGTTACATTAATGGACTGCAGCACATATCCCTTTTACTTGCGCACCCATTATGTCAATCCCTGTTTAATATTGAGAAAACAAAAGAACAGGTGGAGATTTCAGGTCCAGAGAGTTCAAATCCAGACCAAGATTTTGTTTCAACCAAGCAGTTGGGTATAAAGAGTCACAGTCAGAGAGTACTCAACCCCAGCGTGGTGGGTGCCGTGAAGCTACACTTTCAGGGTGTCAGGCCGTGTCTTCCTGGGAGATACTGTCTCTGTGGGAAGCATGGAGCACTACGGGAATTGGGCTCTTGCTTAGGGCCCTCACTGTGAATGTGTCACTGGGTGGCTGGATGGATATAGCAGCACATCCAGCTCCTGCCCACACACTCGGGGGGGGGGGGGTGCTGTTATTCAGCCTGTAGCCCCATTGCCCCAGCTTTGTGAGGAGGATTAAGTTCATAGGGCATTAGGGTGGAACCCAACCTGGATGGCATTATCTGTGGCGACCTGGGGCAGCCTTCTTCCAAGGTAGGACATCCGGGGGGGGGCACGTGATTAGCTAACAATGCCCCCCCCCCCCCCCAATATGATTGCTGAGGAATAGGGGCTTTGTGTGTCTCCAAGGAGCACTCCTGGAATCCACGGGTTAGTGGCAGGAAGGACGGTGTCAGAGGAGACCCAGGGGGTTAAGGAGCTTGCGGCTTGTACCTCAGGTCAGCCCACACAATTAATACTGGGGGGGTTAATGGTTTAGAACAACAAGAATCCCCAGTTTATCTTGTCCACCTACGTCTCTCACACGAGCGTGGCCCTGTAACACACAGCCTGTGTTTTCTCTAGGTGAAAGGTAAACCTTTCCTCTGCTGTTGCCCAACACTGACATCTACCTACATGCCTGTCTGTAGGTAAAGGCCGCATGCCAACAAATGACGTCAAAGACATTTGGCAGGAGCATTTTGGGATTGAGTCATATGCAAAAAAATTACCCATAATTACCAGAAGGCCCCTGTGGGGTTAAAGACATTGTATATTTACTTGTTTGCACTATGTATAATGTTCTTGCTGCTGTATGAACCAGAATTTCATCCTGGGATCAAAAGATGTTGACCGTAACCTTAATTTTAATGTCTACTCAATAGTATACTTTATACTAGCGATCCCAAACCCGTGGATCGCCACCCAAATTTGGGTCACAGTAAGTTCTGAAAAGGGTTGTGGCAGAAGCATTTTAAAACCAAACTCCTATTCTGATCCACGATCTGATTTTCCAACCCCAAATCTAGAATTAACTTATATAAACGGGTCTTGGGTCTGCAAATGCTTAGTGCAAAACTAGTGAACACTCAACCAATCCAAGAAGCCCAACCACAGACGCTTAATTTAAAAATTAACTGGTACTTTCAGATTTGTGTGATAGGCTTTGATTAGTTTAAATAGCAGACTGCACTGCACGTTTTGATTATTAATTTGATTAATTTAGACCTAGAACGCCCTCCACAATTATTGGCAGCTCTTGTAAAGATTTGCAAAATGGGTTAGAAAAAAATCCACCTTTTGGCGAAGCAGCTTCTTCTCACACAGGTAAAATTTGAAAAATCCAACCTTTCATTGAAATAAATTTCTTCAAAGAAAAACAAAACCTTCATCAAGAAATAATAAAATGCCCATTTCTACTGTTAGGGTAATAATTAAAAAGTGGGCATTAACCGGAACTGATAGAAAGTTGCCTGGAAGAGGACCCAAGTTTATTTAGCCGCCACATACAGTGAAGAGGATCGTAAAGAGACAAAAAACTCCCCAAGGATGACTGTTGGTGAATTACAAGACCAAGTGAAATCTCGGGGTTACCACGTCTCTGAAAAAACCATCAGACGCCCCTTTCATGCTAACAGATTTTTTGAAAGGTATGACAGAAAGAAGCCTTTTCTGTCAGTTACTTAAAATGTAAGTGCCAGGAGTTTGTGAAACATTACTACAACTTTGACTGGAATCAAATTCAATGGTCTGATGAAACACAAAAGGAGCTTATTGGCAATAAACATTCGAGGTGGGTTTGGTGTAAACAGAAGGATGGATATAATGAAATGAACCTCATCCCGACTGTACAATATGGTGGAGGTTCTGTGATGAAGGGCGGCATGGTGGTGCAGTGGTTAGCACTGCTACCCCACAGCAAGAAGGTCCTGGGTTCCATACCTTTCTGTGTGCAGTTTGAATGTTCTCCCCATGCGTGCATAGGTTTCCTCCGGGTGCTCTGGTTTCCACCCATAGTCCAAAGACGTGTAGATTAGGTTAACTGGGTACTCTAAATTGTCCATAGGTGTGAATGCAAGTGTGTTTGTCTGTGTTGGCCCTGTGGTGAACCGGTGATCCAAATGGATATTGTGGGGCTGTTTTTCCTCCAAAAACCCTGGAAACCTCATTAGGGTACATGGCACTATGGACTCCATGAAATAGCCGGACATTTTAAATCAAAATTTGCCTGTCTCTGCCTGGAAACTAAAACTGGGCCTTCACTGGATCTTCCAGCACGACGGTGATCCTAAGCACATGTCCAAATCAACACAAAAATGGTCAGCTGACCTCAGAATCAAGCTTCTGCCATGACCATCTCAGTGCCCTGATCAGAACCCCACTGAAAACCTGTGGCTGAGCTGAAGAGGAGAGTGCACAGGAGAGGGCCTTAGACCCTGGGTGATCTGGAGGGATTCTGTAAAGAGGAATGGACTCAGATGTCCTGCTCTGTATTCTCCAACCTTATAAAATGTTATAGGAGAAGATTCAGTGCTGTTATACTAGCAAAGGGAGGTTGTACAAAGTATTAAATGCAGGGGTGCCAATAATCGTGGCACATGTGTTTTAGTTGAAAATAATTATTTTTTGGTGAAGGATTTGTTTTTCTTTGAATAAATTTTTTTCAATGAAAGGTTGGATTTTTCTAATTTTCTCAGTGTGAGATGAAGCTGCTTCACCAAAAGGTGGATTTTCTTCTAACCCTTTTTACAAATCTTTACAAGGGGTGCCAATAATTGTGGAAGGCGCTGTATGCTTTATATAGGGTTGCAACTAAGCTGACGTGGTAAAAATTGGGCCGTGCTGCCAAAAGGTTGAGAACCACTGCCCAACACCCTATACCCTACGCCCTAGTCTTCACCATATAGCCTACACCTAATATCCTACAGCAGATGGTTTATACCCTACAGTCTATTCTCTGTACCCTACAGCCTTTACCCTACACCTCACAGCCTACACCCTACAGCCTATACCCTTTAGCTATAGCCTACACCCTATACCTACAGCCTACACCCTTCACCTACAGCCGACACCATATAGCCTACACCCTATACCTACAGCCTACACCCTGCCAAACCAGGTCAACCCAAGCTGTACCATCAAAGGCGTGGACCTTGAGCCGACGGCGTGAAGATCTGGAATAAGGCTGATCTACAGTGACTCTTGTCCAAAACATGGAGGAAAGAAGAAGACCCGAACACCTGTGGACTAGTGTCCCAGAGACCTGGGAACTCACCCGGAGGGCTCGACACCATGTCAACGATCATTCGACTTGGTTCATCTCCACCGGTCTCCTGGCTGGGCGGCGTCAACAGGGGTCAAAGGTGTCGCTTTGAAGGACCTCCAAGACTTCTTCCAAGACAAATATGAAAATAGGTATGGAGAGGCATTGTGTGCGGGGGCTCCAGAGCTGAAGTGAAAGGGGCAGGACAAAGGGGGAGAATTGGCCACCACCTACAGATAGCCTCCATTATGGAATCTGGGCAGCTCTTTGGAGCGCCTACCTCCCATCTCAAAGCCGTGGGGTCTGTCATGCCCACAATGCACGACCATCATTTCCTCACCACTTAATGGCATCAGAGCTGCTTTTCATCCCTTTGTCTTCCTGAAGACCAAACAAGAAAAATGGACTGTTAGCAGAGCTGCTCTCCTGACCTCCCTCCTCCCTTCCAAAGCTTTTGTGCCCCCCTCCCGTCTCGCTCGTCCAGCCCCAGCAGAGAGGGAGCGGCCAGGAGCCTCATTGTCCTCCAATTCATTACCAAGACAAAGGATTCAGAGCGGATTCAGAGCGGACCGAGTCGCTCTCAGGCACCCGGTCCCGGGCCGAGTGACGGCTCACACTGAGACCGGAATGCTATTGAGTGGGAGCCGCCTAGAAAGGCCGGAAAACATCCCGGAACAGGCGGGAATGTGGCTCGGGATTTGCGCCGGATGGCAAAGGCGTCCGCTTGCATAGCTTTTGATTTGACAGCTGGGTGGGTGAATCACATCACCATCATAAGAGTTTCAGGAGATTATTGGGGCATTCTCCATTTTACATTTTACATATTTAACAGCCGCTTTTGTCCAAAGTGATGCCCACGTTAGTAAGTTGCAAACATACATGTTGTCGAGGAGTCGACTTGGCATAAGGGCAGCTAGGCTGAGATTCCAGTGAATGTCCAGGTATAAGTGTAAGCAGGATCAGAGCAGGAGCTACAGAACGACTTCTAACCAAACAAGAACCTAATAAGAACATTCAAGGACCAGAAGTGCAACATTCAGGCATCAGGCTAGTAGAGGAATAGATGGGTCTTGAGGTTTATTCTAGGAGTTCTGGTGGTCAGGTCATGGGCCACTACGACCTCCAACCTCAGGGGACGGAGTTGTGGAGTGACAGGATCCTGGCGGTGCTGATCCAGGTCTCTGTTCTGTTGCAAAGCCGGACAGCTGTTCCTGTGGCAGCATTCTATTAAATGATGCATCACAGAAATCCTCAGCACATTTACGCGAAACCCCAACCCTATAAAACGGGAGGAAATACCATTTGGTGGGGGGGGGGGGGGGTTCATTTCCATAAGGCGTAGCCGTTTTTGTGGATCAGTAACCGATTGGGGGGATTTTCCTTAAAACCACAGAGGAAAGTCTTTCTGTGTCATTTCTGCACAGGCGACCACGGTATTGCTTACAGATGTGTCACAATAAATGCATCTTTGAAAATGGAACCACAAAATGAATCACACTGCCGAGGACTGGAAATGTAATGCCTTAATTGTTTTTTTTATTTGTTTTTACTATAATTGAGATTCCCAGTTGCAGTTCAGTTCTGCATCTTTTACAGTTTTTTTTTTCCTTTGTTGAAAAGTGTTGCAAACTGCCAAAGAAACGCTGAAGATGGGCGTCTCGTGACTTTTTCATTCTTCCGCATCCAATCCGCTCTGAGGAGAGAGTCTCCTTCAAGGTTGAGTGAGCTACCGCAGGGGTTTGGTGACAAGTGTTAACTGTAGGGGGCAGGAGAGAGCCTCGGAAGGCAAGCTAGGATCCTGTGAAGAGGCCCCCAAGGACAGAAAGGGTGGGGGAGGGTTGGGAAGAGCGGGCTCAGTCACGGGGTCACATACGGGGTCCGGTGGAATTTCGTTGCCTAAAGGTGTGCAGCGCACCGCAGAGCCCAGGACTGTGTTGGAGCATGCTGCGTAAAGATGCCTTTTCCCAGTGCGGTGGTGGGATGGCCGGTAGCAGGTTCCCACTGCCCTGATGCCATGTGACAGATTCGAACAATTTTTAGGCAAAATGCGCCGCGGTGCCAGAGTGTGACCGTGGCTCGCAGGCAGAGCAGACCAAGTGTCTCCTGGCCCTGGGCCACGGCAAACTACTCGTGGAATGCAGAGCCAAGTTTATCAGCTGTTGCTGCGTTTCTCCGGTTACATTGCTCGGCAAACTGGGAGCCTCGCACTGGAAAGTGAGGAGACATCAGGACATTTCAGTACCTCTACTGATGGTCCAGCTCAACATGGACCAAAGGGCTGGGCAGCTTGGTTTTCCCTGTACTGGAATTTTGGTCCTCCAGGGTTTCCCTGCACTGGAATTCTGGGCCTCCAGCTTGTCCCTGCACCTGAATTCCAGTCTTCCTGGTTTTACTTGTACCGTTACTGTGGGCCTCCTGGTTCTCCCTGCACTGGAATTCTGGGCCTCCCAGTTTTTTCTGCACCAGAATTCTGGGCCTGCCGGTTTCCTCCGGCCTGGAGCTCTGCCCGCCAGTGGCTGTCCGCTCTGATGACTCCGGTGCTGGTGTTCATCCCGTTCTGCAGACTCTACGGGAATTTTACGCTTATTGAGACGGAACTCTAATAAATGTGTCAAATTATGATTTAGTGAAAAGGAGGAACACAAAGAATATGTAATGCGAAAGTCATGTTTTGCACTCCAATGCGTAAGAGCTATAGATCAAAGTGCTCTTTAGTCTTCATTTAAGTAACAATTCTGTGTGGTTTTACCTTTTTATTGAAAGTTTCCCTACTTTGCTGTAAATTGGGTTTTATTTTAAAATCTCCATAAATCATTTGAAGGGAGATCTCACTCTGAAACGCATGTGAGAGGATGGAAACCAGAACGCATACATTTTATTTAGCTCCGAATGTCCAAATGCACATTAATTACTTTAATGATTTGAAAATGGCGGCAATGAGAAAAGCACTCAGGGGCCGTATGAGAGCCGTCACTTAGAGTAAAAGGGAGAGCACGGGCCTGTCTGGCTGCTACTCAATCTGGCAAACGGTGCTGGGTCTATGCACAGGGGATCTGAGATGAAGAGGTTGGGATTTAACTTCACCGTGTCTGTGCTAATGTTAGATACGTTTCGCTGAGTCACACAGTACCTTTTATGAAAGGGCTATTTAAAGCAGTGGAGGAGGTGAAGGCATCAAAAAATGCTTTTAAAGGAGGAATCTTGTGCTTTTTTTCCATGTTTCTGTTCCTTGGGGTTCAGATCTGGTTTGGTGGCAGGGTCTGGTGCTAGTACTGGTTGTTTGGGTTTGGCATTTACCTGCTCTGAGCTGAAGGCAACACACTTCCACGCATGTCTAAGCAGAGGCACTCAAAATTCGCTGTACAATTTACCCATACCCCCCCCCAAGGTTAATATGTGAAGTCCCTTCACGGAGCCCCTGTCCTTGACCCTTAATAGATCATGGAGAAAATCACACAAACATTCAGCCTTGTTTGATTCTCGGCTCTGAAGCTTGCATTTCCACTTCAGTGGCAGTTCTGCGCAGACGCAGTGACTCGGCTGAACTGCGTTTCTCGCTTTCCAATCATTTTCATAAAAACTCCAGCATTCGTCAGTCAACCTGCTGGCGTCGCTTCTGCGTGCTAAAGCTCACCTAGCTCCGTTTGCTGATCTCAGGTACTTTCAGCAGCTCAGGAACCAGATAGGGAGTTTAATCGTTCAAAAATCTGCATGTATTTGCATTGTTGAGCCCGTACGGACATGTCAAACTTGATAAACGTAAGCTTTGTTTACTTTGTGTGCTGACACTACGCAGGGTCGCAGTTTAAACAGCTGTTTCATACGTCTTACCTGCATCGTCATGGAACAATACTCGTATCTTAGATCTTACACATTTGCTCAAGCTGGCCACAATTTCCTTCCTAAGGTACATTCACAGAAACCTGACGGTGTTCCTGCTTAATTCGGCAAACTTTTTTTTTCCGACCACAGATCTGGTTGTCTGCCGTGTTCCGCAAACGTCGTCCTCATGGGCCCCCCGTGAAACTGATGACGCTTCTTGGTTCGGGGGCCAAAAAAAGGGGTTGATTTAATCCTAATTCTGGAAGCAGGCAAACGCAGAGGACGCCCAGCGCTGCTGGGTCACCCGAGACCTTTGTGGATGGCCAGGGGGGGTCAGTCAAGGGGGGGTCAGTCAAGGGGGGGGTGCTTCACATCAAGGGTCTTGCGAATCACAGGATGACGTTCCTGTTTTGTAGAGACGCGCCATGACTGCAGAGAATGAGGACTCAATGAAAACCGCCATTTGTCTGAATGTTAAAATCATAGCACGCATCTCCCCTAACAGCGGACTCTAATCTATTTGAGGCGCATCATCAAATCCAACCTCTCAACCTGGCATGGACATCGATGCTGCGTGAAAATCGACTCCGCTTAATAAGGGCGTTATACTGCCTGCAAAGAAACCCCCATCCCTCTTAATCTGGTGTATTGTGGAAGAGAAGCGGTACTTTATACGCACAATAACGACACTCCTGCCCCCCAACCACCCCCCGCCCCAGGATCTGAAGCGTCTGACACGTGTCCGACTGCAATCGCCTGCTGTGTGCACCAGTTCGCTCTGTTCCCATGAAGCCCTTGCAGCTCCCGGGGCATTCTGGGAAAACCTACTGTGAGGGCTTCAAGTCATAAGCGATGGGGTTCCTGGAAGCGGGATGGGGGTCTGGCCGGGGGGGATTTTGGGGTGGGTGGGGGGGGCAGCATGCACAGAAATATGCTGCCTGTAGCTTTTCTGGGTTGTGCGATTAATTATTATAATTTATTTTATTTATTTTTTTTTGCCTGCAGTCACTTGATAAAAATCTAGAGTTAAATTACTGTTTCTATTTTTGCCCCGAAAATGTGCCACACGTACACGGGCGGTAAATATTTACATAAAAATACCAGCTGGAAAAAGTTTAATCCTGACTCCCCTGACCGAGGGTAAGTCATGTGAGAGTGCTTCTGACACATGAATAATTACAAACCAATTACTGATGAACCACTGGAAGTGTAGGCGGGTTTGAAGCCCATAATTAAGGCTGCCTTTGTCCTTTATCATGCAGAGCTATTGTCTCATAGTCTCAGGTAGCCTGGAATCTATCCTGGCATGGACAGGGCACAAGATGGTGGACCCCCGTCACGGGGAGAAGACATTGGACCACAGTGACAGACAAAAAGCAGGGAATGACTTCAGGGCTTCCCCCCTACAAGCTGGTAGGGGTAGTGGTGGATTTGGTGGGCAGGACTAATCATAGGGCCAGTTCTCCAGGGACACGGGGGTGATTTAATGATGTGTCCCCCCTGCCAATCAAAAGTGCCGATTGAGCCTAAAGGGCGGAGCCTCTGGCAGCGAAACACAATGGGGCCGTGGTCAGAACACGGCCTGATTTATCAGCGAGAAATTGTCTGCGGGCCATTAACTTGCTGCATTGAACTTGCTACGGAAATGTAGTCGAAACGCGTAAAGCATCGGCATGTGACACTTAAGCGTGTGATGCGTTAGCATGTAGCACATTTCAAGCTGCGATGGGCGATTATATGATAGGCAGGGATTCGGTCATGCTCACTTCAGACCTGGGGCCCCGACGCTACCAGCAGGACTTGTCAAAATTCCTCAGACGCAGGACCTGGCCGGGGGGGGGGTAATTTCCCGCCCCCCCCCCCCCCCCCAGCCTGTTGCATGTGTAACTTTCACGCAGAGATGTGGTCCTAAGTGGCACACGCGAGGGGCCCATCACTCACCACACACCACAAGCTATGTATAGAGAAGCAAGGCTCACTTCCGGACTTATGGCTTCAGACATTCGCACTTGTTTTAGATAATTAAGAAAAGCTTCAATCAGATTCAGGGTAGATTCATGTTACAGTGGCTCTTATGAGTGACAGCAGAACAAGGTAACATTATTAGCGGGGAATTTAAACTAACCAGTAAACTGACCTCTGGGTCCCCTCTCCCTGGTGTCTCTGTGCGGCATGCCATGGAGATTTTTCCAGAAAACCAGCGTCAGGGAATAGGAGGGTGGCTGTGATGTTAGTGGCGGACAGCTCCCGGCACGTGTGGGGGGCGCGGTGTGCGTGGGGGCCTCCGGGGGGATCTGTAGTATGTCAGTCCCATTACGCACACCCTCGCAGGAACACTGGCACGGGATGGCGAACAGCTGGCCAGGCTGCGTAACGGGGCCGTGCTTGGCTAACGGTTCGAAACGCTTCTGTGCTGGCACAGCGCGGGGCCTTTGTGCATACACTCCCACACACACACACGCACACACACACACACACTCCCACACACACAAACGCATGAAGGCACACACACAGACAGGCGCAGTGAAAGGCAGCCCGACAGGACCCCTTCCCTTGGCTCCCGGCCAGGCTCTGCGTGTCATTGGGCTGCTTTGGCATTGCCATGGAAACGGGGACGCGCATGCTGCCAGGAGAGCAGCTGGTGGATGGGCGGCGGGGGTCCCTCGCCAAGCAGGCCGACTGGCACTTGAGAGCCATGCGGAGAAAAGTCTGGAAGCCGGTGGAACTGGGCGACGAGGGAAAACAAAATATCCAGAGGGCATTACTGAGGGCGATTCCGGGAGTAAACGAGGCGGCCCCACCGCTTCTGCTGAAATCTAACCGTGTCGATCTTCCCGACCCTACCAGGAAGCCAGGTCCATCTCATGGATGGTCCTTTTTCAAAATTCAGGTGGGCGATCGGGGGAGCGTCCAAGAGTCCGCATTCGGGGCTCTGCCGGCCCGACCAGGCCGACGTGGCATCAGGCAGGCACTGCTGGTGTTCCTCAGAGATATTAAACTCCGAAAAAGCGTAAAGAGAGCAAACTATGACGCTCAATCGAGAGATCTCACCCCGCGAATGTGAACCGTCCGCGACACACGCCTATATGCGGGGGTGCCGGAGACAGGCTCTCACTCGTTTCCCACTCCTGCCATGGGGGGGGGGGTCCACAGCTCGTGGGGTCGAGATTAGAGAACCCGCTAAATGGGTCACTGTGGATCTATGTTGTTGTTTGGGAATAGAACGGGCAGAGAGTGTGGTAGCAGGGCTGGCGGCGTGGGGCGGGGGGGGAGTCGGTCCTCAGAATAATAATATGAAATGAGTGGGGCTGAGTGGAGTTAGAAATTGATCCGTTGTCACTGGCGTCAGACTTGTCTGTCACTTTCTGTACCGAAAAAATGGTTAATAAAAAACAATACAGAACCAGGTTTGTGCTGAACCAGGATGAAGACCCTCCTCTGTGAACCGTACCAGGCTTCTCCAGCGACCTCCCCACCCCATCTTCTTGCTATGAACGGGTCTCTCTGAGCCACTGTCGATCCTAGAGCCGCCTGACTGGGCTAAACTGAGTCGCAGTAAAAGGTCCCTGAAGAGCTGCTGTCCATCAGAACCTCTCCAGTGTCCATCAGAACCTCTCCAGTGTCCATTAGAACCCCTCAGAGGTAATTTACCCGGAAATTTATAGCGTCTCACTGGATCCACACAGCAACCAGTAAGCGTTCCTGGCTACATGCTACACTGTTAATAATATAACTAAATGGACAGGAAGTCGCCGGGGGGGCTTTGGGGGGGGGGGCTTTGCTGGGGGTGTAATGCACAAGCAACATTCATCATCATAAGGACAGCTTAAATGCACAGGTCACAGCCGTGGGCTTCTTCAGACAGGAAGTGACAGATGGATACAGGTTGGCTTGTACGTCCTTCAGCTTCTCTGACATTCCAGCTTCTCCTCCATGGGAACCTGCAGGTAAAGCAGCTCCCAGATGAGCCTCCACCTGGATCTGGGACAATCGCAGCGCGTCTCGGGGCTCCTTGATCACATGACCGGCAAGACCAAGGCCGGGAGCAGGGAGCGATGAGAGTGTTCCCGTGTGTTCCTTCATGGTTTATACACAGACAGTGACAGAACATGTTAAACCCTGGTGGGGGCTGGGTGGAGGGGGCGGCTATCTGCCTCGCTGTCCCCTGGGGGGAGGGTGCCTCACAGGGGTGTTTGATCGACGCTGGGAACCCGGTGCTCTGTTGACACATGCACAAAGGCTTCTGGGAAGATCCTCTGTGAGCATATGACACCATCCCCCACTGCCCCACTGCCCCGCCCCATGTGAATGTAAAACAAGCTTTCTGAGGATGCAGCTAGAATCGGAAAACTGAAGATCCCGTAACGAATATGCTTCCAGGCCAGCTCTGAGCTCGTCGGGTCTGGGCCGGAGCCACTCCAGGGGAATGCTGGGTAAAATCTCCCCGCAGCATGGCTGAAGATGACCCTCTGAGATTAATCTGTCCCTGGGAGAGCACTCCCCTGCCCTCTGGACGCACTTAATCCCGGGCTGACACTGTGTACCCTGGGGGGGTCTACTGTTGTGTGTCAATAGCTGGGGGCAGGGGAGGGCATCAGTCACATGCTTGGGGGCAGGGGCCAGGTCTGAATTACAGCACAATCTTGCCCGGATTGTATTCTCAGAGCGTCATGATGGGAGGGGCCCACCTGAGGTGTGTGTGTGGGCATTTCAGAGTGGGAGAGGGGGAGGGTGAGGGGGTGTAATCGACTGTTTGCTCTGCCTCATTTTCCACTTGTCTCATTCACATTCCTACTTTTTTATCATTCTTTCCCACTGGTACTGATAACCCCAGGGAAGCGGGCCCTTAGATCGCCCAGAGCGTTGCCCACTCTGTGGTATCAGCCCCGAGCTGCCCGGATAAGCGGGTAACTAACTCGGAGGTAGCGTTCCAGGCTGGGAGTGGGGGGAGACTGGGAGCTAACCGGGAATGACGCTGGATTACTGGGCTCTTTTTTGAGGGGAGATACGGGGCAGGAGGGGGCTGGTCTTTAGGTAACATGTGCAGCTGTATGGAGCATAAACAGAGGGGTGATTCAGTGGGTTAGGTTGTTGGTTCAGATCCCTGGGCCGGTAGAGTTATTCCCTGAGGAAGGCCCTTAACTCCCAGGGACTGTGTGCTCTTACTTTCTCCAAATGTACGTCGCTTTGGATAAAAGGGTTTGCTGGATAAACATGCAACACACAGTATGACGCCTAATGGAAAATGAAAATAAAAAATAATGCCTGTGTTTCATGGCTGGGGGGACCAGAGGTAACGGACCATAGGTGCTATCAGTCTCTGTGCGAAGAGCCTGTCAATCTGGTGTTACGTGCTGGGGAAACACAGGCAGGACTCGAGGTGTCGGGAAAATATGGGGTTCAATCGAAGGGAGCACATGATCAGGAGACAACTACACCACATAACGTCAATGACTGGACCAGGGAAACACTTTAACGTGGACTTAAATACACAGGACTAATCAACATGACTGGAAACAGCTGGCGACATCGGGATTCCACAGGAGGTAGCGAGGGAGGTGTGGCACACAGGAGGATTGGACGAGCAGGGCATGGCGCAGGTCTGGGGCCGGTCATCGCAGCTAAGGCTGAGTCTGATGCACCGCCGTTTGCCTTGTAGGCCGCGTTATAGCTCTGTTATTAGAGCGCTACTGTGCGAGCCGAACAGACCCAGAGGCGGCCGAGTCTCCGAAGCCATGAATCCCACATGGAGGTCCCGAGGCGTCATTAATTATAGAGCGGGCCTCAGCATTAAGCCCTGGCCTATTAATATTAATGCCGTGCCAGCGATTGGGGGGGGGGCATGGCCGCTACTGGGAAAAGATTCAAACCTGCTGCAGATGTACGCACGCTGACCTCTGTTAACCTTGGGAGCATTGATAAATAAAAGGTGATGTATTCTCCGCAATTCTGCTAGTCATCTGGCTGGCTGGAGAGCAGGGGGTGTTTTCCAGGACATGTGTGATGTAAGGCATAATGGGGGGGGAGGGGGTAGCCTGGGTGGGGGGAGTCTGAGTCGCTACGATCAGACCACATGAACACTTCCTGTCACGTACAGTCTTGCGTTACAGTTTCTGTTCGCACGAGCTCGTCTACCGGTCACATGATAAGTCACGCCCTGGCCACATGATCCTTTGCAAATTCATTTCAACTTCTAAAATGGTGACCTAATAATCTGATTCTATGTATTTCCAAAAACTGATTAATCCATGACACCTGGCAAAGCAAATAGTTTACTGCTGCATCACTGAGCAGAAACAGACCCCCCAGATGCATTGGGGGGCCCATGCTGGGAGACCTACAAACACACCTTCTGGGCCCAGCTTAACATAATGAGCTCTGCGGTGATGAAGTGGAAGCACGACGCAATAAACGAAGGTGATGTGAGTCTGTTCTAGAGCCCTTTGAGGTTCCAGCTCACGGGTAAGGTTCTGGGGATTCGGTCAGGCTGGAGAACCGGGTGAGTCAGAGCAGGAGTCAAGGCAGGAGCTGGCCTGTGAGAAGAGGTAGCATTTATGCTGGATCGCAAATAGGTATCTCACAGCTTCAGACTCCAGAGCAAGTTGTTATTCCGATAGCTGTTAAGCTCTGTTTGTGAGTTATCTCAACACCTTCAAAATAATATCAGCTGTTACCGCTTATCTGATTGGTAAATGATACATTTATGGCCTTTATGCTGATTGGGCAAGGGGAACTCCAAGCTTGTGGGAGTTTCACCTTTCTTGTAATCGATTATCTCTCATAAATTGGAGACAAACGTGCTGAGAACGTCACTTCCTGTCAGAAATACGCCCCATTTCTGATGACAGATGTCTGAGAGAATTTTGTTGTACGAGATTTCATTTCAACATGGCTGCTCACACAGTCAGTAGTAATTCTACTTCAGAAATATTTTTAAATCTTTTTAAGTGCCAGCCCAAGCAACTAGAGGAGGCTGGACCAAGACATCTGATTGGTTGGTTCTGCATCTTCTAGTTGCTTGGATCCACCTCCTCTACAATCTGATTGGTTTTCTCTCTGAACCAATAGTTTTTCCTTCTACCCTCTGAACATTTTTGTGCAAGTAAACCTCCCATGAGCAAGCTCCAACAGTTAGCACTTTCATTAGCTGCTGTGATATATTGTGACACGGGGCATGAGGTGAAGGCCCGCCTCGGGGTGTGTTCCCCCCAGTCACCCTCACAGAGGTGACAGCACTTATTAGCCTAAATTAGACCCTCCTGCCCACAGCAGCCCGCTACGCTGTCATTGTCCTGTCTTTTTAGAAAGCTGTATTTACAGGATGTAATTAGGATGTGCAAACAGCAGGCACATCTCAGAGCCGCTTGCTTTCTGACCTACAGAGGGTCAGGAGGGTCTTGCCTTCTTCCTCACCCACGCGCCCCTTTCACACACAGCTGGCTGTGGGTTTCAATCCCACTTTGTAGAGATCTTTCTGTCATTTTCTGGCTTTCTTCAGAACCATCCTCCCGACCTGTTTCAGCCACTCCGCGGTTGCCGACATTTTCACTGTGCATTTTACAGTCGCTACTTCCCACCTCTCAGGGAACAGGAGAGTATAGCGAGGTCATTCCCCCGCAAGTTCCAGAGGCCATTTCAGCACAGCCCGCAGAGCCGATTTCACTATGGCTTTTTTTTTTTCGCTGATGTGTTCATTTACGCTTTAACGCTCAAGTAGAAAACCGACCTAAGAGCCGAGATGATATCTGTAATTGCCCCGTCCAGCAACAAGGCGCTCGATACATTCCCACACCGTCACCGGCGGCAGGTGAAAAACCAAGGAAAAGCCTAAGAAACTCTGCAGAGGTGAAGCTCTCCTGAATGAGGCGGCTGGTCATTCTCTGGGTACCTGGAGGACTGGAACGGGTGTCCTGATGTGGTGCTGCAGGCAGCCACCATTGCTCCCTGTAACCTGGAGCATGAAGGTTAAGCGACTTCAGGAGTTTTAATGAAGATCGGGAACTTGGAGAGGGATCGTAGACGCGGGTCCAGCAGCGGATGGCGAGAGGAACTGAGAGACATGAAGATGTTCAGATGTTCACATACCACTGAAAAGAGAAGCTCAGAGTCCTCACGCCGGGGCAGAGATGAGGTCTGACCTCCTAGTGCCACCCACAGGAAGCCGGGACATTCAGAGTGACAGGAAAACCAGGGGTCCACAATCCTGAGGCGGGGGGGGGGTTGTTCATTTCCCTAAGAAAAACTATATATTTCCAGGCCACATTTGTTTTTTATAACCTTCATGCATAATTTATCGTTTCTGAAAAAGTGGAAGCGGTGAAACTTACTAAACCTCAGAGATCTATTAGTATGTGAAATTCTTACACACCATTGCGGTTGAATGCATGTCAGTCAGCGTGCCATCGCCATTGCAAACCCTGGCTCTGTGTGGCTCTGAGATCTGAACTTACAGTGGAAGATTCAGTGCGATTCAAGAGATGGAACATAGTAAAATGGACAGATAGGGTCACTGGAATCAGAGATGATTCTGCCGACGTCACACGATCTTGCCAACTTCCGCAAGGTCATCTGTCTTTCACTTTCAAGGTTAAAAACGGAGCCTGTTCAAAAAAACGATGTTTTTTTCGGCTGATGTTGGCACGGCCTCCAGAATGCCTCCTTAGACGGCTGAGATCATTACAGATAAATGTCAACGGCAGCAGAGGACGGCCCAGACAATGTCATGCTGACGCCAACAAGCCATTTTTAACAAAGTGCTCACTTTGAGCTTTGCCGTGTTTTAATCGGCACTAATTTCTCTTTAATGACGCAAACAAGCTCCAAAAATGTTTCGTTCAAAGAAAAACTTGACATTTTCAAAAATAATCGTTTTACCAAGAAATGACATCTGGAGAGAAACAATTCCATACAGATATTTTACTAAGACTTAACATAAAGACATCTTTATGCTTTCTCTGAAAAGCAAACAGGATTTATACCAGGGATTTGAAGGTCCATCAATACCTCCTTCCAGTTTCTGATCTTGGTCAGGTTTGTGGGGAGGGGCTCACCCTGGACAGGATGCTAGTTTGTCACAGAACTCGTCCTTCTGCAAGTTTTGTCTGAATAATAAACACCCACTAAAACAGAGCACCTCAGCAAAATATCAGGCCACGCGGGATAATTGTACAGGTAATATTTATATAGCAAAAGAGTGAAACCTGCAGCGGTTTAAGAGTGGGTCAACAATCTGGGACAAGACTAAAGCCAAACAGTGTTGACTGGAGCCCGACCCGAGGACCCCGACGTGCCCAGTGACACTGCAGCTGGCGGCCCCTTGGACAAAGAATCATTACATTTCCCTCCGGTGCCTCTCGGGGATAAAAGATTTCTCTTCTTACTAAACTGTCTGCTTTTAATTCAAAGCACATACTACACAGCCCAAAATGACCTTTCCGTCTGCTGTGTGAGTGTGTTTTCTCTCTCAGAGTTATATAATCTTGCTGAGCCCCCCCCCTCCCCCCACCCCCACGTCAGCGGACAGCCCCGTTCTGGCCCGCCTCCAGACCCAACAGAACAGCCTCTGTCTTCGGGTTCTGTTCTTGACACCAGCTGTTCTTTGATATGGCAGCAGCTGACTCCTTCATGTTTTTTTTTTTTCGGTGCCTCTCTGACTGGCTGTAGTGTGGGCGTGCCTTTTTTTCCCCCCTCTGTGATTGGGTGCCCGTAAACCCCACCCCTCCTCCTGCACTCTTGATTGGCTGACGGCCGCCGCCTTCTCCCTGCTTTCAGGGGGCCCGCTCGCGGCTTGTCCGCTGATCAATGGGGGGCAGCTGACTCGCACCTGCTCCATAACAATCTGCCCACGGATTTCAGGCAGAGGCGCTGCTCCTCCGCCTGACAGCTCTGTCCAAATGACGCCTGTCCTGAGGCTTCAGTGAGGGAGTGGGGGGCCTCAGTTGGGCTCCCACGGTAGACTGACCGGCTGGTGCTGAGCCTTGGCGAGCAAACGTGTGCTTCTGAGAGCCCCTTTGTTTATCACAGGAGGGGTTTGCTGTGGATGGTCCAGGTCCTCCTACAGCAGGGCTCACTGATCCGTATTAAAGTCGCACCAAAGTTATTCGGTTAGCATGAAGATGTTGTCAGGGCAGACAGATACAGCCCCCACCTCGCTGAGCTAGAGCCAGGCTGAGCTGGGTGGGTCCCTTGGCTCCATACTCCCTTCCCCTCTGCTTAAATACCCACCGTTATATTTGAACACGGCTATTCTGGAGTGTTCCAGAATGTTCCGGCGCGCGAGGAACGGCATGGTTTGTCGGGACGGCAACCAAACCGAAGGGCTGAAACGAATTCAGATGGATGCAAGAACATCTTTTCATCTTCATGGTCTTCGATAGTTTGTTTGCGAGGACAAGACACGGTCGGGATCATTGAGCGTAAAAGTCTGCCGGCTGCATGTTTGTCCTGTTTGTCTCTGATTAAATACCTCCAAGGGACCCCTGAAACAGTGAGAATCGTACGCCAGCAGGCTCTCAAAGCCAATGTGCATTAATGCTCAGGCTTCATCATATTAATCTAAATTAGGAGCTTAGATTTTTTATTTTCATTCTTTGCACAAAATTTAATTAAGCTTTAAAAAAAAGAGACTGTTGCCTTCAGAGGGTCTCTGAGCATCCACTGCGCTGGATTGTTGCTGTCCAGTTCTCATTTGTGGGCTTTGAAGCAGTGACACCTGTTTTTTGTTTTGCATGCTTAGTATTGCTATTATCAGTAGTAACGCCCTGACACTCATTATTTTGTGATTATGTCACTTTAAAATGGATCATCACTTTTCTGTGCGGCCCTTATTGTGATAGTTAACATTCAGCTCATTGTGCTGAAGTAAAATTGTTTTATCTATGTTGGCGTTAGCATGGGAAACAGCAGAAGGCACTGAGTTCATTAGCCCCCCCCCCCCCGAAGTAAAGAATCATTCCCAGAACTTATACTTGAGTTTCCTGGTTCAATACAACAGCTCCAGATCTGGCTGGAGCACAGAAAGGCAGATTCATGACTAAAGCAAGCATGCATCCACCTTTTTGACCTCGAGGGGTGAACCTAAGGCGTGACAATGCCCCCCCCTCCCTACTAAATACATGCATGTCACAGTTGCCCCCCTTCAACAAAAAACAAAACTGAAATATGGTGCGTTTAATTCTACAAAGCAGAGCTGCCCAGCCTGTCCATCATGCCGATCGAGTCCCCGACTCGATTTACAAGATGGTTAATGAATAATGCTCGCGATCAGAAAAACATATCCCAGCGTTACCCCAGTGAAAACATTTAGTCTAATCTGGCCACCCCATTGGGGAAGGTCTGGCTATGCCCCACCCTGCGCGTCTCTGTCCCGGCTGATGACAAAGACGGTTTCACATAGGGGGACATTCCTATGAGGGTGACGGCGTCCCCATCAGCCCTCTGCTCCTCGTAGATAATGTTATCTGTGGGGAAAGTGATCTGTTAGTGTGAATGTGTGTGTAAGTGTGTCTCCTGTAACATTTAAGTCCAGCAAATAGTGAATTTATCACAACGTCTAGACTATCCATCTGTTCGAGACTGGTATCAGATGACTCTGAAAAGGGGCTGTTTATAACTGCTAAATCATGGCAGTGATGTCACATGTAAGCTGGACGTGGTGTCTGTCGCATCCTACCTGCGGAGATGTGCACGCCGTCGGAAAGCAGGGGAGAGGGAGGGTTCGGCGAACATCTGAAGGACATTCCCCAGCAGAAAAAGGAAGCCGTCAGGAAGGAACGAGCTCGCACAGTGAGAAAGGGAATGCCTGGCGTGTTTGAAAGTTTGAGGAGGTTGTGTGGTGCTGTGGCAGGGTGTCCGGGGGGGGGCTCTTTGTAATTGTACGTGTGTGGGGGGGGGGGGGGCCGGGTGCAG
>JAABNX020000090.1:7525124-7536841 GCA_015163995.2 Mormyrus lacerda | reverse complement strand
TCCCCAAGCGAGCTTGATGGGCCGAATGGCCTCCTCTCGTTTGTATATTTCTTATGTTCTTATGTTCTTATGTACTGAACTAGCTGATCCACCTCCCACAGGAAGCGTGTGTTCTGGGATGGCTGCGTGTTATCGCTGACGCTGTGCAGCGCTGTTAGCTTAGCAGTTAGCATCTCTGGAACTGGTTATGATGTAGCCTTCCAGCTCTCTCCTGTTATTTCACGGGCCGTTGCTGATTCTCTCAAGCGCAAAGGTGCTTCTGTGAACTCTGAACTTTCCTGAAAGGCTCACCGTGATCCTCTGGCACTTCGAAGCTCACAGCCAGCCCTTTTCCCAGACACTGACCCGGTGAGAGGCGACAGGCTCACTATGGAATTCCTGAGCACCTATCCCGTTTGCAAATGATTGAAATTGCCCCCCTTTTGAGATCTAAGTGTCCCTTTTTTGACAACTGTTGATCATGTCAATTTTTTTGTGGCTGCCAAAATTTACCAAGGTCCCCCCAGTCAGCAAAATTCACCTTAAGCCACCCCAAGTATCTGCCCCTCAAACCCTGTGCACATTTGGTCCCCACAATGTGATCAAAACCTGTTATTTTGAAGTTTTGTTTTTTTTTTGTCGCCCTGACAAGGGGAAAGTCAATTACATAAAAAAATGTTTTGGAATAAAAAATCTAAAAATGCCAAAAAATGCGTATTTTGTTTGGTTACTTATGGTTAAAGTTAGGCCTGGGTAGGGGTTAAGATCGTCATTGCGAGGATTAGGGCTTTTCTCATAGAAACAAATGGACGGTCCTCACAAAGATATGAGTACAGGTGTGTGTGTGTGCATTCTCCTCCTCCACTGACCCTGAAGTGCAGGATTGCTTACAGGCAATAGACAGGCATAGGGTTCATCAGAATCATGATAACTGACTCCATCCACGGACCAGCCAGAAGTGCCTTTTCATCCACAAACCCACGCGACTCACCATGGGATTAATGTTCACATGCGGCCTTTGGTGCGGAGAACAAAAAAGCCGCCTGTTCCCAGCAAGAGCCCGGCCGCGGGCACTATGATAACCAACCCCCCCACCCTCCCGCCTCTACTAAGCCCTCCCCCCTGGCTGCTGTACAACCCAGCAAAATGTGAGAACATTGCACATCACGTCGTGGCAAGAAAATCCTGTTTTCCCAGATCCAATTTTTTCCCCCCAGGGGGTATTCATGATTTTTTTTTTCTGACACGTATCTCACAGCACTTGGGAAACAGTATTTCAGGCAAATGTGAAGGTTTGTGTGTATGATTCACTATATTACCAGAGTAAATCTTCCAGTATTTAAGCACTGTCACCGGGCCATCACTGCAGCCTGACAGCTGTCACACGAGACCGGCCCGTGAATCCGGGTGATGCTCCGGTGACAAGAGACAGAGAGACTCACGTGAGTAGTTTGAGTCCTCTGACCCAAGGGAGGGCAGAGCGCTGATATATGGGATCCTTCTCACGATCAGGGTCTCCAGTGAAGGTAAAAACCATAAAATCATCAGTCTGACAGCAGCTGCAATGAGAAAATCAATCCAAAGGCTGATATTGAATAGAGGATCTTGAAGTTGCAGTGAGAGCCAGATTTATAGCTAATGACATCTGTCTTATAACTGCCCATCCTGCCCAAATTCCGCCCATTATTTTGCCACAATTAGCATTTTTAATGAAGTAACAATCACTTAATAGTTTCTAGCAGGTCAACTACTCATTTAAAATTAAACTAGGTAACTCTGACTTTAAATACTACTTTGTACATAATATTCTGTATTTTTCAAATAATTATAAATAATGTCAGATGTTTTGTCAAGGGCTTGATTAGAGAAAACTTCATAGCAGGATTGTCTTGGCAGACAGCATGGATGAGGCCACACCCAGAGACTGAGATGCTCGTCAGGGTGGGAGCGAGGTCTCATCAAGATGTTCGTGTTTCGGCACGATAATTATGCAGCTAGGAATGCCGACTCGCGCGAAAGTGTTCTATGGCGACGTTCAGCAGCTCTGAGGCGGAATGAACTCATCCCCTAAACTCCTTGAAAGCCTGGCGTGGATGAGCGATGTGCCGAAAATCTGGGTTGTATCTGCCAGCCTGTCTTTTGAGTTTTATAGACGGGGGTGCCAGGGGCATGCTGGGAGCCCTTGGGTTTAATGGCGGCTGTGAGGGGCACCGTGCTCCCTTCGGCGGGGTGGACCGAGTCATTGCGAGGGTGAACTCATCCCATGAAAAGTGGGGCATGCTGAGTCATTTAGAAAGTTTCTGTAAAAACAAGAGCTCTGACCGCACCGTGGTGTAGCTGAACGTTGGAGATAATACCGTCACATAATCAACACCCCAAATTCCCCAACACCGTTGCAGCGCTGTAGTGAACCTCCACTGCTCACAATTTGTCTGCTTTGTTTTATGAAATGTCTTTTATTTTAGAATTTGGTGATCAGTGGTCATTGTTAACACACCACAGCACACAACAACAAAATGCGTCCTCTGCATTTAACCCATATGTGACTTTTGTGACATAGCAGGGGGCAGCTAATTCAGCACCCGGGGAGCAGCGCTTGGGGATGGTACCTTACTCAGGGTACCTCAGTGGTGACTTGCTGATGGGGGATTTGAACCTGCAATCTTTCGATTACAAGTGCACTTCCCTAACCATGAAGCCACCACTGCCCCATATCATGCATGCATTCATAGTCTGTCTAAAAAAAAAAAATCATTAAATAAAATAATTAGCATTTAATCGATGACCATAACCCTTTCCTGACATCTGTGGACAGTGTTTTGAAAGTACACAACAAACTTAGGGAAAAGACAGCGGCCGCTGTACCTATAGACACAGTGCACAGCGTGTCATTGCAAAGGAATTTCAAACTTCTGACTCCATGAAAGGTACCATTTGCTGTTCATCCTTGAGAATTTGTCAATACCTGATATGGAAATATTTCTCTCTCATTCTGGAATCTTCTCGTGTTTTTTTCCAGCCTGTGTTGCTCACGAAACAGACCAACAGGGTCCAACACCAACACAGTAGCCTGTACTGCTTTGAAATGTCCGCCCAGATTAGAAAATGTTCTAATTTTTCAAAATAGGCTTCAGTAAATCACAGTGCTAAGCTTGAGGGGTAGTCATATTTCCCCTTATGTTGCTTTGATACAAAATTCCACCTTAACAAATGCTTTTAAATTACCGCAGTTATGTGGCAGCATCCGACTATCACACCCGACTCGTCCGATCCTCATGTGTGTCACGCCCACCTCGTTACCTCGCGTTAATTCCTGCTTGTTATCACCTATTACCTGTTAAGTTCTGTTAAGTCCGCGTCTGAGTTCGTATCCCCAGGTCTGTCATTGACATAGTTTGCTGTGTGCTCCCCTGCTGTCCTGTCTGCGCTAAATAAACCCCGTATCGACTCTTACGGCTCTTGCCTGCTTTCCCGCTCGCCCTACCGACCGGTCATCACACCAACGTTGAAAAACGACCATCTCTCTCCAAAATGCAGCCCCCAAGAACATCACCGTGGCCTATTTATCTCCAGCTGTGCCTATAGTTTTAAAAGAGATATTCACTGACCTTTAACTTTACTATTTCAGAAACCCCTATCTGTTTCTGTGGTACCTTCTGATTGGAAGCATGCTAATATAACACCCATATTCAAAAAAGGGCATAGAAGTAATCCAGCAAACTATAGGCCAATCAGTTTAACTAGCATTACTGGAAAAATAATGGAAGCTATAATCCAAGTGAAAATGGTAGATTACCTGGATTCAAGTAAAATTCTGAGACATAGACAACATGGATTTAGGAGAGGCACATCCTGTTTAACTAATTTACTTGAGTTCTTTGAGGAAGCTATAAGAGGAATTGATTGCAAAAGGCCTACAATGTGATCTGCTTAGATTTCCAGAAGGCCTTTGATGCTGTCACCCAAACACAGCTCCTGCTAAAGCTGAAAGCTGCAGGGATTTTAGGAACAGTGGTAGCTTGGTTCGAAAACTGGTTAAGTGACCAGAAGCAGCAGGTTGTTATTACAAACAAAATGTCTCAGTCGGCCTGTGTTCATAGTGGGGTACAGCAGGGTTCAATTATAGGACCACTATATTGATACCAATTTATACAGTAAACTGGTTAAATTTGCAGACGACACCAAGGTGGGTGGTGTAGCAGATACTAAACTAGCAGCACGGAGGCAGATGAAATTTAACATAGATAAATGTAAGGTAATCCATGCAGGGAGCAGAAATATAAAGTACAGATATTTTATGGGTTCTACTGCAATAAAGGCAGCTGATTATGAGAAAGAACTTGGTGTTTATGTTGATGCTTCCATGTCCCACTCTCTCTAGTGTGGGGAAGCAATTAAAAAGGCCAATAGGATGTTGGGTTACATCTCTAGCTGTGTAGAGTTTAAGTCAAGAGAGGTGATGCTAAATTTATAAAATTCCTTGGTAAGACCCCACCTAGAATATTGTGTGCAGGTTTGCTCACCATACTTTAAAAAGGACATTGCTGTCTTGGAAAGGGTTCAGCATAGGGCTACAAGAATGATTCCTGGTCTTAGAGGAATGTCTTATGAGGAGAGGTTAGCTGAGCTGAATCTGTTCAACCTCGAGCAAAGGAGACTAAGGGGGGACATGATCCAGTTATATAAGATTCTAACAGGTCTGGATGCTGTTCGGGCTATTTCAATATTAGTTTAAATATTACAATTCATGACCATAGGTGGAAATTAGCAGGAGAACATTATAAATTGGATTTGAGGAAGCACTTCTTTACACAGCATGTAGTTACAGTATGGAACAGTGCTAGTGTAGTGCGGTAGTGTAGTTTAAATCAGAGCTAGATACGATTTTAACAACTCTGAGTTATTAATTGAGTTCTCCCTCTCGTCTGTAAATTTCTTGTTTTCTTATGTTCTTAATAGACAGAGTATTGGGTGAATGCAGAAATGTCACAAACAGGCTGACAGTAACACGCACTCCACTGTGTGTCTGGGGGTATTTACACTCTCTAAAAAGTGAAACCTGATTGCACAGAATGCAAATGTCAGGGTTAGAGTTAGTCTGGAAAACTCCATAGCATAAATTCCCCCAGTGTGTTGTGAAGCATTCAGCTTGGCTGTAACAGGTACATTCATACGTGACAGTATTTTCATGTCACTTTCCAGTAAACCCGTGTGATCGAGGTGGCTTGAGATCTACAGTAATATTTAGATGATACTTCTATCTTTAGTTAGTGATGCAGTTAAAATAGTACAGGAGTGTGTGTGTTTAAAGGGCAATTTGAGATTACACACTCAGTGTACTGACGCTCATCCTGTCCTCCACAGGCAAAAACACTGCTGGCAGTTCTGTCACAATGCATTCAACTCACAGATCTGTGACAAATGTCTGTTATCAGTATTAAGCTGCTCCTTTCAACTGAGGTGCTTAAAATTAAATTAC
This sequence comes from Mormyrus lacerda, assembly GCA_015163995.2. NCBI lineage: Eukaryota > Metazoa > Chordata > Actinopteri > Osteoglossiformes > Mormyridae > Mormyrus > Mormyrus lacerda. Next base: position 7,531,383 of record JAABNX020000090.1, on the reverse strand, counting down.
TGGCATCAACGATTAGCTTGTTTCCTCTGTGTTTCCACCATGTTTCCACATTGTTTCTGTGATTTTACCTTCGTGTTTCTGTTCTGTTTTTTCACTGTTTCTCTGATACTACCCTCTGTGTTCATCTTGCGTTTCCTGATTGTATCTGTGATATTACCTCTGTTTCTTCAGTGTTTGCTCGTTGTTTTACTGTTTCCTGTTTGCACCATTTTCCTTCTGTTTCCTCTTTGAGTCTGTGATGTTACTGACGTTTTCTCCTCAGCATTAGAGGCATTAGAGACATTAGAGGTATCCTTCACTGTGACATTTCCCTCAGCCCGGCCATGTTTACCGCTCTGGATTGTTTACCCTTGACCCGGCCACCACCTCTAGTGCCTTGACTCTGTTTTTTTGTTTTGTGGTTTGACTGAACTATTTTATCAAGACCAACAGGTAGTGATTTCTACAACTCTAAGCTGAAATGCAAGGCAGCCTTGCAGAATACAACCTTGAGCTTTTTATCTTTAAAAATAATTCATGAAAGTACAACAGATGCATATACACATGCCACACATAGCAACGTGAATGCTTTTTTATTTTTAAGATAATCATTTAAGAAAACAAATGACTGTAACAGGAACAAACGCATCCTACTTTTGCAGATTTGCTGATAGACTGATAAGCGCTAAAATAAATCTCCCCGTCTGCGTTCTGCCATCCTGAACTCTGCATTTCAAAGGCTTATCTGTTACCGCATTGCTGTCCGAATGGGACCCAAAACCGCTGTTCAGCAGCGATCTGAGGTCGACACAGCAGACCATGTCGGCTGGCGCTCCTTGCATCCAGTAATGGAGCCATTCCGGACTGGTGGAATGCTCATCTCTGAGGGTTAAAGTCCTCCACATCTGCCCCCCTGGAACCTGCTGCCATGAGCCGTTTTTTAGGAGGGTGAGGGGACAGAGGGGCATGGGTCACCAGGGCTGGGGTGAAGTCAGGGGACACATAAAGAATACTGCACCTGCTAATGAGAGCTGCCACAGATTTTCTATTCGCCACTGGTCTCCCCCCCTCCCCTACCAAAGTTAGCCCAGGGTACCTGCTTGATATCCTATCGTTCTTGCACTCTGGGAGAAAGCACTGCCCTAGTGCCAGGAATTCAGAGAGCCTGCCGCAGCCTCCGATGAGCTCAGCAAGAAGCTGACCGGGAGACATGATTAACAGTGAACACCTCATCCCACCTCCGCATGGACCAGACAGTCTATCACTGTCACCGTGGAGACCTCTGTCATCAGGACACCCATGCAGCCCATGCGGGAAGCCCTGAAATCTGCACACACTTAGTGCAGCTCAGCCAACAGTACAAGAAGCTAAATGTGCTGCCAGCACTACTGTCTGATTTCTAGTTCGCTGCTGGTGCTGAGACGAACCTCCCGCTGTCCCCAGGCGACCCTTGAGCGTCTCCGTGGAAACACCTCCCAAGCGGAAGGCCCTTTTTATCAGACAGTGCCTCTCACTTAAAGTGCCCACTGGTCTCCTGGCGTCTGCTATGCTAACAGAAATGACGCTACTCTAACAGGATTGACACTATGCTCGCAGTAACAATGCTATGTTAAGAGGAATGATGCTACTCCAACTGCACGGGCGCTACGCTAACGGGACAAGCGCTATGCTAACGGGACAGGAATTAAGCTAACAGGACTGCTATGCTAACAGGACGGATGCTACGCTAACAGGACCAACACCATGTCTGTGCTCAGCCTCTAGCACACAAACCCAAAATAACCACCGCAGCTAAACAGCCGGAACAATACAATGCAAGCGTGGCGGAGGGAAGATGCATGGGTGCAGAGCCAGGCTCTCCATTTTGGACCTAGGTACACCTTCCAGCAGCTGCAGCTGCTCCACAACTTCTGATGTGGCCCTGTGAAGCCACAGGGCGGACGCCATGGTTGTGCCGATGTGGTGGGTGCAGGTGTGTACTGCTGGAGGCACTGGATGGAGAAAGATGTCGGCTGTCATGTGTGAGAGGCATGTCGATGGCAGGATGGGGGCGCATAAGTGCACTCAGAACTCATTTATAAATGTCAGTGTGATTTCAGCTTTTTTAACGACTGAGGGAAATGCCTAGAAAGAAAATCGGCTGACATACGAAAGTAAAAAAAAAAAAACACCATACAGGAAACGGATGACGCGGTAACGCAAGTAAATACAGTAGTTCCGCTGTAGGCCGGTGCTGCGCTGCTTCGGGTCGGGGGGGGGGGGGGCAGTCCCCTTTTCATTCAGCTGTCCACTGAAAGCTCAGGAAGGCGAATCGCTAGCACTCCTCGGATCCCACATCATTCCTGAACAACAGAGCCAAGCGTACGGGATGCTGACTGGGCCTGGGAGGGTGACGACTGCGGGCTCCGAGGCGCTGCATTCGCTCGCACGTGGTCACGTGACCTGCCACAGACGGGGGCGCTGACTCTGCCTTGCTCGCACTGCAAGAGGGTCATTGGGTTCGTGTCGTGATGACAGAGTCTTTGTGATGCCCCACCCCCTCCCCGGCTCACCCAGGTGTCATTGTGCTGCGAGAATTCACTAATGAGGAATTGGAGACAAAGTACACGTGCGAAGACGATCACATCCTTTATTGCGCAGGCGACTTTAAATAGAAACCATTTCTGGTTCTCACCCTGCTGTCCACGGTTCCCCATTATGCGGTCCAGGCTATGCCGACTCCGTGCAGAGGGTTGACGACCGAGGTTTGGCCTGGAAGTTGCCTGCGGGTCAGAAAAACCCGTCCTTGTGACAGCAGGTACGTCCCCCGGCCTGAAACATGCGCGTCAGTGTCTGTCAGGACCAGAAGCAATGGCGCGCGGCCACAGACTTTGCAGGAGAAGAGAGGAGTGATATTTTAATTAGTCATACAGATTAGGGAAGAACATGCTGCACTCCGCTGATGGTGATCGTGTCTGGTCATTCCGGTGCACGCGCCGAAAAACCACCCCACAGAAAAGAAGATGAATATCCAATATGTCCAATAAGCATCAGCAAGGTGGACATTCGCGTGTAAGACGTCGTGGACTCGCATTCAGGGAGAGGATGAGAAGTGCGTCACTCTATGATGCAGGCGTCGAGTGCCACCACCAGGACGCCGCCGTTGCTGAGCTATATCACCCCTGTCCCATTGATGCTTCTTCACCTGATCTCACTCCCGTCTTCATTCCTCTGGAGTTATTCTATCGCTGGACAAGACGAAAGCAACGATTCACTTTTAAACTGGGTAGCTTCTAAATTTTTAAACAGTGATTGATTTCACCGTTTCAGATAAAATGCCTTACTAGAATCAGGACCCGCGCTCCTCATTGGCTGTCTGAGGTGTCGGCGGTGTGATTTATTCAAATTGTATGCAAACACCCCTGTGGATAGCGGCAAGCAATCCATCGCTCACAGTCAGGTGATCCGCCCGCTACTATTCAGTGGCTCGATGCATTAAGCCTTGGGGGGGGGGGGGGGGGGGCTCCAAGCTGGTTACCGTGCCAGCTGTTTCCTGGGCCAGGAGGATTGGCAGCAGACTGAGATGCTTCAGTGAAGCTGGTCATCACGGAAAATGAGCGAAACCGTCCGTGAGTCAGATGCAAATTGGGCAGGCGAGTCAGAGGGCTTGTATTTTTACATCTGATCTCTCTGTGGGGGCAAATCATAAGATTCGCTTTTGGTTTCCTGAGAACTGCTGGAGAATATCAGGTGTTCCTCCAGAACCCCTGAGAAAAGCAGCGCAGTAGGAAAGTATGACAATGGGGCCGCAACACTGGACTGCCCTCTCGTGGCACCGAGAGCCTAGGGGGTGTCCCTAACCCCCCAGGGAAGGTTGACTCAGAGCCTCCTGCATGGGGTGTGTGGGCCAACCAGAATCTACACAAAAATAGCACTTGAAAATAACATACAGTGGGGAGGGCCCACAATGGGGGGGAGGGTTGATCTTGTTTTTTTTTGTTCTACATGATCAGGATGGATGAGGCTACCAATGATGAACGTTCCGTCCTATCTTCTCCCATTACCCCAAATACTCTGTACCACGCAAGCAGGTCATTCGACTGAGAAGACTGTCCCAACCAGCTTAAGTAACAAAGGATTATAATATAAACTGTCAAACTCATCTTGTCCTAGCCTTCGTGCTTAGAAGAGTAGGATCCCCGCAGAAGCTCAACATGCCTTCTCGTAGCCGCAAATGTCAGATTGGTGGGTCATCCGAAAATTATTGGGTATTTATGAGTCCGAGAGGAGCACTGTGACTCAGTGATTTCACAGGGATGGTGGAACGCATGTGGGTTCGAGGCTCGCTGCGCAGAAAACACGCACACCTTATTGTAAGCTACGCTGAAACCCCGCCTACAGGGGGGTTACATGGTACCCACTTCAGAAACTGAATAACTTCAGAGGAAATGAGACAACAGAGAGTAACAGAGGATGTGCAGGCGTAGTATAACACTAAACCTCAAATATGATGCATTTCATTAAGCCCATTTCTGTGAAGTGTCATTCTCACCCTGTTATTCATTCCTTCCTGACTAGGCTGCTAACTACCTAGGTCAGTCGATTTCACTAAGCTTACAAACATTCATTCTGCATAAATGGTGTGCATCAGCTAAGTCAGTATTTGGCTGACTATTGTTATTGTAATTGTATGGTTAGTAGCATAGTGGAACATATACCTGAAAATTCTACTTTAGTGACATCATCACTGACCATATTCCATTGTCCTCTGAAAGATTCTTTTGACGAGAGTTCCAGACACGGATGATTGTTCCCGTCCGTGGATGCAATGCTGATTTTTTTTTTACAGTTAGAGGCGACTGGTTATCAGCTAGGCCACATTGTGACACATTCAGTACATTTACATGCACAGCTAAGTCGAGCTACGGTTATAGGTCAACTACACCATTTAATTGGACTGCTGTCCTTGTCCCAGTATATGTGCACGGGCGGGGAATCGATTTATTGACCAAAGTATTACCTGACTCCACTGTAATAGGTGGCAATATGGCTCCTTTCAGCTTGTTAGTTTTGGGCTTTTTCCAGTTGACCTACTATGTCACAGACGTAAAAAAAATTATAAAATTAATAACAATAGATGCAAGGACAGATGAAGTGACAACGAGCTTTAATTGCAATCTGGTGGGAAGAATAGACGAAACAAAATCAGGATAGCATGACAAGAAATACTATATTTTATATAAAATACTATGACAGCATGGTGTTGGAAAATGTTCAAATATTGCAATGTGATTTTGCAATAATAAATAATGAGGAATTTATGAAAAAATTGTCATGAACTTGTCTAGGATTGATTTAATCAGAAAACGATCATGATTGTCTCAGAGCACGTATGCAACGGTCATGCAAAAGTTAATATATTAATTAAAAAAGAAAATTAATTCTTAAATTTTAAAAAATGAAACATACATTACATACATTACATTACATACATTACATACATACAGTAAAATTGCTAAATTTACTATGAGAGAGTAAAAAATGTTTTTGCGAGAATGCCTTGCACTATAATATCCATAACAAACTGAAGGTAAAAAAGGTGCCTGATGTTAATCTCGCTGTCTAGCGATATAAGAATTGGATGTGCATAAGATTTGATGTTGGTAGTAATATGGCACGTTGTCCGGTCGAAAGAGCCATTTTTAGATTCCAGTATAAAATACCTCGCGTCGCACTGTGATGTCATTTGCGCCGGTACCGGTATTTACACCAGTGGAAAACCGACACCTTAAAGTGCTTTAGTTCTGGCACTTTCGTGAAGTATCAAAAGTATGGCGCATGTCGCGGTGGAAAAGCGCCCTTTAGTCGAGCGGTGAATTGGACAGCTTTACAGCGCTGTGCATTTCATACATGCTGTACATCCTCTGCTATGCTCCAAGCTTCTACTGTGAACCAGCTTCTTCTGTTATTTCCAGATCAAAGCCCCGGGGGGGGGGTGGGGGGTTTCAGTCGGGCAGGCAGTTTGACTCTATGTTTGACTCTGGAGGCTCTTCGAACTCGAAACGATTCTCAGGTTCAAGCGAGAGGAGAATCGGTAGCTTCTCGGATACAGACAGATGGCTCACAGTGCTGAAGCTATGACAGACAAGCCTCGGTTTCCTCTCCTCTGTGCTGGGCAGGACTGGCCAGCACCTGGCGAGCCTCGCAAATCTCGAGTGTCACTCCAGAGTCATCAGGGGCCACTTCTGTGTGTGTGTGGGGGGGAATAGTCATGTCTAGACCACAAATCAGTGATTCACCA
>JAABNX020000090.1:7473505-7487889 GCA_015163995.2 Mormyrus lacerda | reverse complement strand
GGGGGGAGGGGGGGGCAGGGGATCTTCTCCATATTAAGAGTTTACCTGAGGTCAGGTGCTTATCTTCTGTCCTCATCTCATCTCATCTGCTTGCACAGAATTACTTTAGCTTTAACGCGACTTGGTTACCCGCCATCCCACTGGGCTTGGAAAAAGTAAACAAAAAGGAACAGAATGGACATGCGGGCGGTCAGAACTTGAACAAAGAGGAAGAAAAAAAAACCTGAATAAAGAGGAAGAAAAAAAACAGCTAGTTATTTCCATGTCTGCAGTCTGCGGATTCCCTCTGATTAGGTCACTGGGTATGATCGGTCATCTGCTCTGCTTCAGCATCTGCTTTTTAAAATCCATTTATTCGTGCTTTAACACCGGTTGGATGTTCCCGCTGTGGAGGAGCTGTGTAAAGCCTCCCTAACACTAAGTATAGAGCGTTGGTAACCAGTGACACATCTAGTGCAGGCAGCCTGTACCTATTTCACCGTGTCACCGGCTAGGTCACCTTTTGCTTCTCCTGTGCCCAACCCCAGGAAATGCTGTGGGGTCACTGGGTACTCATACCGGGACATTTCTGTGGGGGTGGGCCAAGTACATGGGGGGGGGGGCTGCTGCTGAGTGTCCTATTGGATGAAGGTGATGATGGTGATGGTGATGGCGGAGAGAGGAGGCATGAACCCTACATGCTGATGCCCCTCTCTGTTCCCCTGGCACGCTTGCGTCTCCCTGCTTATTTGGGGGGTGTCTCGCACCACTTGCCAGTCTGACACCTGTTTAGTCACATGGAGGGAGGAAGCAGGATCACACTTACATAACTGCCAGGCGGAGAGCTTTAAATAGTCATGGTCACCGTGGCCAAGGGGGGGGCTGTTGCTGCTGGGGGCATTTCACTGCACTCATTGAGCGCTCGCTTTTTGGGGACATCACAGGCCCTGAGTAGATTGGCAGTGATTCCCGCCCCCTGACAGATTAAAGTGCGCAACGCAAACTGTGGCTCAGTAGGAAACAAGCTCAGGGGGCTCTGGTCCAGGTGGCATGCCGGACCTTGATGGCAGGGTATGAACGGTGACGTTTCTGGTCTTAATTTACAAACGGCACCCCCAGTGGTGGGAGGGGGTGCTGCTTCTCGCACTTTCCCTGGGGTACTAATGCAGTCATGTCTGGCATCTGTGACTGAGGCTGGCTGACCGCTTTTACCAGGGTACACGCTGTACACATGCGCTTACCTTCTGTCTTCTGGTGTTGCTTCTTTTGTTTTTTGTTATTTGTCAGGGCTGCACTGGGATTATAAATCGAGGCTGAAGTTTGTGGTCCCCCACGGCCCACAAATATAGTGAGGACAGACTGGGGGGGTGGGGGGGTGGGGTGGTCTCTATGATGAATTCTGCTTGCTCACATATCCAACAGTCCAGCAGGAATAGGAGGCCTATTCCAGATGCCCAGGTGTATTTTATTGCTTTGTTTTTATGCTCATGAAAGGCGTTCAATTCTTTAGTAAATGATAAATATAGCAAGATTAAGGTTATTCAGTTGGTTGATGCTCATGTGCCCTGTGACATGTGGTCCTGCTGTCCTGAGTAGTGTATGCCAGACCTGTGCCCTCACTTACCTGGACTGAGATGCAGGCCCCCCTCATGACCCTCCCCAGGATAGGTAATGGATGGATGGAAGCTGTATTTAATGACCTTTAAAAAAAAGCCACTTAAAATGTCTTACAATGATCAACTAACAGCCTCCCCCCCTTTCCAGGCTTTGAACAGGGGTATCGCTTCGGTCGGAGTGGACGCTGTGGAGATGTTAGCCAGCTACGGCCTGGCCTACTCCCTCATGAAGTTCTTCACAGGGCCCATGAGCGATTTCAAGAACGTGGGCCTGGTGTTCGTGAACAGCAAACGTGACCGAACCAAAGCCGTCCTCTGCATGGTTGTCGCGGGAACTGTGGCCATCATCTTCCATACTCTCATAGGTGAGCTGTTGTCTGTGGACCCCCCCCTCCCTGGTTATGCCCCGTGGGACCACCCATGGGGGCGGGGGGGGGGTTTAACTTATTCTTTTATATGGTGTTTAATTTTTATGGTGTCTCACTGGGTTTGTTTTAATGGCTTGATTTTAATTGCTGCCAAAGCACTATGCTTTCTTAGTCAAACATCCTCATTCACTGGCTCTCCTCCAACAGCTGGGCATCAGGAGAACAAAAAGCAGGGCCCGTTTAGCAGAATAATCCGGAATACGACCAGATGCGTCTGCTGTTGTTACAAGCGGCCACGTCAGAATTTCGGCAGAAATAACTTTACGCGAATGGCGCCGATTTCTGCGTATGTAGCTAAATGGGTGGATGGTGTTTGTGTTTGTTTGTCTACCGCTTTGTGCTGACATTTAATACGCCTGCCTGGTGCACACGCATTCAGGAGAGCGTCCCACACGTACGCCAGTTTGGGTCAGCCTCGCCGCGTTTAAAACCTCGTCCGAAACCAGTAAACGGGCCATAACAAAGGCTTGCTGTGTCCATTAGCACGAGTGTGGCTGCATTACCTCATCTGGCTCCCTGCGCGGCACAGCCTGCTTGGTGGGTTGATACGACATTGCCTTGTTTTCCTCCTGAAAGCTCGTTAGAACACCCTGTTTATCTCAAAGCCACAGTCGTGGGTGGGGGTAGCTGGGACCCCCCTCCTCCCCCCCCCCCCAAAGAGTAGATCCTCCTTAGCTAGCTTCACTGAGGCAACTCCGCACCCTGCAGAGGGCTGGACACCAGGAGGACATCAGATATGGAGATGATAGTTATCTTCTAGATGGAATGTGCTTCATCCAGACCACAGGCATTTTTTCTCCAGGTCAAATATCCAGGCTCTCTGGACCAGACTGTATTATGACTGTTAAAATCGTTCAAAGCCGTGCCCTTCACTGGCTGTGTTTCGGTGAAGGGAGGTCGTCTTACTGTCTCGAGGAGGGTTTTCAAGGCTGATGTTATCGACGCTGGTGCTGAGAAGAGGAGCAGTGCTGCGCTAACTTCAGTTTGCTAACCCTTTCCGCTCCCCGATCGTGTTCTCAGCCATGTTGTGGAGGGGGCTGGCATGGCCCACGGTGTTTGATTTATCTCCTTCTCTCTTGCTTCTAGCATTCACAGACCTGGGCTATTACATCATCAACAAGCTTCACCACGTAGAGGACTCAGTAGGGAACAAGACCAGGAAAGCCTTCCTGTACCTGTCGTGCTTCCCTCTGCTGGACGCGATGGTGAGCGCCACCCCATGGCCAGAAGGCTGAAGTGCAACAGGATGCCATGTGGAAATGAGGACGTTCAGGTCTCCTTGGAGACCCACAAAGCTGTTGTGTAATGTGTAGACACTGACTCAATCCTGTCCAAATTAGTGTTTCCCCATGGAACACACTACCAGATGGGCTTCACCAAGGACAGAACAGGAGAGCATGGTCCACTGAATGGAACAGAGCTGGGACTGATTTGGGGCAGGCAGTTAGACAGGCAGCTAAGTGTGATAAAAGGCCCTCGGGAGAAATGTACATCTCTCAAAACAATTTGGAGGATGTAGTGCCTTAGCTTAGTTTGTCTGTGCTGGTGACTTGCTGTGTCCACGCCTTACAAGTGCACCATCGACCACGAACATTTAACACCTGGAGTGCTGCAGGGCGTGATGCCAGCCTTAATGACGTTATTTTGTTAAGAAAAAACAAGGAGGCACAGTTAAATTCTCCTGAGGGCATCGTTTCCTTAGTGTGAAATATGTGGAGTTATTAATGTGCATTTTGGGTGTGTGACACTCAGTGTTATAAGTGCTTGTCAGGCCCAGCTACATGTGACCTTTAATCAGAAAAATTAGCTTTATAATTCTGTGTTAATTTCAGACACTGAGATAAAAATCAGTATTTTCCATAGCATTTCCTTAGTTACTGAGGACCTACAGTATGATCCCTCCAGTGTAGCAGGAGAATACTCCCAGCAGTGTGTTTGTGTAATAATCCCTGTAGTATAGCAGTATAATAACCCCATCGATGTATCTGTGTAATAATCCCTGCAGTATAGCACTAGAATAATCCTAGCAGTGTATGTGTAATAATCCTTGCAGTATAGCAGTATAATAATCCTAGCACTGTATGTGTGACATACTGCAGAGATTATCACTAGAATAATCCCATCAGAGAATTTGTGTAATAATCCCCACAATCCAGCTGTTTGATTGAACCTCGTGGTGTAGCTAAGTAATAATCCCCGCTGTAGCTGTTTAATATTCTCTGCAGCGCATAACCCCGAGTGGTCAGTAACTGTCTTGCTGCTTTCCCAGGCCTGGACCCATGCTGGCATCCTCCTAAAGCACAAGCACAGTTTCCTGGTGGGCTGTGCCTCTATCTCCGATGTCGTGGCTCAGGTGAGGATCGCTGCCTCCCCCGGCCCTATCCGGTGTTGGCTAGCGTGCATTTTGGTGCTGTGGGTGACTTAACGCAAACTATAAATGTTATGTTGCCAGGCGGGCGTCAGTCTGAACCGGAAATTAAAATGGCACCTGTCCATCTGAGGCGCCTAACCCCCTGACTCATTGGCCTGACTGTCTCTGCTTTTCTCCTCCTGGGATTTGCATCAGCAGCTCTCTGGTTGTAGCGTCACAGAGGTTTTTTGAGAGCGCAGCCCAGTTCAGACTCTATTTGGTAGAATGCCGAACGCACCCAAGATGACCGGCGTGTTTGTCCTGTATGATTTTGGGTCCTGGCCGAGACAGCAGGGTCCCCCGAAGCCCCGCCCCCTCCCTCTGTCATCCGCTCTCCTTTCTTTATGCCGCAGATCGTGTTTGTGGCCATCCTCCTCCAGAGCCACCTAGAGTGCTTGGAGCCTCTGCTCATCCCCATCTTGTCCCTGTACATGGGGGCGCTGGTCCGCTTCACCATCGTGGGACTGGGCTACTACCGCAAAATCCACGACTCCATCCCTGAATCCACCTCGCCCGAGATGGGGGTACGCAAGGGGGGTTTCAGAGGGGCAGCTCTGCGCCGAGTGACGGCTGTCAGTGGAGTATCCAGGTCACTTCATGGTCCCCCCCCCGTCAGCTCACCATCCCACCCCACATCTTGCAGGGAGATGCCACCATCAAGAAGATGCTAAACTTCTGGTGGCCACTGGCCCTCATCCTAGCCACGCAGCGCATCAGCAGACCCATCGTCAACCTGTTTGTCTCCAGGGATCTCAAAGGGACCAACAGCGCCACTGAGGCAAGTGCCCCCGCCCCCGCCCCCACATTAATGAGGTCTCCCTATCTCGAGTATGGAGGTTTGGCATGTACCACATTCTCACCTGGGGGTCTCTCAGCCCCCTTCAGAGTCAGAAGTCGGTGTTCAAGGGTTATTTTGGGTCTTCTTCATTCTGAAATGTAAGCATCCACTTGAGTCATACTTCCTGACTTAAAATAGTAAACCGGCATCTGCAGTGTAGGTCTTTGTGCTTTTGTTTATTTAACCTAAAGTATCTGTATCTCAACGCCCCATAAACCAGCCACCTCGTGTGACGTTAATGCCGTGTTTTCCCAGCCCCGTCCTCGGTGACCCGCCGTATTTCCTCATTTTTGCAAAAACATGGACTGTCTGTGAGTCCCCGAGGACCAGATTGGGAAACACTGCTGTAGGCTTATGTTAGCTGTAGGTTTCCCATTTTCTCTCTCTCCATATGCCCTCCGGCATAGGAGGTATGAATTACACAGGACTGCGTTTGCGTTTGTTAATCTGCGTGTATGACACACGCTTCATCCTGCTCAGACTGTGTTGTTAAAAACCTTCTCTACAGCACACGAGAAAGTAGGCTTTAATTCTGAACGCAGCCTGTCATCACATGTCAGTGTTTTGCTGATTTGTCATTTTTTTTGGCAATTAAATCACATCGATACGAGAACATTGTACAGCGCGAACTAAAATCCGTTCAGCACATACTATAAAGAAAATGGCGAAAATGGCACTGAAAGGACTGTCTGTCTGCATATTGAGTGCTGACGTGAGTGCTGACCGACCTGTAATTGGGGACATGTCTGAACCCAGCATGTGCTGGACTGGGAGACTGTGGTGGACCCATGCACTATGCTCGGCGTGAGGACAGTCCTGGTCGGGAGGTATCAGAGTGGTTCGAGCTGATGGTCTGTCTGATGTCTGCAGGCTGTGGCGGTCCTGACCGCCACCTACCCGGTGGGTCACATGCCCTACGGCTGGCTGACAGAGCTAAGGGCGATCTACCCAGCCTTTGACAAGGTAAGGGGCCTGAGTTTACTTTTGCCTACAATCTACAGGTTAAAGGGGAATTTCTCAAAGCCGTTGACGTTGGGTTTTATGAGTATGGCAGCCTGATTTAACGGATCTCTTGGTTTTGACACTGTCTGTAATTGTGAATGGCATTAATTTTGGACCCCCACTGACATTATGGTAGTTGGCATGGAGCTGAAATCCGGATGGCCTCACGCATAGTTTTTCATGGGGGGGGCCAAAAGTGGACCGTGATGCAGATTTAATGCAATTACAATGACACGCAGTTCAATTCAACCGCAGTCAAGAAAAGAGTAGAAACCTCTGTGACGAACCCAGCGTTTTTTTTAAAGTTAAATTGAAAGGACTGTTTTTGACCACTCTACCTTCCAGAACAATCCTGGGAATAAGCTGGCCGGTGACACCACTTCAGTGTCCAAGTCACACATTATGAGATTCACATTCGTCTGTCTGGCACTTTCTTTCACGGTAAGGTGGCTGTTCTCTGACCCATTCCTGAGTTTTTTTTATTTTTATTTTTATATATCTTGTTTTTCAAAACGTTTTATCTCTCTGTTTATCACTATGTGTCTGGTATAGCTGGGTGAGACGTTGAAAGAATAATTGACCTGTGCCAATCCGTGGCATTTAATTAAAGATAATTATAGTGCCGCGATGCGTGCGCTCGCCAAGTCTGAGAGACTCGGAGCTCAGATAAGAACTTATCAATCCCCGGAGAGAATTTAGCAATTGATTTGCATGAATCAGAAACTGACTGGAGGTTTATGCTGCACCTGAGGGTAGCAGGTGAGCCTTTGTGGTGACAGCAGTTTGCTGGTGTATGTCTGAGTCATATCCATTGTGAGCGAAGCATTCACATCTTTCTGTGCTGGGCGTGTGGGATGTGTAATGGTGTGAAGCAGCAGAACTCGCTCCGCTCCTCCACCTTTTTCTGGGCTTGCTTGAGGCACGGTTCAGAAGTTTAGGAGATGGAGGGAGCATTTCTCAGTGTCCCGCAGGCAGCGGTCAGACCGGAGGGGGTGCAGATGCCTTTTTACCCGCCCGTCCCCTCGAGCCAGTGGGAAGGGCTTTTGGCTGGGCTGACACGCTGCCTCCCCAGGAAAGACTGTCTGCCCGGTGTTTCAGGCAGCCTAAGGGCAGCCGGTAAGTCACCGTGTGGCTTTAATTGCCGTGACGATGACAGTCAACCTGCTAATGAGGCGTGTGAAGAAGGCGTCAAACTGTCCTGCGTGGGACACGGTTTGCTATCTTGGGAACGTGAGACAGCAGACATCACGGGGACATCCCTACAAGACAATCACCTTTTAATTTCTGTCTAAAAGCAGATAAGAAAAGCACCAACAGTGTTTGGCAGGTTACAAATTTTTTTTTGTTTTGGTGGTTTGGGGGCTGATAATTACATAAAAATGACAGTCAGTGGAAAATACCCAAAAATACAGTCATCCCTAACTATTTGGCTTCGAGGGAGGGGCAGAGGGGGCGCTTTCTGTGTAAGTACATTTATAACTCTTCCCCCCCCCCATCCCCATCTTGAGGTGACCATTTTGAGACCCTGGAAATGGACCCCCTAACATTAATCTGCTAATGATGAGAAACTGTGGAAAAAGTATGAAACCATTGTGTCTGTCTGTGGGTGCTGTGGCTGCACCAGTACTTCCTGCTGCTGAGTGTGAGTCAGGCGAGGGCTCCCGGGTCGGAGGGAGCCAGGGGCCCCATCCAGCTGCGTAATGAGGGCCCAGGGTTCGATTTCTGTCTCCATCATTTCTGTGCTGACAGGTACTCATTACCACGCTGATTCACTGACCAGAACCCGGTGACACTTCCAGCGAGGTCTCTGGCAGCGTACTCCCTCAGGCTTCGGGGCTTGTCCTGCTCCCTAACCGCCTCGGTGTCTCCCGTCTCCCGATACTTATAAACCCCTCAAACTTGGCACAGGTGGCACCGTCCCTCCGGGAGTGACGGACCCAGTGTGTGTTTTGCCAGTCGTTCCTCTGGGATTATATCATTTGTCTTTGTGCACAAGCACCAGGCACATTCTGACTTGCCCGGTGGTCCTGCCTGCAGGTAGTCTGCATTTTGTTTTTTGTTTTTTTTTTTCCCCCCTGTTCCACAGGTATGTGTTATTTAACCCAAGTAGGAAAACAAGACGATTTGATGTGAGCAGGCTTGCAAAAACAGGAAGTGCCAAGGCACAGAGACGCCAGCACTCGCTACCAGATGTGCCTTTCCTGATCTGTAAACAAGGGAGGCCCCGCCCAAGCCAGACCCTGGATCCGCCCCCCAGGGGGTGGGGCCAGAGGATAATGGCGAGGCCTGGGGCGTCTCGTCTGAGGGATAGCAGCACACGCACACGCACACAGACCGAGGCTGTTTTTAGGGCGGGGCCCAAGGCAGATTGTGTGGGCTGGTAGACACTATGCCAGCAGCGACTGACAATGATTGACAACTAAGATGTAATGACATACAGACTAATGACTAATGAGTCGGCTGTAGTTATTTCAGACGTTCCTGGTGGCTGTGAAGGAGCAAAATCTGAGTGTAGAATGATGGCAATAAAGAAATAAATAATCAATAACGAGAGGATTTATCTAATTCCCTATGGAGTTCTGTGTCGGTCACACTGAGCTACTGAATCTGTGTGACAGCAGTGCAGGGAATTGGGTCCGTAAAGAAGCATTGATTCTTGTGATTCTTACATAGGACGTATCATTAAGGTGTATCGGCCGTGTGTATTTCCCCCTGAGGGCCAGCATGTACCACCTCCGACAGGCTGCTGTCGGTGCCCCACTGTTTCAGCACCGAAACGGCAGAGTAGTACCTGCTGAATTGTAGCCGCAGGCCTGGAAGCAGGGAGACGTCACTGTAGAGCATTGTGAGGAAGTTTTTGCTGAATCCCCTTAATGCTGTTATTGTCTTTCCTTGAGAAATAATTACAAAGTGTCTGTCACCTGAGAAGTATGTGTTCGTGTTAAATTAGGATGTTTGATGGTAAATGAAGGGAGTGTCAGTAATCTACCCAGCTATGTCTATTACACCAGTAGCGTGGGGGGGGGGGAAGGAGATTCTTATGGACTGTTCTTCTGCAGCTGTGTTTTATAGTGTTTTGGACCCCACATATCTCCGAGAAGATCCTGGTGGATCTCATTGGGGTGAACCAGTCCTTTGCGGAGCTCTGTGTCGTCCCGCTGAGGATCTTCTCCTTCTTCCCTCTGCCAGGTACCGCGCGCCCTCCGCCTGCTTGCCGGTGCTGCCATTACATGCCGTGCTGTATGAATGGAAAGCTAAAGAGTCTTCTTTCACGCGTTTTCTGCCGGCTCGCCGCTGGTGGCCGTTCGCGTGGTGGGCGGGGACCCCTCCACGGTGCCGCATGCCTCCCTGGCCTCGGTGTCACTGAGGTTGGCTTGATCTATGGCCAGAGGACAAGCTTTCCGGCTCCTTCTCCCGCTCGGTACCCGGCCACAAACCTGGCCTCAGTGCTAAACTTGAACTCTCATTATACGACGCTTTGTGAAAGAGTATTATTTTACTCCATCATGTCAGACTTTGGCATTAGTGTTTGCGGCCTTTGTCTTAAGTGGGCGAGTTGATTTGTTAGAAATTGCTCAGGTTGCATGGACAGTATATACAGATGGCTTGAATAGGCTGCCTTTTCCCGCCCCCACCCCCCAGTAACCGTCCGAGCTCACCTGACTGGCTGGCTGATGACCCTGAAAAAGACCTTTGTCTTGGCCCCAAGCTCCGTGCTACGCCTGCTTGTCCTCCTTACCAGCTTAGTGGTGCTGCCATATATGGGGTAAGCTCAGCCTTCTCGTCAAAACACCCCCTCCATACGTTTGGTTTGCCTGGGATTCCTGCAAATACCTCTGTGGAGTCATTTGCATATTTAGTCTCTAGCACAGTGTTTCCCAATCATTTTTGCTCCCTTCCACCTCCCTGCCAGACAGTTCACATTTTTGCCCCCTTCCAGACATTTCACATTTTTGCTCCCTGAAGCTCCCTGCCAGACAGTTCACATTTTTGCTCCCTTCCACCTCCCTGCCAGACAGTTCACATTTTTGCTCCCTTCCACCTCCCTGCCAGACAGTTTAAATTTTTGCTCCCTGAAGCTCCCTGCCAGTCAGTTCACATTTTTGTTCCCTCCAAGCTCCCTGCCAGACAGTTCACATTTTTGCTCCCTGAAGCTCCCTGCCAGACAGTTCACATTTTTGCTCCCTGAAGCTCCCTGCCAGTCAGTTCACATTTTTGCTCCCTGAAGCTCCCTGCCAGACAGTTCACATTTTTGCTCCCTTCCACCTCCCTGCCAGACAGTTCACATTTTTGCTCCCTAGTAGGAGCTGGGATGGAGCAGAGATGTGGGCTGTCTGTGGGTTGCCGAGGACCAGATTTGGAAACATTGTCTAACTTTCCAGATGATTTAAACGGCCACTGGGTTTTGTCTACAGAGGAATTCGGTCCAAACACATAGCACATAGTCTTATTTCCTCTTCCCCGATTGATCTGTGGGTCTATAAATGGTTTTGTGCTTATTGTTTCAAACAAGCTGCTCTGTAGTCTGATAACCATGTGGAAGAATATTGAATTCCTGCTTAAATAAGGACTGTCCCAGTGGAGACCTACCCTAATGCCAGACGTGGTTCAGCAATGCCGTGCTGGGGTCTGGCCTTGACCTTGGCTTGACCGCTTCACGGCTTCACGGTACAGCCAAGCTAAAGGTTCAGTCAGCATGTTTCAGGCACCCTTAGCCGTCACTCTCATACCAGGTCGCAGACATTAACCACTAAGCACAGTTCCACAAGGCCCTGTCAACGGAGCGGAGAAGCGAACAAAAAGATTAGTATCAGGCTGGAAGGCAGTGCTGACAGTAAATTCCCTGACCAGCTGACGATAAGCAGAATCTGTAGCCACAGAGCCGATATGGTCTCCGTAAAACGCACATTTCGTTTACGGTTTAGTCACTCTTGCGTGTTGTGTGTTTTAAAGAATGACTCCAACATTTTCTTGTGCAGCTTCCAGATGCTACACTCTACAGCTGTAAAAGGTCAAGTCAGTTATTCGTATAGCACATTTAAAAACAATAGGAGCTGACCCCAAGTGCTTTCCAGTCTAGAGAGAATCGATTAACAAATACTACATACATAGTAAAATATATAAATAAAATAGCATGAATAACAAGTAAAATATAATGTGTACATAAAATAACATGAAAACATGCATACAAGACATAAGAAAAAAATTGTAAAAATTAAAATGGAAGGAAATGTAATCCAATAAGCAACGGATTAAAAAAAAAGAGGGTAATTAAAATAAAGTTATTAAAATGAAATTAAAAGTAACTTTATAGCAGACTTGACAAAAATGTGAATACAGAAATAATAGGTCTCAAATGTATTGTGGGTCTGATCCTTTAAAAACAAATAGCAAACCTTTAAAATCAGCTTAACTTGGCCAAGGTTTTTAACTTCATTATGTGAATTTACAGACGGGACCAAGCGCACTGCTATGGCTAGAGACAGAGTCTCGGGGGCCAAATACAATTACTTCAGTTTTGTTTTCATTTAGTTGAAGGAAGTTCCTCTCCATCCAGCATTTAATATCATCCAAGCAATTGAGCAGGATCTTCAGAGGCCAGGCGCTCTCAGCTGTAACTACAGTAATAGGTAAAATTGTGTCATCTGCATAACAAGCTGTAATCTGCGTAACAATTATGCACACCCTTACTGACACTGCAGCCTTTAATTGTCCTAATTATCTGTTTCCGTTTCTCTTGTCACATCACAGATGGAAAAATGCCTGGCATCTTGATCTTATCTTGATTTCTGGCTTTGTATTACAAAACGCTAAAGTTCCAATAAGGGTGTGTAGCCTTGATATTCACTTTTAAATACCCCTCTTGTGCAACGGGCATGTTTTGCCGAACCCCCTGTAATTAATAGGGCATGTCTGTTCAGTTTGGCCTAAGGCAGGTAGAGCAGCGTGCTCTGATGAGAATGTCAGAAATCATAAGTTTTCCCTGCACAGCATTAAGATGGAACACAGGAATAATCAGTAGCTTTTGCCTTGTAGGGTGCTGTCAGGCTGGTGGTCGGAGTTTATCCTGGATTACTAAAATGCTGGCTCTGGTCGTAGTCTGTTAAATCTGTCCTGTTCACTGAGGAACTGTCACACAGTGTTCAGCCCCACGCTAATCTCCCGGCACGTCTGTTTGACCCGTGTCACCGGGATAAAAGGGCAAGCGTAGCGTCTCTTTCTGAGCTTGTGCTGAATAATTCAACAGCTGCATAAATAATTCATCCACATCATGGAAAATATTATCCTTGATTCTTCATTCCAGTAATGCCATTATTCCAACCCAGCGGAACCAGACAACCCTCTCAAAAAAACGGTCACCTTTCTCCTTTGAGGGGCGTCAACGTTATGAAGCTTAACGAAACCTGTCCGCCATACATTCTCTGGCATCTTACATGTAGGTTCTAGGTTTGAAGGTTCCTTCAGAACCTGAAAGCGACTGATTTTAAGCCGCAGGCGAATGAGCGTGGGAGTGTCTTATCATCATCATCATCATCTGCAGATCCCCTACAGCTTCACGCTGTTATGCAGCATGCATGTTCTCACCTTCTGTATGATCCCTGAGATCATGTGTCACGTTGCAGGGTCCACGGCGCCACGCTGGGGGTAGGGTCTCTGTTAGCAGGTTTCCTGGGGGAGTCTGCCATGGTGGCGGTAGCTGCCTGCTATGTATACAGGAAACAGGTGAGTTCTGAAGATTCTCTCAGGGTTAGCTGCATTTCAGGGTGGGGGATATAGATATTATGGACACAGGCGGACATGATGGTCCATGTACATCTGCAGGATCACGCTTTCAGTTTTTGATGGATGATCTGACCTGGACTGTATAAAGAAAAATATGTACATGTAACTATAAGTGAGCATCTTGCGCTGATGTTAATGCTAACCAAGCAATAACCAGGATAGCCTCTATATTTCTGGAATTCTTAGTGCAGTGCATGCATTTTTACAATCAGTTTCCTGACGTTTTAGCAATAAAATGTATTTACCCTCCAATTCACCGTAAATTCTGTGTAGTAATACTTGGCGTTTTCTGGGGTCTGGCTAGGAGATGAGGCGTCGCTCTGGTAGCCCATGACTGTATAACATGGCAAGTCCTTTGCTGGAATAACCAAGTCTAACTTAACCTGTTTCACACAGAAAATCTAATCATGGTGGGAAACGTTCTTGGGTTAAGTACCGAAAATTTAAGATTTTAATTGCATGCAACTTTAAGCTCGTAGGAGAGAAACTGGTTCTTAACAAAGCGTTCAGGAGGAAACACCAGAAAGGGGCTGCATATGAGATTTCAGGGAGATGACGTTAGAGATGCACCAATGGGATCGGCGTCAAAGAGCCAGGATGTGCAGGTTTATGCGGCAATTCAAAGGTCAGGGTATGAGACCAGAATCCACGTCACCTGGCAAACCCGGTCTGGTGTCGTCAGACAGCTGCACCCAAAGCAATAATGGGTCTCTCCGTTCTCTGCTTTCAGAAGAAGGGAGACTTGGATAATGAAGTCGTGGCTGACGAGGAGGACATGGCCCCCATGAATGAGGCAGGGCCCAGCAGAGCGAGGGAGGACTCCGCTGATCTGCAGGAGGAGGTCAATTAGGAGTGTTTAGGAGTGGCATAGCACAGCGGGGAAGAAGGTCACCCCCCCCCCCCCCCCCATTACGACTTTTTAAATGACGATCCACGGCGACACTGAGCGTTTGGCTCCCTCGGCAAGATGCCATTCTATACCAAAGCAACTCCTCAAACTGGACCTCTTCCAGACAGACCTCCTGCACGTTCAGACTTAAACCCAGCGGCGACATTTCTGTAGGACACCTCCAACCGCTTGGACATGATCAGATTCCTTGGACTGCCACAGAACCGATTTCAAAAAAAGAAAAATGGTAACGCATAATCAGTAAAAGCTCCTGGCCCCGGCAGCCCCGTGATTGGTTGACTGGTTCCCCATTCAGCTGCCTGTCAGATAGAGGTAGAGCGTTTCCATGACATGGGAATGACAGGTTCTCATGCTGGTGCCATTTAAAGGACCTATTTTTTTAATCATAAGGTGGTAGCTGTTCAAATATTATTATCGT
>JAABNX020000090.1:7437904-7456412 GCA_015163995.2 Mormyrus lacerda | reverse complement strand
ATTATTATTATTATTATTATTATTATTATTATTATTATTATTATTATTATATACAGGTTTACTGTTGGCAGGATGCCACTCCACCAGACAGCCTTACCATCAGCCTGGAGAAGTTCACCCCAGATATCACAGATCCATGCGGCCTTTTCTACCCTCACAGGATTCATCACCTGCGCACTCTCAGTGAGGTTGGGTGGTTCACAGCTGATCAATGGATCAGCTTTGACAACCGTGGACCCGGAGATGTCCAACATCCTAGCTGGAGGGACAGCTTTAAACAACTGCTCAAAGTAGCCGGCCCAGCGGGTTTAACTGCAGTGTCTTCCGGAAGGACCGTGCGGCAAGGGGAGAACAGACCAGAGGCGGCTTCATCTCGTGAAAGAGAATGAAAAACTTTATTAATAACAAAAAAAGGAGCATATCAGGTTGCCGCTAAAGCATAAAAAACTCGGACAGGAATAAGAACGTAACTTCAAAATAAGCACCCCTTGGAATTCTGAGCAACTAAGATCCCGCTACAACCGTCCCATCACCCGCCCTGACTGCAAGTCTCAGAGGAACAGATTCAGATGTGCGTAATGCTTCAATGCCTCCGTAAGCAGGACGTGGGTCACTATAAGACCACAGATGAAATGTCACCTGCTCACAGATTCGTCTCACAAACGCTTAAATCCTTATCTGGCCTCAGAGCCCTCACAGCCTTGGAGTTCAACCTCGTTCTCCTAGTAGGTGATAGCCTACTGGATCTAAGCTAAATCTTCAGAGTAGCAATAACAAGTCTGTGGTCAGAATTCACAAACTGGGAACTTCTGTAGACCCTGCAGTTCTGCAGGAGCCTCCAACCTCTGCCCATGAGGATGTGATTAAGCTCCTTCACTACACCACCAGTACAGGAGTATCAAGTCCAATGATACTTCTCAGGGCGTTGGAACCAGGATCCAGTAACTCGCAGTCCCTGACCTTTCGCAAAGTCAAGGAACATGGAGTCACTTTCACACACTTTACACAGTCCTCATAGTCAGCCCTATCAGTGCCAGTGGTCACACTGAAGTCACCCATGATCAGAGGAGTGTCCCCTCGTGGGCACCCATCAACCACCGAGACAACGAGACATCACTCACCGCGGTCAGAGCAAACACTGAGACGACAGATCCAAGGAGTGCCTTAGGCTTATAATACGCTCATTGAAATGAGTGACATCAGACATGGAGCCGATCCGCCACAGCAACAGCTACTCCCTGAGTATGGCAGCCATCAGAATGACCAGATCAAAAGTAGGTATACCCACCTACGGAGATCTGACCACTACCCATTCTGCTTACCTCCCCGGTCTGCCACTGAAACGTGGAGTTTACAAAGCTCCCCTGAGAACAGAGGAAGATGGTCATCTTGCCGGAGAGACAAGACGTTCCACGTTCCTACCTCCTCCTGCCTCAAACTGGGACAGTGCCGCCATGCAGAAGGCGACGCCTCGGAACCACACCGGCCCCGATCCCCAACAGGCCTGACACTATTAGCTCTCTGACGGTTTCGACTCATCCAGGGAAGAAGGCTTTCCCCCTTCATGGTCCGGCTGCAGCAGAGCTACTCCCATGGACAGTAGAAGAGTACAAGTATCTAGCTTGTTTTAATTGAGCAGTTGTGAGTTTTTTTACGGGGGCTGGAGTGCCAATCTCACCACCAACCCTCATAAATTGTTTCCTTGCAAGTTGGAGGACCGCATACAGGACCACATTATACCCCCTGTCAATAATAATAATAATAATAATAATAATATAATTGCTCATGTTCATCTTGAAATCATCTTGAAAACGGTTGTGAAGCACAGGGAGGGATAGCGTTCTAAACACAAGACATTGGCCTAATTAACGATAAAAAAAAAAAATGCTTTGTAAACTAATTACATACACATTATTTTTAAAAGTAACTATGCGGTAAACAGAACAACTGATTGTTTTTGATGGGAACTATCGAAAGAGGCCTTTCCTCTTTCCATCGTTAAGGTGTAACAAGTAAAGAGAGAAAGATCCTCTAGAGGGCGCCATTGCTCTGTGTCAGTGATTGTTAACCGCGGACTAATGCTTTTTAGACTCACATTAGATTAGTCTCAATTTTATTGTCATGATACAGGCATGGAAAATGCAGTCGGCATCTAACCAGATACAAATAAAATATATGCAAATACAATAAATGCTACGATACAAGATGCTACGATACAAGTGCAAACTGGAGATATACATTGTGCAAATTGAGCAGTTAGTGCAAAGAAAAACATTGCTCCGACGAGTGTGGAGGATGGCGGGGTGGAGAATCCACGCTGTAAGGTCCTACATTACAAAGTTGTTTCTCTGCAGCAGCAGAGCAGGAGCGGCGTCAGAGAGTTTCTTTTGCTGGTGATATGAGAGGCACATCTGCGACCAGGAGCCGAATGTCGAGTGGGAGGGGCAACGTCGAGTGGGAGGGGCAACGTTCAGTGGGAGGTTAAACACAAGGCGAGAAGTCATTCATTCATGTAGCACATGTGAAAATAAAAGGAGTTGACCCAACGTGCTTTCCGATCTAGATAGAATTGATTAACAAATACTACATACATGTTAAATTATAGCGTTCACATATTAAAAATAAAATATTCTAAATAGACTGCAGAAATTTCTTGGGGGGTGCTATGTGTCACGCCCAGCTCCGTCCGATCCTCCTGTGTGCCACGCCCACCTCGTTACCTCGTGTTCATACCTGATTGTTCTCACCTGTGCCTTGTTCAGTTTGCTCTGTCTTTTGTATTTAGTCCGTGTCTCGGTTAGTTTCCCCAGATCCGTCATTGTATTGTTGCCAGATGGTCATGCCTGTCTGCCCTTTGTCGACATTAAACCCCGTGTTCCCCGTTTACCCTGCGACTCTTGCCTCCTTACCTGCTCGCCTGCATCACGAACTGTGACACTATGGCTATCATAGGAATAACTACAGCACCCGCCAGCCAGTCCCCTGAGCCCGCCCCCGCTGCAGAGACTTCCTCAGACGTCCGTCCTCATGTGATCACACATCAGTGGTGTGTGATCCCTGGCTGCTGAAGGTTTAAAGTCCCTGCTCTAAACTACCCAAGAATTCCAGTAAAAAAAAAAAAAAATCAAGCAGTAAGGAGTGCCCGGCCACTTACACAGCCTCCCTGACCTCCCACCCACAATCCGCGCCTGGCCATTTCATTTCCGCAGAGAGTAACTAGATTGTAATTAGGCGGTAACATCTTGCTGTGAAACGCATCAATGAATATAAGACGGCATACATATAAAGTAAACTTACGAAACCGAACCGGTGAATGGCGGCCAAGACGAGCTGTTTCTCAGCAGCATCCACAGGCGTCTGCCGGTACCTCGGGGTGGCGGGTAGCTCAGTAGGCTAAGCCTCTGTGCCTGTGATCAGAATGTCGAGCCCGGCCTTGGTAGAATAGCCACATGTCCTGGGGGCCGTTATCAAGGCCCTTACCCACCAGCTCCAAGCGTGCCACAGTTGGCTGCCCTTCACTGTGATATTCAAGCTTGCTGTCATCTGTGTGTGTCTCACGGAGACAGAGGCACGTCGACAGTGCAAGCAATGACCTGGGGCCCTAAGCTGAGAGGGGGCCCCCGAGGACGGATGATTACATAATACATTGCGACGACAAATCTTTTTTATTTGTGCATATTGTTTTTCACAAAACTGAAAATAAAGATGTCCATGTTTACTAAATTGTCTTTGTTGATATTATTAATTTACAGTAAAATAAAATGAATTTTACCATGCAGGGTGGAGGGGGAGTCGGAGGGCCCCGTAGAGGTTCTTTGCATGGGGCCCCCAAAGACACTGGAATCGCCTCGGCATGGAGGGCAGGATGGAAAGAGGATTTCCCCACGGGGAACAATAAAGTGTCATTCTAATTCTAGAAGCTCTTCCTGTCGGAGTTGGGGCCACCAGCATTGCCTCTGCAGCCGGGAGCATTGGAATATTTCGGCGTAATGTGTGACAGATGATTAACAGGAGCAGCGGTCCCTCCCTAGGCCATGCAAATACTGCTTGGAAATTCTTTTAATATATGGATAAAAGATGAGGTGTCCAAATGTCCCTGTTTACCCAGAACTGTCCCGCATGCTTGCAAAGAACCCTTGTGCAAATTAATTGAAGCAAGTTGGCATCTATATGCAGACAGACTGACTGCAGTTAAGACAGACCTCACAGTCACATTAATTCATACTTATCGCCTTGGGTCCGGATGTAGGATCTGGTGGATTAATACAATTTGCATGGGAAAAACAATCTGACACACACACCGTTTATGCCTACGGGGAACCTGGACGAAACCCCACAACAATATGGGGAGGTGCCCAAACCCCAGAGCATTCACCTGAAACATACATGATTGGCTGAAGCACAGTCATACCACCCAGCTCGAGCCCCACCCAAGCAGGCCTGCCTACTGCGGCACAGTGCCTCCTCTGTCCATCCACCCAGCTCTAACCCCACCTGAGCAGGCCTGCCAGTCTGTGGGCACAGTGCATCCCCTGTCCATCCACCCAGCGTACTCTCTGCCGTTTTGGCTGTGCAAACCAGCAGGTCCCATGCCACTGCATGCATGTCTTTGTGACAACTTGTTTCAATTAATTCGCACAAAGGTGTACGTTAATTTGCCACAGTGTCAAACCTCCGACGCCTGCGTGTCCCAGATAATTCCCTCGCGTCATCAGCCGTCAGTTGTGGCTTGTGGTGGTTTAGCTTCGCTAGTTAGCAGGAAGAAAATAAAGGCGCAAAGCCAGCATGTCTTAAATGAACGGCAAATGCTGCACGCCAAAATCAAAGCAACGTGCTTTGTGAACACTGTAAATCTACATTTTCTTTCATCGAGCCCAGGAGAGTCGAGGCACGCTTTCGGAGAGGCAGGGGCGATTCCGCAGGGATCAGCAGAGCTCCGGATGCCAAGTGCTCCTGGCGATCATACCGCCACCTCCATCTCGGGGACACAGAACCCTGCAGATATTTGGCATATTACCATGGCACTCTGCAGATACTGCTGGAGTTAACAGAAAGTGGATTTGCCTGCGTCCTGCATTGAAACCTCGCACCCTGACAGTGGTCGCGCAGCGCCGGGGCAGTCGCCGTGGAAACAGACTCTGGCAACTTCACCACTTTGGGCTGTTTGTTTCTGAGAATAAGAAACAGACCGACACACACATATATATATCCACCCACAGCCCCGAAGACACATCTGATGGGAAAGCACAAAACTTTGATAAATAGGGTGGTATCTACGTACTTCTTGTGATGCTTCACTTCTTGGTCATTACATAATGACTGCAGCCTTTAGCCCGGAGGTTGTGTCGTCAGATGGTGACCAGCACACCCTTAACCATAACACACTCCTGCTGGCGGATCAGCAGCGGTATCCAGCCACTACTCGCTCCCTCCTGGGTGCCCGCTTGCCTCCTCCCTCCTGCTCCATATCCAACAGGAGGCGCTCTCTACCGCCTCCCCCAGTCTTCGTACCGCCTTCTTCCTCTCACCTCCTGTCAGTCCCACCACTGTCAGCAACTTCCAGGCTGATTGGGCTGAGAAGCCTCTACGCCCGACCTCAATCGGGTACAACCATGCCTGCCACCCATTGTCCCGGCAGTCCTGCACCTGATCTCAATAGCGCTCAGATTTCCTCCGGAATGCCTCTTCACACCCCACCTCCCATGGCACAGTGAGCTCCAAAATGATCTTTTTCCCTTTAGTGGAGAACAGGACTGTGTCTGGCTGTAAGGTTGTGCGGATGACATCCGGGAACTGGAGCCTTCTCTTCAAGTCTACTCTTAGCTCCCGCACTCCTGCTGACCGCAGGAGACTTGCTCTGGCGTCAGTAGCCCTTGCCGGCTTTGCTCTATCCTTGTGAGATGTGATGGCAGGTGGCGGCCTGCACGTGGGGTGGCGTTTCTGGGTTCTTGCCTGCTCTAGAAAGTCACATCTAAGTCTTTAAACTCATCAAACTGTCAACCATTGCAAACCACTCACTGCATGGGATTGCCGCATGTGATAACGTTCCCACGGTCCGCCCCCCCATTTATAGGTGGGTACAGTAAAGCGCACACATTCCTAATAGCCTGCATATGGTTTCCAAATTTTCCACTCCCGCGGTGCCCAACCGATTTCACAGAAGATGAATAACTCAAACAATGATGTCACTTTTATCCCAAACATCTATACTCGCTGCCTTTGTGCCCATTTCGGTCATTCTCTTGTGTTCATCTCCATAAAGTTTTTACCTAACATGGAATTTTGTCTGTTAGAACAAAGCAGTAAATCTATGAATGTCTCAATGGTGCTCTGGCGCTTGTGCACTTACATAATTCTAACAGTAGTTATGTTTTTAAGCCGAACGCAGTGAGTGCATGAGCACTAACAGGGTCCTTATAGGGTATATTAGTGCTCCTGGAGGAGTATGAAGGGGCCGCATAACTGCAATGGTAGAGAGGCCAGCGCAGGTTGTGAAGGTTTGAAAACGCACCCTGCTCTGCAATCTCTCACCGACTCATCCTCTGCTCAATTCCTTTTTCAGCTACACTTAATGCTCCCTAAGGCTAAAATTACAGCCTTTCTCATATATCTGGATAGAAGAGATGAATGGCGTTGAGCCCAGCTCGACCAAAATCAACCGCACTCAGAGCGTCTCTAAAACTCTTCGCACAAACACTGTCGTCCAAAACACAAGCTTGCCCTGTGATGTCACGGCTCCGAGTGGCCAAGGTATAATCCGGCAAGAGGAGTCAGCGTTAATAAACTGAAATAATCAGCTTTAATTAAAATGATTAATTAAGGTTTAGCAGGTGCAAAGCGTGCCCTCAAGCTCCTTACATCCCAAACTGTGGTTAGTATGAGTGCAGTCATCCATCCTGTCCTACTAGATATCAAAGAATCCCCAGATCTATGCAGAAACAGGCGTTTCCCCGAAGATTCGACCTTGAAGGTTGCCAGGACAGTAAGGGTTCAGAGTGGGTGATGTTGACAGTTCATTTACCAAGAACGCTGGGTTGTCCGGGTGCCACTCCAGAGATAAGCTAAATAAACAGCTGAGCCGCCTCTGGCAGACAAAGCAGCCATTTCAGACCCATCTGCATGCCACTTTGTTTTGTGTTCTGGGCTGATATGTAGGTTGTAATCCTTTCAGATTGCAGACATGTCATAATATTTCATATTCCCCCCCCCGAAAGTCGTTTCAGTCTGTCACATGCTTCAGTAGACTTTCAGAGCAGGCGATATGCCACTATAAGCTGGGCTGGAGTCTTCAAAGAAGATGAGCAAGCAATAAATGAGGAAATTTAATGGAAGTTTGGGAGAGACACCTACATTTTGTTGAGGTTGACCTTGACTTTCTTCCTTTTCCTTTCTTCCTTCCATCTCTCTATATCTATACTAATCATCTGATACGGTATCATTCACAACTGAGAAGAATCTGAATGTTTCGCGACCTTCCAGTTAAAGACCTACCCTCCAAAGAGTTCTTCATCGACAGACTTTGTCTTGCTATCATCTAAGATCTTCCACATATATAAATGTATATGGTACTGGAGTGATGGCAGACCAATGGTATGATGTAACCCTCATTCATATGGTGTCTGATGTATGTCACACGGTGTGATTGCAAGATTATTAATCTGACTCTGCAGACAAAAAAAAAAGACAGCAGGGGGAGCTGGAAGAACCTTCATGTTTACAGAACAAGGAAAGACCAAAAGTGAAGTCATATAGCAACACTGACTTTATTAACCATACAGATATTGCTCCAGAGATCAGGTACGGATTTAATCTAAAGAAATTAAAGCAAAGTGAAAGTCAATTAATTTTGGCAGCTTAATTACACTTCCGTATGTGGCTTTTTAGTTTTGAAAACAGAGGTGGAAAGCTCAGGTCCATAAAGTACAGATCCAGACCACGATTTTGTTTCAACCACCCAATAGAGCATAAAGAGTCAACTGGTTGGATGAAATGAAATCTTGGCTGGACTTGAACATTCTGAAACCAGAACTTTCCGCCTCTGGCAAATACACACTTAAACAAACCTGTGTTGAGTGTTTGTCATTTAGATCACAAAGATACTGTCTGCTGACTGAACGTTAAGCAGCGTAAACCTCAGAATGGAGAGAAATCAAGCAAAGAAACACAACAGCAAATACTTCAACGGCACTGTACAGATCTGGGAAACAATTTCACAGAAGGAAACAAATGCGAACAACCACATCTTTCAGGTGCGAATAAACACACCCCTCACACTGACAACACCGCTTACCAAAACGTACCGATAAAATGTCCTTTTACCTCCGTTTTGAATGTCTACATCACGTGTCATGCGTCATTGCCTACTGGGTACTGAGGTAAAAGAGTCCTTTTCCATTTGTCCATTGATACATCTTTAAACAGTTCATATTGCAGGATTGTCACATTAAGCCATATCTGTACAGTGTGCATATACTGTGACTACAGTAGATCGAGCTTTGGTCCAGCTAGAGAAAAGATGGTGCACTTGCTCCTTGTTTTGGTTTCAGTATTGCCATAGAGTCCTTCATATCCCAACATAAATGGGGGATCAAAGAGAGACACATGCGGGACAGAAAGGCAGGGGAGACGGGAAGATTCTAACATTTTTTTTGTTCTACCATGGTTAAAACACGGTCTGATTTCTAAGTAATAAAATGACCATTGCTGATTTTCTCTTTTTATATACCACCCCCTTGATAAAATTTCTCCATTTCACATTTCCATCGCTCACAAGTACAAACAATTGTTTTTGGCAGTAACCCGGATAGAATTCTATTGAGTAAAACAGGTTGGGTGTGTAAACAGGTAGCTGTCCATCTGTTGAGATTAATGAGTTTAACATTTTGTTACTCTCGGTACAAATGCTGCCAGGAGACACGTGCGGATTAATTATGTAAGCTGACAGCTACGCACGAGGACCCGAACAGCGCTTACCACACCTCTTGTAAAGTCCTCAACGAGGAAAACATAAAACAAATTAAAATGAATTTCAATAAACGAAAGAGGGTGAAACAATGATGCCATTATTACTAAGTGTAATAAAATCTGGTTTAAACCTTTCTGGCCTCTTGCAACCAGTTTTTAAATGCTTCGATATTTCGATTGTTTCAGTTTCTTGCAAAATGTGCAGCTATGTGTAAATCATCTTAACTTTCCCGAAAATGTGCATTAAACTATATCAATTACTTTTACTGATAATACACATAAAATAATACTGAACAGAATCAGGCTAATGTTCGACAGGGTATTTCTCCACGATACTTGCTGTGTACATGACGTACTATATGGACAAATGTATTGGGACACAACCTCGTAATCACTGAATTCGGGTGTTTCATTAAGACCCTTTGCAACAGTTGTAAAAGAATGGGTCGCTCTGAAGAGCTCACTGATTGTAAGTTGATAGTCTCATAGGATGCCGTCTTTGCAATAAGTCTGTGAAATATCCTCCCTGCTAGGTATTCCATGGTCAATTGTAAGTGGTATTATTGGAAAGTAGAAGCAATTAGGAACAACAGTAAAAGAGCGAGGTTGCTGAGTGCTGAGGCGCACAGTTCGTAAAGTCGCCAGTGCTCTGATGACTCAATAACTGCAGAGTTTCAAACTTCCCCTGGCATCAACCCCAGCATGAAAACTGTACACCGGGAGCTTCGTGGAATGGGCTTCCATGGCTGAGCAGCTGCATGCAAGCCTCACATCACCAAGCACAATATCAAGCGTTGGATGCAGTGGTGTAAAGCACCCTGTCACTGGACTCTGGAGCAGTGGAAAAATGTTCTGTGGAGTGAGGAATCACGCTTCTCTATCTAGCAGTCTGATGGACGAGTCTGGGTTTGGCAGATGCCATGAGAACGTTACCTGGCTCACTGCATTGTCCCAACTGTAAGGTTTGGTGGCGGAGGGATAATGGTATGGGGTTGTTTTTGAAGGGTTGGGCTAGGCCCCTTCGGTCCAATGAAGGGAACTATTAATGCTTCAGCATACCAAGACACTTTGGGCAATTCTATGCTTCTGACTTTGTGGGAACAGTTTGGGGAAGATCCCTTACTGTTGCAATATGACCTTGCCCCAGTGCACAAAGTAACATCCATAAAGACATAGTTGGGTGAGTCTGGTGAGGAAAAACTTGACTGGTCCCCACTGAGCCCTGATCTCAACCACATCCCCATGAAGCAGAATGGAGATTGAGAGCCAGGCTTTCATGTCCAACAACAGTGCCCGAGCTCTCAAATGCTCTTCTGGATGAATGGGCAAAAGTTCCCACAGACACACTCCAGGATCTTGTGGAAAGAGAGGCAGCTGTTATAGCTGCAAAGGGGAGGGACCGACTCCATTTTGATGCCTATGGATTTAGAATGTGATGTCATAAAAGTTCCTGTATGTGTAAGAGGCAGGTGTCCCAATACCTTTGTCCATATTCTAGATCTGGGAAAAAGTCATGACATCAGAAAAGGCTGAAAATATCAGAACATAAGAATGTTGATCAAAAAATAAATTGACAGACAAGAAGGACACATGCAGTTATAGAACATTGCATAACAATATATAAATATATTAAGAACTGACAATTAGTAGAGCACAAAAATTCTATCCACCGCACACCTGTAGCAGATGAGCAGTAACGTGCTGCAAGCTGAATGGATAAATCCCACGGACAAAGGATTTCCTGAGGAAATCGGAACAGAAACAGCATAAAATTATAATTTCCTCAAAGACAAGGGGCAGGTTCATAAAGCATAAAATATCACCATGATAAAATAATCTCTTGAAGATCATTCATATTCTTGTCTCTAAAGATTCTGTTATGTATTTTTGTTTTGTGGATTTCATCCGTTTGCTATTACAGTGTGTAAATATAAAACACCACAAATATAAAGTGACTGAAACAAGATAATATAAAAAGACACAGACACTGAAAGTAGGTTTCAGTAACCAGGGGAGGTAAGAATCATTCTCGGTCAGACTTGGCAGCTGGATGATAATAGTGTTTTAGTCTTTGGAAACTTTCAGACGAGTCAGTTGCTTTGCATTACCAATGAAAATAACTCAAGTAAATTATTATTTTTAATGTGCAGCATTAGCAGCTGAACATCTAGAACTGGTCAGCTTATTCACTGGATTATACTGAAAAGTAAACTGAAAGTAGCACACAAACTAGCTAGGAATCCCAGATACTAATTCTAATTTTCATTTTACAGTGATATTCGGAAAACTCATCTATACTCACGAGAAACACTACCAGATTGGCCAGTGAATGTCTTAGAGTTCACCGGCCAATGAATTAGCCAATCAAATAGCCTCTTTTATAAATATAAACGAGTCTTGCCGAACCACCCTGTACAACTAAAATTCTCGTCCCGGGCTGCCAGGAATACTGTTACTGCACCTCCATCACCGACTGAAAGAAACAGGAATGGAAAGGAATCCGTGTAGCAAGTGACAGACTGACAGCGTGTCACCTGCAGCACACGGCTAGCCAGCTACCTGCGCTTATAGATATTGACTGTGTTGTGTATCATGAACTGAACCGAAACACATCAGTCCTCCTGATTACTGCCGCCCTGCACGTACAAGGATTACATACATTAATGCCAACAGATAAGAAACATCCATTAATACATATACAGTACAAACAGCAAGTTCCTGCCTTGCTATGACAATATTAAAATATTCACTGGAACAAAAAAACAAATCTTTATTTACATTTCAAATAAATACTTATATAACATAATAAAAAAAATCAATGTTCATACAAAATGATTTTGGAAATAACAACAAACAATGAATCATAGTTTAACAGACGGATTTGCTGAAAGACTAACAGATGTGAAACGGCAGACATGGTCACGCGTTTTAAAGCGTTGTAAAACGCCACTTTTCTTGCAGGGTCAAGCTAATAGAATCTGACACATTTAATGACAAGTTCACATCAAATGTAGGTCTATTTGTACGATGGTGCACTTTTAGGGGTATAAAGCATTCTCATTGAGGTCCTAGGGTCTGACGTGTTTTCTCACGACTACAGAAACACAGCAGAGGGTTCCTGCTGCCAGACTGCCTTGGTCATTGTAAATAATTGATTATGTCTAAATGCATTTGTAAAATAATCATGCGAGCCCCGCTTCTCTGCTAGCTTCACGCATGTTATTACTGAGCGCCGGCAGGGGCACATTCTGACCCCAGGCGAGCGTTTATAGACGGAGTGACATTATAAATGTTTTAAAGTAGAGGACACTCACTGCCGCTATTGCGATTGTGTTAAAATGGGCACCAGCGGGATCCTTCTTCATTCCCGAAACGGTACATGTGATTAGAGATATAGTGATTATAAGAAAGAACGCAGGTGCTGCTTTCGGCTTCGGTTCACTTCTTCGCGGGTCTGTAGAGTTATAGATGTTTGTGGTTGACCCATCTTCCCGCACATGCGATCATCTAAAACTGCAGCAAATCCACATCCATTTTCCCCATAGAGTTTCATAAGCTAATCAATACCTTGTAGGAAATTATTCAACAAAAACAAAACAAGATTGTAGACGATCTGCTGCACAGGAGTAATTATCACTCTGCGTTTTTGCCTCAGGTAATTAAACAGGAAGATGGGGGAGGGGTGGGGGGAATGCAGATACAGGGCAGACTGCACGCGCCGCTGAATGGAATGATTGCTTACAGCAGCTGAAATCTTTGGGAGAATCCAATGAAAGAAAAAACTTTTATAAAACCGGAAAAACAGTTGCCGTTGGCCGTTCAGTTAAGCTCACTGGATTTGTATAAAAATCAGTTTAAATAGCAAAGCAACAGTGCAACGAAACGTTAAATAAATGTTTCAAGCTGTTTCGCCGCCCCCTACATTAGTCATCGTTTGTTTTCCATCAGTATAAATGTAGAAATTTAGAAGACATTCACACATAAAAAGTAGGTGTTTAACTAACATCTGACTTATTACCTAGACTTTGGTTTGCAGTTGGTTGGTTTTTAAACAAAATTTGATTATCAAACTAAACTCCTTATGCAAGACTTCTACAAAGACTTCAGTTAATTGTCACCTCCCATACTCTTAAAACAGGTTATCAAAGTATTTTTGCATACTTAATATTAACAGAAATACTAGCTTTCTGATTTACATTTTCGCAGATATATTTTAAACATAAAAAGTACTTGATACGTTTCACCAAAAAACTGGTAGTTTTGACTTTCTTCGAAAAAAAAAAAAAGACATGTTTCAATGCCAAGCCTTATGGTTCCCATCCTGGCATGGCCCCAGAACAGCCCTGGAATCTCTGTATTTTTTGGTCACTGTTTTATCCTGGGGTTCAAGGGAGTTTCTCCGCTGTGTCCATGAGCGAGTCAGTGATGTGGTCCACGCTGAGGCCTGACCCCATTTCTGGCTGTTTCAGCCGCTTGATCGTGTTTTTAAGCGCCTGTCTCTTGTTGCAGAACCAGACTCGCACCACCTCACGGTCGTAGTTCAGCTTCTCCGCGATCGCCGTCATCTCCTGGCCGGAGGGGTGCGTGTTTTTCTCAAAATGCGTGTTTAAGATCTCCAGGGCCTGCGGCGTGAAGGAGGTCCTCCTCTTGCGCTTTTTGGACGGCTCGCTGCCGATAAACTCGGTCAGGTTCTGCACTCCCGAGTGCTGCCGGGCCTCAGCCTCGGCCATCCAGCGCTCCAGAACGGGCTTAATCTTCTGCGCACTTTTTGGGGTGATATCCAGCTTCTCAAACCTGGCAGGATATAAAAGGCCGGGGTTCAGTTTGGCTCTCAGACTGCTAGCTATAGTGTTCTCCTGGGCTTCCTGCGGTAGGAAAAAGTGGCTTCTCAGGATGGTGTGTCTGGGGGGGGAAATTGAGAGAAGAACAGTCTTACTAGGGTACCGTCACCAGGCCCGGGATGCCCTGCCTGCTGTGGCTGTCGGAAGAGGCCATTGGTGCAGCAGGAAGTCATCACGGGCCATGCACACATCAATTTGTCTTCCCCAGAGCCCCAGAACCAGAAACTATGGTTCCCCTCCCACCAGCCAATAGTGACCATAAACATCACAAGCTAATAAGGCATGACATCATAGTATCTATGTAAAGCATTCGGATTAAAAAAAAGCATAAATAATAAGTGATCAATTTGACTTTAGCATGTGAATATTTGGCCCATTACACCAAGACATACACAGAGACAAGAACAACATGCATAAAAATATAATTCATATGTCATCATTAAAATACATTAATACGTTAACAGTCTATGAGAGTTTTATGACCAAATAAAATCATGTAGCAATTAATGTGGCTGCTATATATGCTAAACAAAGAAAAGTAATACATTTACATTTGGAAGTTTGATCGAGGAACCCAGAAAAGCATGAACATGAAGTGCATTTAATATGATTTTTTACAAAACCAGCTTCAATAATTCACTGTAATCCACCTTTTGATATGTTTTCAAAACATTCCACGTTCCTGAATAACCTGACTGACATGAAATGTTTAATGTAAATACATTTCCCACATGGAGTTGTCATGATATGAAGGTCTATTGCAGTATACTAGCGTTTAACTGCAGTGTTTCCCAACCTGGTCCTCAGGGACCCACAGATAGTCTATGTTTTTGCTCCCTCCCAACTCCCTAGGACCTGGGAGGGAGCAAAAATGTGGACTGTCTGTGGGTCCCTGGGGATCGGATTGGGAATCATTGATGTACTGTGTGCAGCTGCTGGCTCCTCGCGCTCAGACAGACCAAAGTGCTGAAGGTAAGGGGAGGGACAGGCAGGAAGACACCAGGCCCTAAGTGCTTAAAAGCATTCCGATTCTCCAGTGGAATTTCTGTTTCTTATTGAACGGCTGTTATTTTACCTGCAACCCACAGGGAAAAAAAAAAACAGTAAAAAGAATAATACTGTTTGTTTTAAGTGACTCCTTTTTGAGACCTTAGCTGACATACATATTTGAAAGGTGCGTGAGATATTGACATCCCTCACAATTTTAAGTTGCTAACTTCAACCTGATGTCCACAAACGAAGATGTGATGAAACTTTCAAAAACAATGCAGACGTTCAGGTATGTGAACAGGGCAGCCATCTGCTGATCACACTCATTTTAAAAGCGCAGCAAAATGAGCAAATAAATAGCAGGAAAGGTCATGTGGCCTATGGCCATTCAGCCTCCCAAAGCCACCAGCCATGTGCCATGTGATCTTCCGGTATTTAATGAAATGCACACCGGGATTTGAGCATGTTACTTGCACGTGTTAAAATGTCGTTTGGCTCTGATCCCCCACTATTTTGTTACTCCTCTTTTATGTTTTATGAAAATCAAGCTGAAATAGAGAAAGCGAACTAATGCGGGACAATAAATACATCAAAAATAAGGAATAAGCGCAGAGAATCCTTCAGCCTTCTCAGTGCGATGGAGGTAGGATGCAGGTACACGATGTTACCTGCAGATGGCAGACTGGCTGTAGGCAGGTCCCTCGGCAGCGGACAGCGCCTGGCCCACTTGAGTTTGCGTCAGACCCAGGGACAGGCGGCGGACCTTGAATGCTTTGGCGAACTCGCGGATCTCCTCCAGGCTGACGCCGTCTACCTCGCCGGGGGTGACCTGGGGGTCTGGAGAGGGGTGACCTCATGAACTCACGTAGCACCTCCACACACTGGTTCTCGAGTGAGGAAACACACCTCTCTTATCCATCTCGTTAAGGACAAGCTGAGTGACTGTGATATATATGTGGGACAAATGAACAGCTGTGTGAAGCGGCGGTAAATAATTCATAGCGGTTATTATAGTAAAACACAGGCAGCTGTCTGGAACACACACGTCCCGTCTGAAGATGGCTACACGTATGCACAGATCCTGCTTTCAGTCTATTGTCCTCTGTCTAGAGATCCTGCAGTATGATCTTCTGAGCTATTTTCAAAAGTACCAAATGTAGGGCCTGGGGGAGTGTACCCCCCCCCCCCCCCAATGTTTAATTTGGCTTCATTCTTCCACCTCAATAAAGAGACCTTTGTATTTAAATTATTATGTTGTGTTTCCTCCAATATCAGATTCTTTACTATGTCATTGCACTAACAAACATATTCTCATTCTCAGAGAGCAGCAGAAGTGAATGGAGAGTTTAAGTACGACTTCTGTTAGGAACGTTATGTACATTATAGAGATTAAACTAATCAAAATGATTCTCTTTTATTATAAGAACAACAGCAGAAGAGTAATGCTTTTGGTTAAAATCCACACACACTGTTTAACAACTTTAACTGAAGGGTCTTTCTGTTGACGAGCTTTAGGTAATTTATGATGTGTTTGACTGTTAACCTTCTGTGGATAAGTGGCTATGGAAAACTGCAGCGAAACAGAACATTTTTCATAAGTTTTGAGTGCCTGATAACCACAGCTATACAAAGACTTACTGACAGAGAAGTGGTCAGCGTTCAAAGGCTATTGCTAATTTCTGTAAAATCAGTTTTATATAATTACCTATCCATCCCTCCATCTATCAATATTTCAACCTATGAGCCTCGGTAGGGTCCCTTGGGGGGCGAGGGTGGTGGTGTTGGAACACAGGTCAGGGCTACACCCTGGACAGAATGTCCATCCATCATAGCACACAGGATTCAGCCCCCCAACTCTGGAGGTGTGGCCCACTGCGTTGCCCTAAAATAGCTAAACTTAATTTAATAATGTCACCATACTGAAAGAAATGCTGCTATTTACAGAGAATAAAAATCCTTTCATTGAAACATTAATTGAAAAGAAAATCACTCTCCATGTGACCGAATGACTCACTCTCATGGTAAAACATCAAAGGCTCATATGTACAGAGACCAGTTAGGCCTTAAAAACCACCTCACCGGTGGAAGACAGGCATAATAACGTCACCCTTCATTACAGTCAAACAAACAAACGTCATCCGAGACAAGTCTGTCCGACCTTTTTTATGATGTCAATTTCACTCCCGGTAATGATGGGGATTTTTCTAGAACTGTCTGGAGGGATACGGCACTGTTCCCTTTTCCATAAACACAGACAGGCTACTGTCATTGCAGAGATGGGAGTGCCTTGACTCAGTGGCATCCCTGATCATGTACATGCACAATAACTGGGGCTGTTTATTGGTGAAATACACCACGCGCTTCATCCATCACCCTCCCATCCTACAGGTGGCGCTGATCGCAACGCGAAGCGCGTGGGATCGCAGATACTCACCTCTCGCCAGCTGACTGATGCTGAGGCCAGAAGAGGGACAAGTGGTGGGAGAGGAGGAGGAGGAAGAGGAGGAGGAGGCCCGACGCATGGGACTCGGGGAGAAGGCGTGGTCGTGGGGGAGGTGGTGAAGGAGGCCGGCCTGAGACGAAGGGGGGCCGGGCTGGCGTTGCGGGGCTGGAGGCAGCTGTGAAGCAGAGGGGTGGGGGTCCTTATCCTGAGGTAAAACCCCCAGAAACCCTGCACTGTCAGAGTCAGGTATCACACGCAGGTATCACATGAAGATACCCCATGCAGGTACCATATGCAAGTACCATATGTAGGTATCACGCACCTGTGCCAGATGCAGATACCACACACAGGTATTACAAACAGGTGACACATAAAGATACCACACGCAGGATTCATACACAGGTACCGCTTGCAAGTACCACATGCAGGTACTACATGCCAGGGTGTGGCAGCAGGCATATTTGGGCACTAGAAACCAAGCTTCACAATGCTTCTGCCTTTGCTCTGGAAGGTGCCTCAGAGTTCACCTCTGCTGTGGTGACATTCTACGGGCTCCATCTGTGTGCATGTGTGTGCAGCTGACTGCCTGGCTACAGAGAGCATCTAAAGGAAGCTTCTTCCGCAGTCAATTGACAGAATTTCCTCCACAGAAAGCGTTTACATTCAGAGACCTGTCGCGAAAGGCTTCGTTCGGTAGGATGACAAACTGAATTTGATTCATTGTCTGGAAGACCTTGAGAAGGTCCCTCTTACTCCGCGTTGGATCAGGCCTGATGCCGGTGCGCCCTGAATGTCACAGCCCCCTGTTAGGGCTATCGTCCAACCTGACGTGGGCTTTCTCTCTATCTTCCAAGAGTATCACAGGGACAACAGGGAGCTGGCAGGACCGAAGACGGGTTCCTGAGAGCTGGTGGCACAAGGCCTCGGATCTGCTTTCGAAGCAACAGGATCCTTTACTTTTGGGGTCTTCAAGCCTGCAGGTAAAGGCTGGCAGCCCTTCGGTGGCTCAGTGTCCCTCAGTGAATCTGAAGGGAAGCTGTTTATGCTGTAAATGTCCACTGGCTAGAGATATACTGTACATACACCTCAGCATCAGCTCAGGGGCTTTAAGGAGAGAAATGATTTTAAGTACATCCACATGACCTCATACTAGATGAAAGGCCATGGAGCATGCGTGAATGGATGGATGGATGGATGAACGGATGGATGGACGGACAGACGGATGGACGCTTACATGGATGCATAGATAGATAGATAGATAGATAGATAG
>JAABNX020000090.1:7407252-7422540 GCA_015163995.2 Mormyrus lacerda | reverse complement strand
CACGTTGTGTAAAGAAGTGTTTTCTCAAGTTTAAAATGTTCCCATTGCGTCTGTTGAGATTTTTTCAAAGTCCTTAACAGTGCTGATGACTATGAGGATATGAGGAAGGATTAAAAAATAATAGATAAGATATTGTTCTGAGATTCCAGTCAGGACAACCTTGCTGGATCGTTCCAAAACTGAAATAAAAGGTAAAATTATACCAAAACCAAACAGCGAGCTTCTGGGGTAAAGGTTAGGGTTACGTTGGGGCCCACAGTGCCTCTGGTTAGCGAGTCAGCAGAACATCTTCTGCATCTCCTAGATAATAATAATAATTACAACTTTATTGATCTCCATGGGGAAGTTCTTCTTTACACCTCCCTCAACTTGCTCTTTTGCTGTCTGTGAAGGACAGCCACCTGTTGGGGCACCCAGGGAGCTGGGGGTTAAGGGTCTTGCTCAAGGACCCACAGACATGCTGAGGCTGGGTTTGAATCTGTAACCTTGTGATTACAGGCACACAGGCTCAGCCCACCGCACCACACACTGTCCCCCAGATAATGTGTTTATTTAAGTGTAGAGACTGTTTGTGGCCAATAGGGGGATCCATGGAAATGGGCGCTATGAGTAGCGGTAAACACCTCTGCTGAGGAGGATTACGCCATAATTCCACCTAGAGTGGTTTGTGCTGCGTTCCGGCCGCGACTCAGTTTGGCTCCGTCCTCTGCATGTCCTCGACCCCTACCAAAAGTGGTTCAGAAGCATTCCAGAAGCAGATCTGTTTGCAGGGCAGGCTGGGAAAACACATAAATATTCATGAGATAAGCACTACCTGATTGGCAGGTGGAACTGCTGTCAGAAGTGGCATCCAGCAAAACAGACTCGCCGCATATCTTTAGCAAAGCGGGTAGAATCAAAATCATTGACGAGAGTGGAAGCGATCAGCCACAGCGACTGCGTCACAGCTGCAATGAGGCTTAACTGCTCGGTGGAATTCCAGGGTTCCATTGACACGTGCTCATGCATTATTACATAAAGTGGGCGGGGCCAGAGAACCCTCACACTTTGATGGAGATAAAGCATGCAGGGAGGTTCAAAAACCAGCAGATGGTTAGATCTAAATGCTGACGTGCTGGAAGTGAGCAGGGCTTTACTGGCTAGCCCAGTGCCACACAGAGCAACATTTCCACTGAACATCGTCCGCCTTCCGACTCTTGAATTCCTTTTGTAAAGTGCAGACACAAAGGAGAGAGGTATGATGGACAATGCAATGAGAGGGAGCTTCCAAATGGGGAGGAAGAGTGACTGATGGGATTGCAGACGCTATTCCCTCTGCGGACGGAAAGTTCCGGAAGCTACTGCGACTCCTCAGAGGACGCGATGTAATTTTGACACGGGAGTGAAAACGCACAGCGGTAACTCCGTTAACACGCTTTTCGGGAGCGCGCTTTTGGTAGCTACCACAGACGCGGTCGTTTATAAAAATGACACTGTTAAAATAGCGTG
Organism: Mormyrus lacerda; assembly: GCA_015163995.2. NCBI lineage: Eukaryota > Metazoa > Chordata > Actinopteri > Osteoglossiformes > Mormyridae > Mormyrus > Mormyrus lacerda. The sequence goes on along the minus strand of JAABNX020000090.1, from coordinate 7,421,052 downwards.
CTGTGCTACTTGCACCTTGCTTTATAGTCAGTTGAAGATGCATCACTGTGCTCTTCCTGACAGGTAACTTTTTTATCATCTTCCCCCCGCCGGGGATCCTGTAATAGGTAGCCCGCATCACCTTGACCGCCGTTTATCGCAGCCACTGAACGTCAACACGTCTGTGTCTCATTTCATGACTTCTTGGCTTATTCCACCGAGGAGGTATATTGTAAATGGGAAATGGGAAAACAGCATGACAAAAGGAATGGGAATTGAGCTAAAAGTTCACTACAATTCCAACTCCTGATTTCATAGACAGCAGAGGAGTTGGGGTGTTCACACACACACACACAGACACAGACACACTTGCCGCTGACCGATGTGTCGAAGGCAGATTCCACTCCACGGTCACACTGTTCAATAACTGAGCACCTGCTTTTTCATTGGGTGACTCAGTAACTTTAGAAATAAAGCATCTGCCTGCAACCTTGTCTTGCTTCCTGAGATAAGGCGCTTCTGTATAGCCTAACAGTAATCAGCCATTGGTCTGCACTCAGGTCACATAACGAGTCCCAGTGTGAGGGTTGACCTTTAACCCTGCCAAAGTACAGAGCAATTGTGCCGTTGGAACAAACTTGAGACAGATAGGGTCTGATCACATGGACAGGGTGACAATGGAAGGCATGACAGCCCAGGGGGCCCAAGGAGAGTCAAGACATTTAGCATCACTAAGCATCATTTTGTCCTCTCAAGACTTTCATCCACTCCTGACTGTCTCACTCCTTCTTCCTCTTGAGACCGTCATCCACTCCTGACTCTGTCACACTCCTCTGTCCACCCTCATCTTCTCCTTTCTGCTCCCACTCACAGAAACTCTCCTTTATCTTCCTTGCCCCGGTCACATGTTCTGCAGCAGAACACAGCCAACCACATTTGGTGAAGGTATTTTTCACTGACAGATCCTTCAGAGAGTGCAAAAACCCAACATGATATATGTCTGGTGAAGTCATACTAAGATGTGACTATATCCCAGTACTATCATCATATCCACTGGTACGTGTCAGCCAGGGTATCTAGAGCTCACACAGTTTTTAGCTGGTATATGCTGATCCCAGAATAAGCCTCAGACACAACATAAAATGTTGCAGGAGGAATAGACAAAATCAATGTCCATTACTCACCTAGGGTTTTTAATAAGAAAAGACACTGTGCGTATATACATGACATGAAAATCACAGCTCTTGCGAGGGGGCTGGGTCCTCACAGGTGTACTGAAGGAGCATGCAGGGCAGGAATTGCAGATGTCTCAAAGGGACCTTTCCCTTCCCTCTTAAGGGTGCCTCAGCCTACATGTGAAACACCCATCTCCTCAATCCACGATCTCCCAAACACACAATTGTCTCCCCCAACCAATGAAGATCTCCCCAACCATTGAAGCTCTCCACAACCCATGAAGATCTCCACATTTGTGAAGATCTCCTCAATCCATGAAGGTTTCCCAAACGCACAATTTTCTCCCCCAACCAATGAAGATCTCCCCAACCCATGAAGATCTCCATCCTCATGAAGATCTCCTCAATCCAAACAAATGAAGATCTTCCCCACCCATTGAACTCTCAGTGGTAGTTTATCTGTCCCCCCCCCCCCCACCACCTTCATCCAAGATTCATGCCTGACACCCCTCATCCTCACTCAGGCTAATGGCACAAACGAGACAATATTTTAATGATTAAACTGAAAACCATTTACAGCTGTGATCAAAAGGGAACATTTAAGCATTAAAAGGGAGCATTAAATAGACAGTAACCAGTAAAATGAGGCTCCTTCATCGGAGAGGCCTGAACGCAGCGAGAATCCTTAACACATTAACCCTAAGCAATAGGACCCTGGGCGTCACAGCACAGAGAAAATTAGTTTCAATAAACACCCTTTAGTATCAACATACAACCCCATTGAAACTACCATCAGCCTCTTTATTGCCTATACAATCCACTTCTGTCCATGTCGGCTTGTCCAATGCTGGGCACTGTAGTTGGGGGTCATTGTGTCCACACCACACAATCACAGCCTCTGCTGACACCACATTTCTTTGAAATCCATGGCATGTCACATGACTTTTGGCCTATCACGCATTTTTACTGGAACGCTACCGAAGTTCACCCTTCAAACCCACTACGTTTTCCCCTCACATGTTTTTAAATGTCACATGTCACTTGTTAGCTGCCGCACAGTCATCCTGGCGCAGACGTGAAAATTACGCAAAAAAGCAAGTCAAGGTTTTTTTCTACATGAATACTTTGCTCCCTAAGGTTCTCCAAAAGCCAGTCTCGGTTGGGTAACATTTCGAGAATAAATCATCCAACCACCAGGTGGAGCCGTCCATGTTGTCTTACCTTGAAGGTTTTGCAGAGGCAGGGTGATGATACCATTGGCCGCCGCTGCCATCAGACCCTGGATGTTGCTAAGGTTGGCATTGGGCATGGTGAGTACCAGACCCTGCTGGCCACCCAGTTGACCTGGCATGTTGAAGGGGATGAGGATGGGCTGGTTGAGGCCTGTTATGCCCGTGGGCATCATGCTGGACACGGCTGATGCCAGCTGCTGGACCGCCAGCAGGTGCTATAAGAAAGAGGCCATTGTTAACGAGAGAAGGGAGAAGCTTGGTTCCAGAAAAGAGGTTGTGGTCTTCAATCTGAAGTCGATAGAAGCTGAGAAGCACCGTCAATATAAACTGAACACAAGCACAGTGTGTTGAGTCACAATCAATGTGACGATAACAAAAGTATAGTGTATCTACGGTACTATTGTTAGCAGAGGTGGACTATGAGTTGCATACGCACACAATGAATAAGATGCCAGGCATGAACACAAACACCGATGTTTTGTTTCCCTGGAGAATGAAATAAAAAAAAAAAAAAACAGGGAAGGCTTTGCTGAAAGGCGTCTTCAGCTGCCAACGGAAACTTTTGCTTTAGTTGGAATCCCATAACAGACATGAAAAAAAAACACAGCTCCTCAAGTCTGAGATCTCTGGGTGATTCTTCCTGAACGTCACACAGATTCAAGCTTCAAAGGAAAATAGACACCAATATCCCTCGGGGTGGCTGTATTCAGCAAAACACAGGTGTGCCACCAGGCAGATTGGTGTATGCCACCTAGCGTGTTTAAAAACACATCTAAAGATTTTTTTTCTCAGTTTATTTTTTTTTTGTTCTTTAGATAAACAGATTTAGCTGTGTTTTTAATTTACTGGTCTGCATTTCACACAGCACATTAGCGTCGCTAAGAAAGGGGTAGGAAGAGTGGTTCTGATGTAATTTTGTTTGAAGGACCAATTAGCATAAGCGTCACATGTTCACACTTCAAAAAGCTTGAGGAATATGAAGGAGAATCAGCATGCAGGTGAATAACCGCCACCTCCTCGAGCAGTGAGTTGTCAACCAGAGCAGAAACTGACACAAGCTGTCATCCTGATTACTCACTAGAAGATCTACTGGCCACCAATTGTAGAAGACAAGGGTTCGGCAGAGGACCGACCCTGATGCCCAACTATTCTAGAACCATACTGTATGGATCAGTTCCTGCCCTGTACTGTTTGTCGTTTCTCTGTTTGGCCAGCAGGTGTCACTGGCCATCCCATTCCTAGTGTTGGAGCTCTTAGTGTTTAATGGCCCACGCCTGTTTCTTGTTTAGCGCTGGATACCTATGTACATATATGCCTACATTCTTTGTTGGTCAATGTATAGATTACCTGCCAGTCTTGCTGTGATTGTGGTAGATGTTTTTTACACAAATTCTCCCCTGTCTTTCCTTGTGTCTAGTTCCAGTCTTAGTTTATCCTTTTCTAACCTACCTGCCTTTGTTTTGACCCTTAGTGGTCCAGTTTGTATTATGTACATCTGAGTTCTGTATAAAATAAACTTCCCGTTTGATTTTAGGCTGTACTCTGGATCATCCTTGCATCATGTCACACCATCACACCAAGGGAAATGGTGAATAGAGATGCATGATTCGCCATAATCACAGTGATAATATAGCATTCTGACAGTGGCCTATTCTGAATTCTATTTCTCTTGATAATATATCTGTAAAGGGTTTGTGGACAAGGCAGACACCTAACAGTCGCTATGCTTCTTATGTGTAAGCGTCTTTACATTGATTAATCAGCGGTAAGGTGAAGTGTACGGGATCTACGGAATGTTCTGGACACAGGTGAAATGAAAAAGGGACTCAAACAAGCAACCGTATATTCAACGTCTGACAGCGATTGAGGGGTTTTCATGGAGGACCAGAGTATGAATTAGCAGGGGAGGTAATATTCTTTACACAAAGGAGTATAAAACAGCAAGGCAAAGAACAGCGGTCTGAGCAATTCAGTCTAAAGCAATGTGTGGTTAGACCACTGAGCTCAGTTCACAGTGAGGGTGGTTGATATTTAATGGCCATCCTCTAAAGACACGTTTCATCTCTCTCATAGGAGAAAGAGTAGATAAAACCGCTATGATAAACAGTGAGTTCATTTTGTAGTTCATCTGTTAGTACTCTGGTCCGCTTTCCCTCATCCTGCGTTCATAGCTCATTAAACACACATTATGCAGTGCAGGAAGCCCCCTAAGAGAGATGTTTGGCATTTGGGTGACTACCTGTGCCCCAGCGGGAAGGCCAGGGTAGGTCTGGCCAGGCCGTTTCTGCTCCGAAGGGCTGGTGCTCGGGTCGGGTCTTGGCGACGCGGCCCGGGTGCCTAAGAATGATGAGGAGAGAGAGCAGGAATGAGAAAGTGTGTGAAGACACATTTCCAGCACCGTCTCAATTGAAGCGCAAAGTTTGGGCAAACTTAGGATTCTGTGAAGTTAACAGACAACTAGACATGGGTGAGGTCAAAACACAGGCCCGCACTGCAGCCACGCCCCCTCATCACGCTCTCCCAGTCCAGAATATGGACTTCAGCTGCGTATCAAACCTTTCTGGTTTTCCTTGATGGTATAGCCTACTTAACAGCTCCAGCCGGTTTCCTCAGCGTGAACAATCGCAGACCTTTGTCCAGTCACTGAGCGTTACGCTGCCCTACTTCTAACTGATTGTCAAATTCACTCGTGCCTGGATTGGTGAGTGTGTTAATCCCGACCTCCAGCTCAGTGAGTTTGTTAATCCTGATCTCCAGTTCAGTGAGTTTGTTAATCCGGATCTCCAGCTCAGTGAGTTTGTTAATCCTGATATCCAGCTCAGTGAGTTTGTTAATCCCGACCTCCAGATCAGTGAGTTTGTTAATCCTGATCTCCAGCTCAGTGAGTTTGTTAATCCTGATCTCCAGCTCAGTGAGTTTGTTAATCCTGATCTCCAGCTTAGTGAGTGCGTCCTTCTGAGTGTTTGTGCTTGTTCCGATCTCCCCGCGTCTGCACAAACACCTGCCTCTCCCTTCACTTCCCAGGACAGACTCCCCTGCTTTTGTGCCTTCCGTCAAGTGACTTAGATTCTCGTTTAGGATTCTTGGTTGCTCCACATCTGGATCCCCTGTTCCCAAGCTGCTGGGATAACATGAGCAAAGCTAACTGTTTGGGTTCATGGTTCAGTGCAATTCCGATACAGCCTGGGAAACAAAAATTGTTGTGAAATCATTAAAACGGCACCTTAGATGCTGGAAGAATAACTTGCTGCTTCTGACTTCCTCTGGTCATACATACATTCGGATGACGTCGTCTCAAATGAGTTAGCATGTTGGATGTGTTTCCAGTGACATATCTCAGTTTGGTATAACAGAGCCACAGTCAGTCTTGATCTTATCAGCTACTCTCTCCGATGTTGGTTTAATTTCTTGAGAAATCAAAATGATACTCAACTACCTATTTAAGTAACATGGGAGGGTCTTTGACACCAGCCATAACCAACTCACAGCCAGAATTAGCATCATGTCGAACAACAACTTGTGAATTTAGGTTTCACTCGTGTCAAGAAATGCGTTCATTCGTTTCATGGCAAGTTCCTAACCGAAAATGATGTAACAGATCGGCACACGACAAATATGTTTGGCTGTTACAACCCTTGTTTTTCTGAGCTGCCCATGAACAAAAATATAATATATACAATATATGTCGAACCAGCAAACAAATATCGACATAATTTCCAGTGATGTCCCCTAGCCAATATCAAAGATTGGAATTGGGGCCGATCCAGGTATTTTTTAATTGATCGGTATTGGCTATCATAGCGCTATCCAAAGATCTATTTAACATTTCCCACATCCACCTTATTTATGTCAGTTGCGCAAATTGTAAGATTCTGTCATATACTGCAGTAACCCTGAGGCACAGAGCATGAATGCACCAACTATTGACATGACAGGTATACGGAAATTGTTTAATTTGGAAACTCAAAGTAGCCTATCAGCTACCTGCAATGTTTGCAACGCCTCAGACGAAGCATGCACCTACACCTACTGTATGTGTATTTAAATGTTTATTAAAAGATTGGATCAGAACTTGCAGATATAAATACCGAATGGATCAGTTTGGCGTACCAAAAAAGTGGATTATGACATCGCTAATAATATCAATTCCGGAAGACTCTGCCACTCCAGGCTCTTACTGAATGTTCTTTTTTTCTGGCCATGGTGTCAAATTTTACCAATAACGGAATATGTAACTTCTGTTTTAGGCATTCGACATGCCTTATATAAAACCTGTAGGCTTATTAAACATAAAAACATACAGAATATCCTGTTTGTCCAGCTACAGTATAACAGTATAGGGTTCCACCAATCAGAATGAGCCCTGGGTTTTTTTTTTCTAGTTCTTTCCTGACCTCTAATGACTTCAGCAGGTCCGTATGCAGATGTCAGAGGTCATATGGGCACCTTATCAATGTCTTTCTGCAAAGCAGGTTAAAGGCACATTGGCTGATTGACAAACTCTAAAGTGCTAGCAGGCTGGCCTTCGTGTGAAGCTCACATGTTATCACGTACAGATGTAATCGTACGGAGTCGAGACGGCATGCAGTCTTGTCTTTTATAACTCATGCTCTGCATCACCGAACACAGCCCAGACACAGATAAACCCTAACCCTCCCCCCTCACATGTACTTTCATACTTTCACTTCACATCACACCCATAGTAGGAACATTCACTCCCACTAGACATATAAAACGGTGCCAAACACCCTGTGCCATGTTCGTTACGCACAGAGCTGCAAACAGTAGCTGTGACGGCGACGGATTAGTGCGGCACGGAGAGGCCGAGCTTAAGTCACGTCACTGTGCGAAGCTGGAGGGCCACTTAGACGGAAACTACGGCGTGAAACAGAGGCGGGATCCCAGCACGAGGCAGGAGATGTCATTCAGGACGCAGCTCAGTTTGCAGGTCTCCAGGGACTGCCAGTAACATTAAAGTCAAAGTTACTGCCGAGGGGGGGGGATGTTGAGGTAAATCTGCTCATTGACAGCAAAATACACACAGTTTAAACGTTACCTGTAATTACGCAGCGCACTGCTAGCTGGTAGCACAGGGCCAGCTCATAGCAAATGAAACCTAATCACAGTTTATTTACCAAAATCGCAACAGCATATTAAACAGGGGCAGCTGCAGGCTAAAAAATGCTTCCATTTCCGTTAGCACACAGCTAGCTGCTAGCAGGAGCGTCTCCTTCGGGTGATGGAGGGACTTGTCTCTAGGGCATATTTAATGGGGTGTACAGCACCGTCATAAGCTATCCAGGTCTAGTGTCACACAGTGACCCCTCCTCTAGCAAACAGGCCCAGCTTCTGCACAGATTCCAGTTTCCCCTCCATGGTGCCCCCCCCCCCCCGCAAATATTTTTATAAAAGGAGAACACCCCCAATATTTCCTGTTTTTTATTGCATTGACAGCCACACCTTCACCCCAAATCCCAGGCTCAGTTTTAATAATATTGTGTAATTTATCAAACGTAACATATTTACGACGCCCCCGTGGCCCAGGGCCCATATAACTTACTAAATTACCCGACAGAAAGTTGATGTGTGCTGGGGAGGGCCGAAGAACATTTAACTGATTCAGACGTGAGTCTGTATATTGTGTGTTTCCTAATCGGTTTACCCGGGTCTCCCTCCTGACTCTAAAAGCCCTGCTCACGTCTCCGACAGTAACTGCAGACCTGCTCACATTATTGCCAATAATCGCTTTTCCTCCAGAGGCTCTGGAGATGGAGGCGGAGGCCCAGGGTCGGAGGGTGCCACTTCTCCGCTTGTCACAGGACGGGGTTTTTTGGACCAATCACACGAGTTACAGAGAATATTAAAGGGACCTTTTAATAGGCAATCATATCGAGGAACTTAAGATTACCGACAGCTTTTACGGGAAGCCTGAAATAAATCTGAAACCATCGTTTATAATACGCAGATTTTCGTCCATCAAATATACAGATAATATTAGGATTGAGAACAAACTGATCGTGAGAATTAGAGAATAAACGGCTCACTGCGGATTTAGGAGGAAATGGACAGGTGGGTAAACAGACCGTCATGCCGGCGGGACGCAAATCACTCACAGTCTGCGAACCCTGAACCCCGGCCAAAAAGTGAGGAGCGTCTGTCACATATGATCAGGGAAACGCTGAAGCGATACAGCTAATGTCGGGCATTTTCCAAAGGATGCATAACTGTGGGCTACAGAGAAGAAAAAAAAAACAAAAAAAAAATCAATCATTCCTCCACTCCAAGCGCCAAGTCTAAAAATATTCCGCCTCTGTGCCGGCTATTTCAGGAGACGGCTACTGGAGCGAGGACCTTTGGCATGGCCTGTAGCTGTGAGGCCTCATTTGGCGCCTCCCAGGGCTCAGACGTCCACGAGGTCTCTCTCTCGGACCGCCTCGGACACTCGGATAGGCGGCCCCCGGCCTGTCAGCGCCTACAAAGCAGCTGAGCTCTGGCTGGACCAGAAGTCGCCAGTCCTTCAAGGAGAACCCAAGACGGCATGATAGACACGGAGGGAACACGACTCTTCCCCTCGGTCTTCTGTCTGGCCAAAACTACTTTACAGTTTTCTGTTGAAATAAATCCCACCCCACAATCATCCAGTCAGCGATGGTTCTGTTCCCGAGAACCTCTTGCTAATGAGAGAAGTCAGAGGAAGATGGCCAGACTCGTTAGAGATATCGGAAAGGCCACAAGAATGACAGCTCAGGACAACAGCGGCGTGCGGAAAGGCTTCTCCGGACGGACAACTCGTCCTTGAAGCGGTTCTGGGTAGTTAATGTGGTCACTGGGTGTGTGTTTACCTGACCGGAAACTGAACCAAGTAATGAGATGGGAGATGATACACACAGGTTTGTAATTATATCTTTCTGAGCACTCTCCATTCATTTCTATGGGCAAAACTCTAATCCCAACATGACGGCCTTAACCCCTACCCAGCCCTGACCTTAACCATAAGTAACCATAAGTAATGCCTTTTGGCATTTTCAGTTTTTCGATCCCCACAATGTAACATAAATATAATCCACACACACACACACAGACAAAATGAGCAGAAAAAAACGCACAGGTGTCAAACAGCGCTGACCTTGAACAGGAATATGTGTAAACAGTTTAGATTTGACAATATTGGTAACAGGAAATAAAAACACATTAAATCTACAATTAGCGGCGTTTTTAGAGTCCTCGACGCCTCCTAAGACGCCGAACAAAATGTTGATGCTCTGTTTCCCAAAAGCAGTTTCTTTTAACAGTTACTGCTGCTGTCCTGAGCAATAGTAGCTTTAATTGTAATAATAATAAAAATTATGACAATGAATTTCTTACAAACGTATTCTGGCTCGATCGAAGTGCGCATTGTGTCAGATGAAGCGGGAGACGAAAAGCACGACTTAATCACACGAAACAGACCAATCATTTGCGCAAATAAGTTCCACGCTGGATGATTATGGTCATCAGGCGGAGACGAGCATCGATTCATCTGGCCGCTCTGCACACTCTCAGGCCTCAGACTCTGACGCTGACGCGGAGGCAGCCGAATGTCCTTCACGCGGGTTTCAGATAAAAAGCCAGGCTCTCGCATTGTAAAACCCATTGATACGTACATCCCATTTCATTTTATGGGATATTTCCCACTAAATGTATTTGAGATGCCCTGTTAATACCCTCCAATGGCAGAGATACCGGCAAACATCAGCCCTCCAACACAGGAAATTATCCGGCGATATCCAGTGCGCCCGGACATTAAATGCAACGTTCGCCGACGTCAGGTCGCAACACAGGCAACAGTCTAGAGCACCATCTTGTCTTAGACCTGTCTCAGCACCCTGAAAGGGGGGGACTGCCTGTGACGCCCCAAAAATAATCACCCAAAGATGCTAAAAAATGATTAGCATATTAGCCCAACGCCCCCCAGGAGCCTTAGCTATTGATTGCTTGCCCACCCAACCTTCTCCCCCCCAGTCAACAAATCTATCATTCCTAGCTGCTAACCCTCCCCCCACTGCCCCCCAGTGAGGATCTGGGCTGTCAGATTCCCTCTGGTGTTGGCACTGCCGCTTGTGGTCCTAAGCTACTGAAGCCCTCCAAGGTTTCCTGTAGTCTAATTTCCCATCGATATCTCTGGGCCGCTCACCATGGAGAACAGGGTGGCATCATTGACAGGAGCGTGTCACTACCCTTGTTGCCATGACGAGGGATGCGGGAGAATCCTGAGGTCAGGAGTACTCCTTTACCAAAGGGATTCCCCCTCCAATTCCCGAGATGCCATTAGTCTTTCACGTCCTTGTCACCTGCTGCCTGGCCCATGATGCGGCTGGTGGTGACAGGGCTGGAGACGGGGCGGCAGCCGGGATCCGAACCGAGGGGCTGGAAGCGAGTTAAAGGATGCATGTGGGGTGGGGGCTGCCTGTCACTGAATCTCTGAAGCCCAGGATTCCGATCCTGGTGCAGCCTCAGAAGCGTCGGTCGGCTTCAAAACGCCGCGTAATGATGACTACCAGTGCCACCTTCACCCACCACTCGATTCCCAAATTCAAGAGAAATCAAGTCTATAGAAGGACAGAGTGTCATGTATTAGTGCTGGTCGTCGCTCAATGACAGAGCCTTATAAATAATAAAAGAGCATGAAGGACAGAGTGTGAGGGAACACACAACATACTTTGATATGACTCGCAGACACTGAGAGCTATGTTCAAACTGAGGCTCAACCTCTCATTTAAGGAGTTTTTGTGTCTCTCGATTTCTCACCGTATATGTGCTTCTATTTATTCTTGACATTTCGCAAAGTGCAACTTGAGCAACGTATAGTTATGTGTCCAGTTATAGGCCCGACACGCGCTTGTATTCACCTGGCTGCCTCCTAAACGCTCCAACACCTCAAATATTAAACATTGCACCACATGATCAAGGTAGCCAATCAACACTAAGCTGGTTGGGGGGGGGGGTGCTGAGAGGATGGAGGAGCAGGCAGCGAACGGACCCACCGCTGAGACGCTCCTCTGAGATCTTCAATCCTCATTACGGCTCCCAAGGTTCCGCTGAAGGCAAAACTCCCCACAGGGTCAATTTAGGAGTAACTCCGAACAGAGCCCAATAAATCTCTAGCCCCCCCCCCAAGCGGTCCAATGACAAATAGCTCTGAGGGTTAAGTCCCTTTTTAAAACAGTCCTGAGCAGGACGGGGACAAGGTATTCCAGAGGATTGTCACCAAAATGACAATCTGAGCACTGATGCTTTGCTTCACTCTATAGAACTTTCTTTGCACTTCTGCAAAACCCAGTACACACTTTGTGTTTGTATCCAGGTACAAGTTTGTTTCTGGAGGTCCACTCACTTGGGGTCCTCCCTCCCCAGTGTAGAGACATTGTATGGCCAACAGGGGGGCCATAAAGCTAAGGGGTCCACAAAAATACATGGTAAACAATGCCCACTGTGTGTATCAGTGCACCAATAAAGTACCATCTATCTATCTATCTATCTATCTATCTAGTCATCCACTTGTTTTGATCAGGATAGGTTGTGGATTTAGGCATAAGCATCTAGTTACTTCATGAATGTACTGCACTCATCCTCTATCTGCATCCTGACTGCCGAAACTCTCGATTCTCATCTTGTCGGGAAAACATCCTCATTTTCCCTGCCGCTGTTGGGCCCAAACACCCAGCAATCACCCTGATCACCACCCGCCCCCCCCCACACCCCTTTTTGCGCTCTCCGCGGTGACCTTGCTGAAGCGACTCCCCAGATAAGTGGGGGCCATTTCGCCACGGCGCTAAGTGTGTGAAATGAGGCCCTTTGTCTCCAGCCACTTTGACACGAGTGTGACGGGGACGTCACATCCTAGAAGGCTAAACGCAAACTGGCACCACGCGGGCCGTCAGGCGCCAATATGGCGCTAAATCGCACTCAGAGTGTCTTATTATCTTGTCTTCTGGCACTCAGAAGGGGGGGGGGGGTGAAAATCGCATCCATTCTGCTATCTCGTCTGGAAAAAAAGAATGTTTGGACCCTACTGACAGCTTCCCCAACCATCCATTTTCACCCCCACAACAGATATGAGGGGGTCACATGTCAACCACATGCGACGCCCCCCCCCGCAAACCCACACATGATGAACCCCACCTCCCCCACGCCTCAGCAGTCAGTACCAAAACGGGGTGTCATTTAAATATCTCACCAAGCAAGAATTTTAAAAGGGTGGCAGGACTGGAAAATTGACTCAGGGGGACAGAGTCAGACTTTGTGTGTGTGTGTGTGTGTGCGTGTGTGTATGTGTGTGTGCAAGGGTGGAGGTTGAAGGCAGAGGTAATAATACGTTAGTAAGCTTTTATTACCTCTGCACAATGCATACATGAAGCTCAACTTGGAGCCAGGATAGTAAAGGCGGGGGGAAAAAACACTGTTACAGAAAACATCATTATAGTGAAAGCAAAGGCTCATTTTCAAACTAAGGTGCAGGATTAAGCAGCTCTGGACCTGAGCTGAGGGTCAGTTTCACTGGATTTCCATCTACATCATCCACTAATCATCCATTCCATCTATACTTATCCAGTAAAGGGTCACAATGAGCCTGAAGCTATCACAGCCATTCATGCTGAATAATTTATTACTAGGTTAGATAAAACGTATAAATACAATTTAGTACAGGCCGCCCCGTGTGGCCGTTTGCATAGTGAGCGTCTTGAGTTACATTCAACACCCTTAGTGTTGCTTCACTGTCTTATAGATCCGCTTAGTTTGGGACAGAAGTCGGACGGAAGGCTGTGGACCCCTGTGTATCAGGGCCGGGGGAGGGGGGCAGTCAGACACATTGCGGCTGAAGGGGAGCAGAGCCGGACCTGACGCTAATTAGCAGAACCGCTTTTGTTGATCTGGAAGCAATAGGCACTCCCTGCATCAGCCTCGAAGATACCCTGATTACCCCGCGTCTCCCGGCCATCATCGCGGCGGGTGGCGCTGTTAATAGTGCGTTAATCAAGGTGGGCTTGTCCTCAATCGTCCGCTACTCCTCCCGTCTGATTTAACTGTCGCAAACTGCACCTCCATCGTAATTAGCACCGTTCACACTGTAACAGATTTGCTGCACATACATAACTGGCACGTCTAGGCTGCTAGGAGCATAATCTGGAGCGCCTCCGCTATTTACCCCGAAAACCCATTTTATCAGATTGTCACTGTCAGTGATTCATTGATTATCAGGGGATGGTTAAGGCATCCCAGCCTGAATGTTCCGGTAATACAGCACTGGAGCGTGAAAACCGCATTTTCCCTACCAGGATGGCCCGTACCGAGTGTATAGGATCCGGCTCGCCGTGCGGCTCTGTGTCCGAGTGCAGCTGTCCAGGGTGTACTTGCGGGGGGGGGGGGGGGGGGGG
>JAABNX020000090.1:7380239-7399085 GCA_015163995.2 Mormyrus lacerda | reverse complement strand
AGAAATTCCCCCTCCACCTTCCGTGAGGCATCTCCAGGGGTGACTGGAAAAACAGCCTTGTTGGTTGTATGTGCGGTGCGACAGATCATGCTTACGTAGACCGCGGCAGCCGTGTTATTTCATTTTGTATGATTTAAAACATCTTTTCATTTTCCTTTGACTGTATCTGCATGGAACCATTTACTTCACGATTTACCTAAAACTAAAAAAAAGGTCATTCTAGCAACGCCCCTGGAATCAATAAATTTCAATAATACCTGTGGTAAGTATTCATGACTAAATCCTCTCTATGAAACACACACAAATACATGTGAGTTGTGTAACCATTCTGTTGGCATGGATCCAGATGTAGGTTCATCACCATGCTGATATGGCTCGAAACGGGAATTGATATTACAAAAACAAGAGAATAACAAACAGAGCTGGGGGTCAGGTTTCGGGCCTGTGGTACACACACACTGCAGACACACAATGAAAAGAATCCACAGCACTGGGATTTCTCTCTGCTTGGTACATCAGCATGGGGCATCGACCAGGCTGGCCAGGCTGCAATCCTTCAGGTCTCAAGTAAAAGCACTGATTTTGTTCTCAGCAGGCTAGCAAAATTGGGGAGGGGGGGGGGGGGGACGGCTGCCTGCCAGACCCCACCCCCATACATGTCCTGGGCTGGTGCAACTTGGCAGCGACTCAAGTCAAAATGAAAGGAGAAAGGCCTTTGGCGATTCTCCAGACTTAAAATAAAAAGACGTTACACCACGCCTGATCACACGGGGGAAAAAAAAAAAAAAAACACGGCTTCAAAAGGATTTACCTGAAATGAAAAAAAAAGTTATTCTATCTTAGAGATGTCGTACGTGTCTCTCCAAGTGTTCATTTTGCTGTTAATATCATTACAGAGCGTCTTGAGGTGCGTTTATCACACAATAAACCCCTCAGGATCATCCTGGGACAGAGCTCGCGTTTTGTGTCCTTGAGAGTGTAGCAGTAAATTCAGGGTTTAGATAATTTTTCCTCTAGAGTGAGGCTGCCGACATCCCTGACCTACATGGCGGGTCACACCATTACAGAATGCCTTAATGAACAATCGGGAGCTGTTTTCACCGGAGAGAAGCCATATAAAAACACACAAACACAGTGAATTTTCTGACATCGATGTGACCTTGCCAGCTCTTGTTTTCTTTTATAAGGAATGTAAATTCCAGCCCTAGGGGGCAGGATTTAGCCATTGTAACTGCCGTCAACAATGAGGAGCAGCCTTCAAAATAAATTCATTCGATATGAGAAAGTTAACACTAGAGATGCTCTGACACCAGGACCCAAAATGATCCTCCCAGAATGCCGTGCACCCTGGCAGATGTCCGCGTCATGCTTAACTAGGACGACAGCGTTTAGCTTGGGAGGGGTGCCGCGTTAGCGTAGTGATACTTTTTAGGTTGTGGGGGGGGTCTCCAACAGCATGCCATACAACACAGGATATGCGATACGCGCATCTTAGTAATGACACGCCATCAAAAGTCAAACATCATTTTGAATGACAGGTGGATGGTAACCATCTTTATAAATGGAGTGATTCCCATTTTATTTCAAAGCTGTCAGGAAGAATCAGCGTTTAGCTGAATGCGTTTAACGCCTACAGACACGTCAGAGAATGTGACGGGACTGTCCTTGACAGAGAGGATGGCGATAAGTGGCAGGCCGAACTTCACTGTATGAGCCTGAAGGGGTAACATCCTAGCAGCTGTTGTCAGATATTAATAATCATATGGAGAACAACTGGGAGGTGATGACACAGGGTGTTTGACAACAGTGTATGGGGGGGGGGGAGTGGTCTGCACTTTTGAGATCACTGTGATACCCCCTGCCCACTCTTTCTCATCGCCTCACCCAGTATCACTGTCGCCATCCTCATGTTCTTAAGTTTCGCCTGATTTTAGACCTTTTCGAGTCACATGATCTCCCAGGGTCCGAGCAGAGTGCCAAAGACACGAGCGACTCCTCTGGCCAGACCTGTAACCAGAAATATCTCTGTTAATGTAATTATTTGTTTGAGATGTCATAATCCAAGCCGCTGACACAAACAGAGGACAAGCCGGCATTCCACGGTGAACTTCATTCGGTGTACAGATAGCCGTACAGGAGTCTTTCAGAGGGATCAAGAAGATTTGAATGTGAGAGTCTATTTTGTTGCACGTTGGGTATCCAGAAGGCGATTTTTCCAAAGTTCCTGGCCCCTTTCCCCTTAGGACATCTTCAGACAAAGGAAGATGTTCAGGGTAGAGGTGCAAGGTGCAGTCCTCGTGTACTGGGTGGACGTCACATGACCCTCGCATTGGCTGTTTGTGGGTGACTCTCCTCATGCCTGATTTACTACGGAGGATGAAAAGCGCCTTTGATATCAGATGGCTGTAATGAGATGATAAGCTCTGCTTCCAATTATTAAGAATTCCTCACCGGCTGTAATTTTACAGAAATGTTCCAATGACGGAAAAAAAAATGGATTTTCCGGACATTTCCAACAAGGGAGGGTATAAATGTCACTCCATTCGTATCAAATCCAGCCATACAAGTCCAGACGTGCCCATTTTCCAGGTTGTCATAGAAACAAGACTAGCTGTCACCCAAACTCAATCTGTTGATGGTTAAATGTGTGGCTTCATGGAATTATTAAAACTGAAGTTAAAATATTGATTTCTGTCTTTTTCACGCTTGCTCAGCTTACCCTTAGTGTCTCGCTAAAAAATTACAGCATTATTTAAAATTTGGGTTTTCTTGTGTCGAAAAAACAAAAGTGACGCTAGTGACAAGAAGCTGAGAACGTACAGGATGTCTGTCCTGGGCGATTAACACAACCTACATGTTAAATACAGCTTCTTTAAACGTGCTTCCTTGGCTAAATGTATATGCATGTCAGACTTTGTGTAATTTGTCATTTAGGGAGTCACTTTAGTGTTATATTTCAGAGCCGTGTGAAGGGGACGAGGCCTTAAAAACATTTAATATCGAATTTCAAATGTGATTCAACCAAGCAACTCTACTGACTATGCTGACAGATGTTTTGGTAAGATGGGAATATTGCAAAGCTGAGTTCTGGTTCATAGGTAACATAGGTATTGGGACAGCCCTAGGCACTTCCTCACAAACACAGACTGGGACAGTCCTAGGCACTTCCTCACAAACGCACA
This sequence comes from Mormyrus lacerda, assembly GCA_015163995.2. Classification (NCBI taxonomy): domain Eukaryota; kingdom Metazoa; phylum Chordata; class Actinopteri; order Osteoglossiformes; family Mormyridae; genus Mormyrus; species Mormyrus lacerda. The sequence goes on along the minus strand of JAABNX020000090.1, from coordinate 7,395,903 downwards.
CTGGGACAGTCATAGGCACTTCGTCACAGAGGCGCATCCTCACAAACACATACTGGGACAGCCTAAGGCATTTCCTCACAAATGCACACTGGGATGGCACTAGGCACTTCCTTAGAATCACACACTGGGATAGCCCTAGGCACTTCCACGCAAACACACATTGGTAAAGCCCTAGGCACTTCCTCACAAAAACATACTGGTACAACCCGAGGCACATCCTGACAAACACACATTGTCAGCACAGTGCAGTACCTCACAAACACACACTGTGAGCTTGTTCCTTTTACCGCAAAGACAAGGAAATCTCTGCTTAGCCCTGTTATCATTATCACAGTCTGTGAAAATGCCTCTCCTAGCACATGGCACATGTTAGAACATTGTTAGCATCTCTCCTGTCCACTCCTACCTCACCATTCATCCATCTGTTGGTCCAAACTGTGAGATCAATCCTGCTGGACGGCTACTCATACCTGATCCACTTGCATGTGCCATCAGGCCGCACCAGATCATCCAAAAAGGCACTGCATGACGCCACACACCTGCCTGGATTCTCCCATTAACAACCTCCTGCTGGCCACCCTCTCACTGGATCCCCCTCAACATCTGGATCAAGTTTAAACCTCTGGTCTCGGCTTAAAGACCTGCCAGGTCGCCCCATAAGCCCACTCACCGCTGTGGAGATCTCTGTGCCCTGTGTCCTCATATTGGAAGGTTCCTAGCAAGACTCTAGCATCACAAACGTGCTGATGTTCTTCCTCAAGGTTCTCATAATCAGCCAGTTCTTTCACATGGGGAGACAATGGAACCATGTCGTCCAAAGCTCAGCATGTATGTGATCTCAGACTCCATACCGTTTTAATAAATCCATGATGTTTCATTGATTTTCCTGTTTTAAAATAATGATTCTTCCTGCGCAGAGATTGGCAGCATATTGAATTTTTATTGACTGTATTCTCACGCTCTGCCGTTGTGCATGCTGGCGTTAATCTTAAGTATCATTCTCCGAACCTTCATGCTCTGAGACTCATAATGTTTCATTTAAAAAGTTTTGCATCAGAACAGAAACATTTATCCTGTATCTCTGTCAGCTGACAGTGTCATTTCCTGACAGAGGATGTTTTCAAATCAGAGCAGAATTCCCTTGACGGTCTGGAGAGTATTTAAGCCTAAGCTAGGACAATGCTATAAATCCAGGGTTATATGAAACAGGGTTCAAAACCAGCCCAGCATCCTTTCCAAACTAAAATGGCCAATCACCTATCTGAGAACATGTCACATCTGACCAGGCATATTGTGAGGCTTTTAAATAAATTCTATACATCTTTAAGTCATTTCCTCCCTGTTGATGAGCAGTCATTGAATGTTTGCTGAAGCTGTCTCTTAACTTTACAGTGACTTGGGTTTGACTCTTCTCTGTCTCCATGTCATGGCAGATGATGTAGGATCGGACCCTGAATTTAATCATTCAACGCGGATCATGGCTGCATCGATGTGCCCTCCCTCTCACCTTCTTACCTAAATGCATTTCCAGCTCTGCTTCCTTCCCATTGTCTCCACAGCGTGACCTTTATTCATTTTCTCCAGCTCCATGCTCTTCAGCGGCCCGCGTCCGAACTGGATGGCTAATCGCCATGGCAGCCGGCGCGATCATGCAAACCCGCGCAGGGGGGTGTTCACGCCCAGTTATGTCTCCCGTCCTTATGGTTTATTAACCACGATTGATTTTCTTTCTTTAAAAAACAACCCTGGGTATTTTCATTCTTCCTTTTCTCCATCCCTCCTCTGTTGCCTGGCACTGTTTATTTCCTGGGGTCACTCCCTGCGCCCCCCACCCTCCATCACCAACACCAATCAACCCCAGTTTGAAACACTGACCTGTTTGAAAATTACACCAAATACTTTTTTAAATGCTGTTTAAGCATCAAGGTAGATACATTCTCTCACCCCGACAAACAGAACGTAAACATCTGTGCCAGTGTGCGACTTTGGGGTTGGTTACCGTAATGTTAATGTTAATTTTAAAGGACCTCCTCTGTGCCATAACACTCTCACACACCCTATGTATGGACCTTCATACTAGTACACATCACACACCACATCTATCCTGTACTTCGACAAGTAGAACATTGCACTAACTACATAATGGTTGTGGGTTCATATCCCAGGGAGCACACGTAAGTAATCTTTCCCACTACTGTAAGCTGCTTTGGCTATAAGTGTCAGATAAATGAATTTGTGGTTATTTGGCAAATAGTGCAGACAATGTGGGTTTCTGATCTGCACCCAGTCCTGAAGACCTGGGCTCAGCCCAGCAGACGAAATTATCTTCTCTACCTGAAGAAGCAGATGGACAGTGTGCGCACACACCCACACACACACACACACACACACACACACACACACAAACCAACCATTCATTAATCCCAACTATTTCAAATATCTTCAAACTCCATTTCTTTCGGTTGTTTTTAATGAACACAGTTTCCCGGGGCAATTTCACACTGCTCTGCACCATAAACTGCCTCAGTCCCAACCTCCACCCTGTTCCTGTGCTGCCCCGTCTCCGTAGAAACGTTCCCCCCTCTCTCATCCATCTGCTGGCCGGCTGCCGAGAGGTGCCAGGGCTGCGCGGTCGGGAGAGTTTCCATGGAGAGCTGGTGAGACCTGCTGTCCATGAGCACGTTGTGGGAACGGCTTCACACTCATCTTCTGCTCCTGGGCCCTCAGACAGTCTCTGGCAGGATGTTCAGTCAAAGGGTCCTGACATGTCTTGCCACCAGTATTAGAATGGATCTGAGCATCCTCTAACTCACCCCTCCCCCAACACACAAATAAAATTATCAGATAATGTTTAGGCCAACAGACTGTTTTATTTCTTGTGAGAATTAACTCCACAAGAACATAGATGGCAGATCTCTGAAAGCCATTGATGATGCCCTTTCATCATTTAGTCCACAGAGATACAGGTTTGTAGCACTGATGTTTTTTAGAATAACCTACCACAGATAAGCCAACATTGCAGATATCTTCCGCAGGCCAGTGTTTCAAGCTGAGTTATGATGTATCTAAAAGTGAGACTCACTGCTGCTTTTCATCACTTGGGAGATTTTATGCTTTTTTTCATGTAGTACAGAAGTTTTGCATGGCGATATTTGCTTTTTTCACACATTATATTCATCATATTCATATGTGAAACGTGCTTCACCGTTTTCTGATGTATCCATCTATGTCCGCTTCCTTTATTTCCAAAGCATATTTATTGATGTCAGAAGCGATAGTAGGTGTTAGAATCATGGAGATCTTCAGCAGAGGGTAGGATTCGCAGGTTTCGACCAGCTCGCTGGAGGTAATTAATCAGACATGCCCACAGGGCCTTCGGTTTGCCTGCAGCACCTACAATAGCCAATCGGTATTTGGGCCTGGCTTGTTCGGCAGGTCAAAGGTTGCGTCAATATGGCCGACGGCCATCCCACGTGAAGCAGACTGGGGTTTGCGTAGGTCAGAGGGCTGTGATGTCAGGACAGCCTTGTCATGTGACGGGGGGGTTTCACTCATCACATGATATGCCTTAATGATCTTCATCAATCATTAATGCATTGGGAAAAGCGCGTTAAACACAAGCTCCCTGAAGATCCCTGACAAATCCAGAGAAAATCCAGGGATTATGGTTAGTGCTGAATACAGTAGTCCCCCATATCTGAGGGTGGTACCTTCCAAGGACTGCCATGGACAGCCGAAGCCATGACAATAGCGAGCTACCTGGGGACCGTACGTGGTTCGCTTGTACTTACATATGGTAATTGATACATTACGCACAGTAAGACATTACTGACATTAAATACAGCAATAATAATGTACATTGTGTATTACTGTACACTACTGTACTCAAATGCAAGGCATTCTGACATTTTAGCCTAATTCTCAAAAGATAGAGCAATGAAGAAGTATCATGTATCACGGGGTAATGGAGCAATGAAAATCATTCTTTTTATAGCCCTCAAAGGATGAAGTAACAAAACAAAAACATATTGTTATACAATTTGCAATTTATATTTCTGACTGTGGTAAACCACAAATAACTGCAGATGACTGAAACCACAGAAGGGGCCCCCACTGCAGTTGTTTTACGTCTGTGTGGTTCTGAGGAGGTAAAAGGACTGATCTTACGGACCTATAAATGACAGGATGCTCAGCCCCACCGTCAGGGGTCTCAAGCTCCAGTCCTGGGGGGCCGGAGCCCTGCACAGTTTTTGGTTCTCCCACATTTAACACACCTGATTCAAATCCTTGTGCTAATTACCACACAGCTCTTGAGCTGAATCATTTGTGGTGGAACAGGGAAAGAACTAAGCTACACAGGGCTCCGGCCCCCCAGGACTGGAGTTTGAGACCCCTGTCTACAGTGGTACCTTATACTATCCAATAACAGAACTGATAACAGAACTGATTCCTGCCTTTGGGTGCAACTGTCTGAGGATCTGATTAACACAAGTGCCCTGATGGGCATAAAAGCTCCCACCCAGGAAAGGCTGAACCTACACAGCAGGGGTGGGATTTGAAGCCCCAGCCTGAGAGAAGCACCCAAATACTATGATAATGGTTACAAAGCACTCTGTAGTAGATTCACTATGACATATATGAACGATACCAGTGTGTGTAACAGCACACAGAGACAGCGTCCCGGTGCCGTGCCATTCCGGTCCTCGGTCTACCTGTCCTCACATCCTTGTCGTCACGCATGGAGTCCGTTTTCCAGCCGGATCCCCCCGCCCGCTTGCCTGCTTTCAGGTGCCCGGCCGTCCATTTTCCCAAAGTGCTCGACACTCGGTGCCGTTTAGCAAACGACGCGTCTCACAAACGCAGAAAATCACTGTGATTAGAGCAGCTCAGGCGTCCAAAACGCGATGGCCGCTCGGCAGCCGAACCGCGGCTTTTAGCGCTGCCACAGGCAGCGGCGTGCGCTCTGCGGCCCGCCCGCCCGGGACCCCCGCTCCGCATCGCCCGTCACGCTCTCCTCGCTCCCCGCATTTCCAGCTTTTTCCTTTTCCTTGTAATGACAGGTTATGAAGACGACCCAGGACCCACAACAGCAAACAGACGAATTACGCTGTCAGCTGGACGGACAGCTAAGTGCGTCGGTAAATGCACCGTCTGGCTTTACGGAGTTTCGTTTGGGAGGGGGGTGGTTGAAAAGGCATTGCGATGCGTAGGACAGAGCACTTGAGGAGGGCGCTGAAAATAATGCAGCCCCACGGGAAGCTCTGCCCTGCCCTGCGCCCGAGTTTGCATCACCTGCACAGGACCGTCAGCTACGCGGCTCACAAATATGTTTCTAGAGCGACAGTCTAATAAACAACCACAAAGGACCTAGAAGAATTACGCTTGGTGTTTGATTGCAAAAATCAAGAGTCAACTATCCATGAAAGACTAATTAAAAATTCCTTACTATATTAAACAGAACATATGCTGGAAGAGTGGTATCCAAGCCCCCCGGTGGTGCGTGAATCAATTGCGGGGCGTGGGGGGAACAACTGTGTGGGGGCAGACCTATTTCAAAAGCGCAATCTTTAGGAATATTAAAAATATCGTGAACATATTATATTATATGACGTTAAACTGCATCCGGCCCTGTAAGCGGTCCACTAACTTGCCGGGAACATTTTTTTTGGCCCCCGTAAAACAACTCACAACTGCTCGATACAAACAAGCATGAGACTCTTCTGCTGTCCGCGGGAGTAGCTCTGCTACAGCTGCGCGCAGGAAAGCTGCACACACCATGCAGGGTATGGGGGGGAAGCCTTCTTCCCTGGATGAGTCGAAACCGTCAGAGAGCTAATAGTGTCAGGCCTGTTGGGGATTGGGGCCGGTGTGGTTCCGAGGCGTCGCCTTCTGCATGGCGACACTTCTGTCCCAGTTTGAGGCGACCCATCTGGGTGGGAACGTGGAACGTCTCGTCTCTCCGGTAAGATGACCATCTTCCTCTGTTCTCAGGGGAGCTTTGTAAACTCCACGTTTCAGTGGCAGACCGGGGAGGTAAGCAGAATGGGTAGTGGTCAGATCTCCGTAGGTGGGTATACCTACTTTTGATCTGGTCATTCTGATGGCTGCCATACTCAGGGAGTAGCTGTTGCTGTGGCGGATCGGCTCCATGTCTGATGTCACTCATTTCAATGAGCGTATTATAAGGCTAAGGCACTTCTTGGATCTGTCGTCTCAGTGCTTGCTCTGACCGCGGTGAGTGATGTCTCGTTATCTCAGTGGTTAATGGGTGCCCACGAGGGGACACTCCTGTGGTCATGGGTGACTTCAATGCGACGACTGGCACTGACAGGGCTGGCTATGAGGACTGTGTCGGTCCCCATGGGTCTGGAGACCGTGGTGAAAGTGCCTCCATGTTCCTTGACTTTGCGAAAGGTCAGGGACTGCGAGTTGCTGGATCCTGGTTCCAACGCCCTGATAAGTATCATTGGACTTGATACTCCAATACTGGTGGTGCGGCGAAGGAGATTGATCACATCCTCATGGGCAGACACTGGATGTTCCTGCAGAACTTCAGGGTCTACAGAAGTGCCCAGTTTATAAATTCTGACCATAGACTTGTTGCTGCTACTCTGAAAATTCATCTTAGATCCAGTAGGCTACCACCTACTTGAAGAATGAGGCTGGACTTGGCCAGATTCCAAGATGAAGCTGTTACTGATGAGTTTGCATGCAATTTGTGTGAGGAACTTGCAGACTTGAGTTGACTGCTGACTAATGTGACGTGGGAGACCTTCAGTGAGAAGACCCTGAAGGTTGTGTTGGTGTTGCTGGTGTTCCCAGAAAGAGGTGTTTCATCTCACAGGGCACCCTGAATATTATCTAGAGGAGTCGCAGTGCACGACTTGGTGGCAACTCCAGTCTGTACTGGAAACTGAGGAGGATGGCTGTGAGGGCTCTGAGGGCAGATAAGGAGGCGTTTGTTAGATGAATCTGTGAGCAGGTGACACACCATCTGTAGTCTAGTGACCCATGTCCTGCTTACAGAGGAAGCATTGCGTGCATCTGAATCTGTTCCTCAGAGACTTGCAGTCAGGGCGGGTGATGGAACGGTCCTTCCGGTAGACATTGCAGTTAAATCCGCTGGGCCGGCTACTTTGAGCTGTTGTTTGAAGCTCCAGCTAGGATGTTGGACATCTCTGGGTCCTCAGTTGTCAAAGCTGATCCTCTGATCAGCTGTGAACCACCCAACCTCACTGAGATTGCACAGGTGGTGAATCCTGTGAGGGTAGGGAAGGCTGCATGGATCTGTGGTATCCAGGGTGAACTTCTCCAGGCTGGTGGTAAGGCTGTCCTCCTGGTATTGCAGACAATCTTTGCTTCCATTTGGGAGTCAGGCATCATCCCAACTGACTGGAAAACTGGAATTGTAGTCTCTATCTGGAAATGGAAGGGTGTTCGCTAGGATTGCGGCAACTACAGGGGGATAACACTGCCCTCAGTGCTAGGCAAGGTCCTTGCTAGGGTTATCCTTAACAAGATCCGTGATCACTGGCTTATTTCTCAGTGACCAGATCAGTCTTGTTTTACGCCTAAGAAGTCTACCATCAACCATATCCTTGCTCTGAGGGTTCTCATCGAGGGCAACTGCGAATATCGGCAGAGGTTCTTCTGCAATTTTCGTAAAGTGTTGAACTCAGTTCATCGAGTTCTAAGACTTTGTGGGATCCCCTAAGCACTGGTACTGTGAGTGCTGTGCAGAGTGGAGGGAGAACCTCTGCGTTCTTTCCAGTTGATTCTGGGGTTCTCCAGGGGTGTTCTTGTTTGGAGTGGGTGCTGGGGTCCCGCAGCTGTGGGGCATCCATTGATGAAGAAAGATTTACCGATCTTGACTTTGCCAACGATGCTGTGATCTTAGCGGAGTCAATGGAGGCTCTGATCGGCGCCCTCGAGAGACTGAGGGAGGAGTCTGAGTGTCTGGGATTGCGGGTGTCCTGGATAAAGACCAAGATCCAGGCATTTAATGACTTCTTGGGCACAGCCATTAGTAGTCTGTCTGTCTGCGGGGAGAATGTCGACTTTGTTGAGAAATTTACCTACTTTGGCGGCGACATTCACGTCTCTGGTGACTCTTCCTAAGAAGTCAGCAGACGGATTGGAAGAGCATGGGGGGTCATGAGGTCACTGGAAAGGGGCGTGTGGCGCTCCCGATATCTTTGCAAGGTTTAAGTCTTTGGAGTCCTGGTGCTCCCTGTCTTGCTGTATGGCTGTGAGACATGGATGCTATCCAGTAAGCTGAGCTGAAGACTGGACTCCTTCGGTACTGTGTCTCTTCGGGGGAATCCTTGGGTACCGCTGGTTTGACTTTGTGGAGGTTGCTAGAGGAGTCCCCAATGAGGTACCTTACCTGCACTGTGAGGGAGCGTCAGTTACGGCACTACGGCCATGTTGCGCGTTTCGCTGACGGTGACCCAGCTTTCAGGATCCTCACCGCTGAGCGGCCGGACCAGGTTGAGGGGACGCCCTCCTGACACCTGGCTGCGGCAGATGGACGGCCATTTCTGGAGGGTGGGACTGGACCATGTATCTGCCTGGGGGGTCACCAGCTGGCATCCCAAGGAGTTTCACTGTGTGGTGGGTAAGGGAACGTGCTGCATCAGCTCATGCTCCCCAACCTGACCTGACCTGATCTGATATTGTATTATATTAGGCCTATATGATACTAACAAATATAATAATTAAAATGTTCTATATATACCTGCACCACGTACTGACTACATCGAGCTGTTATGACTGGTGACGTAACGAACGTTTGCAGTGGGAAAATTGCTCCGTTAATGTTTGGATACTTAGATGTAACACTGATAAATTTCTTGCAGTGTTAATTTCCCAGACTTTGATAAGCTGTGCGCCTGAAAACAGGCACATTCTTCCGACCGCACTGCTACTCAGGGCTTGCTATGAAGAGAAGATTCCATTTTTAAAATATTTGCAATATATATAATAATTCTGTTACTTGATTTTGCTTGAGGTTTTCAAAATTTTGCTTTATGTTTTCCGCACAAACTTAGTTCCATAGTTTACCTTGATCTACAATGATACTGCTACCAGACTCTGTATCCCGTTTCGTGGCTTCCGCATAAAGCCAAATTGATGCGCCTTAAACTTTGCGTGAGGTTAGTCTGCCCCCTGCTGGTGAAGAGAGGGCAGGAGGAGCTGATCATTCTAGTATCACTGTTTTATCTGCTCCCTCCCCCACATATAATACACCAGTTTGACCAGTTAAAATCTCTGGAAAACCTGAACTGCTTAATCCCATTTCAGAGCATTTATACTTTTTCCTCTTGCAGCTGTTCAACAGTATGTCCAGTAGTTTACGATCTGTATTTTACAGACGTCGCGCGCTGTTTTTTACGTCAGCATTTACCGGGCAGAATGGACCTTGGGTAACTGGACTACACTCAAGCTGAAGTGCCAAAAAGTGGATACTGTACCCCCCGAAGAAAACCAAGGGGAAAGATACAGCTGGATTATATTCTGTATGGAATAACAACAAAAACCCTGAATAATGCAAATTAAAAAAAAATCAAGAATTAACTGCAAGAAAGCAGAGCTGGTAGATACCATAGCAAAGCCTCCGATTAGCTGAAGTGACACAGCCGTCAGTGACACAAACTTGTCAGGTTAGTTGGATTCATTTAAACGGACTGCTGTCCTTGGTGCTAGACACCAAGCGTTAGTCTGGTGTTTTCCCCTCACGTACCAGCAGATGGCGATGCAGTATAACTTATGTTCCTCTCATCACCCGCATGTCCGCATTACACGTAGAGTGTGATGCCCATCCCGGGAAGAGTTCATTGGAAGCAATGCCAGTCCATCTCAGGGCACATATCTAGAGTCACAAAATATGAGCAATTTAGAGATGCCCATTGACCAAAATCAGACAGATGTCTTCAGGAATCCATAAAAATGCCAAGGAAGAACTTACACTTACAGGAGCGGAAGAAACAGATTCCACACACTCAGCCTGGAATGGACTTTGAACAGAGTGGGACCATTTCCTGAGGAAACACTGCGCTTGATGGTTTGTGAAGCAGCTGAATCAGTGGCTAAATTAGGCTTGATGGCCACTGATGATATTCTGACATTTTTGTGACATTTATATTTTTCTTTCTACAGGTAAAAGTGTGACATTTTCACGCCATATAATTACTCAGTGCCAGTTGTACTCGTTTTAAGTAGATTTATTCATAAGTAGCGTCCTTGAATAATTCAGTTACTGAATGGCAAAAATAACCTAATTGTGCCACATGGTGATATTTTTTAAACCATATTTGTAGACTATAAATGGACCTAATCAGGTTAAAATAACACACTCGGCTTTGCAGTCACTCAGTGGTGCCTATGACGCATCATAAAGCTGCAGTAGCCCGTGACGCACTGCATTCAGAACCTGGGCTGTAATTTTATGATAATGCAGTCCAGTTCCTTAAACAGGGAATTTTTACCTTGCAGTGATGTCTGTCCAGGGCCAGCTGGAGGTATTTGTGGGGGGGAGGGGGGTGTATGAATCTAGTGGTCACATATACACTACACACTATGGGTGAATTAATTCAGAGACACAATCTTACTACATGCCTATGGACTGCAGGAGGAATCTGGAGTACCTGGAAATTCTTGTGCAGGAACAAGTCTGTTGCTTGCCGCTCACCGGCGTTAGAGTAAAGTAACTTCTTGTAGCCAACAAAGGGTCCCCACGTGAATGAATGGTTTGAGCGGTTGTAGACAACATGCAAACAACAGAGTCGGGATTCGAACCTCCAACCCAGGGGGTGCAAGCTAACAGAGCTACTCAGAGAACCACCACACCACCCGAGACTCAAGCGAATGATTAAAATTGAAAGTGAGTAATTACCAGGCGCGATGCATCCTACGAGAAGCCGAGTCTGAGTGAGAGAGCGGATTGTCCGCCGATGAGTATCTCCCCTTTTCGTGGCGTTATCTCCTGCCCAGGCGCTAACTTACGCTAAAAGGTGCTGCTGTTCTCTCAGCTCTGGGGCGATAAAAACACCCAGATAAAGAGAAGAAGAGATAAAACAAAGAAGCAGATGAGCGGATGCCTCAGCCGCTTGTGCGCTTGGCCGCGTGGCATATTCCTGCCTCCCGCATGCGGAAACTAGGGCGGCCTGTCGCGAAACAAGAGGGCAAGGAAAATATTGTGCGTGTATCGTACACAATGGAGCTCGACTGCCTGTTATCCTGCCCATGTGGTCACGCCACATGTGCAGATGGGACAATGACATAGACTGCTCTCGGGTGCCAGACAAGGTGTTTGGTGCATGTGGCTCAGGGGGTTAGGACAGGTTGACACTTCAGATGCTGATTTCACTGTTGGGCCATCGAGGAAGGTCCTTAACCTCTAATTGTTGCAGATGTTTATATCTGCTCTATTCTGATGCTGGACCAAGTCCTACTCACTTCAGACCTTCACCTCAGGGGTCAGCGCTCTTCAGGAAAAAGGGCCGGCAGTGAAGATCCAACATACCAGTGTCTACCGAGGATATCTCCATGATCTACGATTACGATGCTGCCGGCCCATTTCTGATATGCACATGCTCCCCAACCCCGTATATCAGTCAGGGTTTTAGAGATGCCAGTTGGCGGGTGAGGATTGAGGCAAGGAACCAGAAGGTTCTACTTCCAGGAGGGAAGTATTAAGTATTGCTGAAGCTGAAGTTCTCCACTCAGTCACCCAGCTGACAGGAGAACAGGCTGTAAACACCCCACTGAGTCCGCCAGCTGCTGAGTAATGCCATGATTTACGCAAGATGCGCAGCGTAAAATATCCATAATCTCGTTTTCTTTTCGAAGTAATAAAGCAATTGAAAGAACAATCTAGCAGAAAGCACTTCGCACCAAGTGTGACTGACCTTCCTGAGGAGAATTAATAGTTTTTTTTTTTTTTGGAAGAATGGCGGACATCCCAATTAGGCGTGGAAATAATATTATAACAGCTGCCAAGCTGGCTCCCAAGACCACTTTGGGTTTCTGGAAGGGAAACTTATTTATGGTTAGTTTTGCCATAGCAAGACAAGTCATTGCAAAAGTGTAATTGAAAAGGATCATTTTGACTAGAAAAGAATTAAAATTCTAGTAATATGCAATGGGGTTTGGTGACATATTTACTGTACTATTAAAATGTTTTTTATATTTACTCATTCACAGTAAAAGCTGAAGAGTGTTAGGTCTAGAGGCTGCTGGATGGGAAAGTGAACAAACCAATGTAACAGAATTCTCACAATTGGTGATACAGAAACTACACGGTCAGTGTTACAGAACTTACACAATAGTGCTACAGAAATCACACCATCAGTGTTATAGAAATTACACCGTAAGTGTTACAGAAATCACACTCTTAGTGTAACAGAAATTACAAGTCAGTGTTACAGAAATCACACAGTGAATGTAACACAGAGGAATCACACAGCCAGAATGACATACAGGAAATACACAGACAGGCGGCGTCAGTAACTCGCAGGAGTCATACTCCCGCATCCCCCCCACCCGCACAGAGCTTTCACTTTAAGAGGCGGTCCTCCTCCTCTTCTTACTTCACCGCATCTCCTGCTGCCTGAGGCTCATTTCACCTCAGTATCAGCAGCCATGGCCGAGATAAAAACGGGCATCTTCGCTAAAAATGTCCAGAAAAGGCTCAGCCGTGCTCAGGAAAAGGTAAGGGACAAACGCTGTCTTCGTGTCTGTCCGGTGTTTTTGTTGTTGTTGTTTTAATGGCACCATAGGAAGATGCTGTAATAGGGGCAGGTGTATCTCGGCAGAAGGACGCCAGCATGGCTTCTACTGGGAGAGCGCCTGTACGCCGTGTTCATCGTTTTTAAATGCGATATAATCGGCCATCTCTATGACTTCGTGTCCGTATTTTCTCCGCTTCGTATTGCGTCCTGTGACTGTCATCCCGCAGTATTATAATGCCGCGGGCGAACCGCACCAGCAAACTGCGGGATCTTACACTGCTCACCACCACCCACACTGCCTTTGAGGTGTTTTCCGACCTTTACCTCCGCTGTCTTTCGGGCATATTCGGATGTTTATCGTGGTTACCTCCAGATGTTTCTCCGCATTGGGATAAATAATTGTCGTGCCCCGTTTAATCGAGGGCTCTCCCAATGAAAGCGATCCCCTTGGGCTTCCGATGTAATATGCATCAGAGATGACTGGAGAAAAGGGCATTCCCCGTATGTTAACGCTTATTCCGTTTCATTAAAAAAAACCGTACTGATGAATAATGGACGCGGCCGGACTCGCGTTTCTTCTGCAAGGTCAGCACTAATGCACAGTGCCCCGTCCTGACGGCTCAAATTGCACCCGCTGTTCCTTCATAAACGAACCGCATAGCCGTATTATAAAATGATAGACACATCTAAAGACGTCCCTCTAAAGGGATTTCTGCTGCTTTCTTGAAAAACCGGTATTATGAGCACGGTGAATACCTTCAGCACAAATAACTTACGCTTTTTCCGTTTGTCTTCTGATAAAATAATACTCTTAAGTTAAATATTAAAACAGCATTTGCCTGTTAGGGTTAATTGGTGGGTGGTTTCATTGTTGTTCATGTGCAGTGTAAACACGGATTGAGTTTCAGAGCGGCCGGCCCCCTGGTCTGCGGCACTGTGCCTCTTGGGCTTTCCCTAACCCTAACGCCGACTCTAACCCGACATCCCCTGCGCCCACGCTACCATTAAGAGGATTGCAGTTCTTTTAATATCTGCTGTCCAGGCTCATCCCCTCATAACGAGGAGTCTTCCAGAGAGACAGGGTCTGTGCTCCGTGCCACCTCTTGTTCGGCTGTGACCTTTAAAACAAATTCAGAATCAGTTAATCCAAGCCGCACCTCAACACCAAAAGTGTCCTGGCTCTTTGTGGAAGTCACCCGAGAAATGTCTGAACATCCAGACAGCCTGGTTTTGTGTAAAATCTGCAAAAATAATAATATGAAATAATTAGGGATATCAGTTAGCGGGCTGAAAAATAGGCCCCAGCATGTGTTAAATGAGCACTGCTGCTTTTCCCGTGTTGGCATTGATATAGTGACCTTCTGTCTCAGACTTTCATCTTGCTTCCTGGAGTCTATAGACGGTATAGTATAGATCACAGAGTAGCAGGAGTGTGTTTAGTTTGTTCCTGAAGCGAAAGGGCCTGGTCCTGCTGGCAGCCAGGACCAGCATGCAGCAGTCACGTTTGGCTCCTTATGGTGCACACAACCTTGAAATATCCCATAATCCTTTGGTGCTCCCAGTACTGTGAATAATCGCACTGAGGCTGTGTGTTACTCTCATTCTGCCAGAAAACATGTACTGAGATTGGCTACATACTTCCATGTTATATATTCTATATAACATAAATAATATTACTTCAACACTAAAAATCACATTTTTTATTTGTCATACTGTATAGTTTGCAAACATTTTATTTCCATATTATGCTGTATTGGGCTATTATTGCAGATTCTATGATGCATTTGATTTTTTAAAATCCCTCTAAAAACATAAAGATAAAGGATTGTAGTAGATTAATTTATGACTCGGTTGTCCTAAAATCAAGTGAATCCCCCAAAGGAGCGAGAGCGACGGCCGCTGTAATGACTGTGACGGCGTTTTTCGTGTTTCCTGTGGGGCCGAGTGCCTCAGCGCTGGGCTGCAGTAATTCGCCGCCCTCAGATCCTCCTGCAGGGGGTTTAGCTCTGCAGTGGAAAAAGCCTGAACTGGAGCTATGGAGCAGATTTCAATCTCCCCAGAATCTCTGGTCCAGAGATGACCTGTATTTCAGTCATAATCTTTCATACATTTGACATCAACCAGCAGAACTATGATCCCTGTGTCAGAAAGGAGTGGCTGATCCCTCGCTTGGCAACACCACCGGCTGAGGTAGGATGGTGTGAAGCTCTGTACACAGTTAGTTATCTTTAGGCATGTTTTAATTTAATGTGTCTGTCTTGGGGGTGTGAGTCACCGGGCTGCTGGATATCTGCCAGATGGTATATCACCAATCAGAGCTCTACATTCCCTTTTAACCAATCAGAGCCCTATATCTCCGGTTAACCATTCAGTGATGCAAACCGTCAGCATGAAATTGTGTTTTCATTTTTATTGTAGTTAAAATGGCATAAAGTCAGTCTGCCAGCTCACGAATCTGCCGGGGTCCGTCAGATTTGCATATGAAAAAAAACAAGATGTTTCCGGAGAATGGGCATGTGGATGTGGATCAGCTTTCATATAGAAATGCAAACATGGCGCGTCATGCTTGCTTGTTTTGGAAAGAGGCACTTCCTTAGACCGTACGTCATTCACCCAGGCCAGCGGCAGCGGGCTCTGCTGCTCTCATAGCATCGTGGGCTCAGGATCTCGAGGTTGGATGGGATTCAGCTCCCACTCTAAGATGGAGAGTGTGCTGAGGGAATCTCTCAGCGGCCGGGGAGCGGGGTATTCAGGTGTAGGGCATTTGTCCACCCTTGGGCCAGGTCTTACGCCATGATCAGATGATTATGACAATACTCTTTTTTTCTTTTTTATCAGACGTCTAATTTTTTAGGTTTTACTACACCTGACATGTTTCGACGTTCACTGTCGTCTTCCTCAGAGTGTTACCGGATGTTATCGGTAACTCATTA
>JAABNX020000090.1:7339339-7365951 GCA_015163995.2 Mormyrus lacerda | reverse complement strand
TCTGTTAACCCCCCCCCCCCCCCAAGCGTTGCAGCCATTACTGTAATCAATGTGTTTCCAGCTCCACAATAGGCGCATATAAAGATTGAGGCCAAGATCCTCTGGGGAGTAACAAAGAAACCTTAAAACGATAAATGCCCCCGCCGCTCTGTTCTTGGTATGCACTTATTAATGCTTTCATTTCCTTACACCCCAAATAGCATCTTTGATGTCGCAGTAATTCAGGCTGCAGTCTGGTCTGGAATAATCTTTGCCAGGGTCTGTGATTCTCCCCCACAGCAGAGTGTCAAAGAGGATTGTGCAAAACTCCTGCCAAACCATTTGGCCACAGAGCAACATTAAGCTATCAGTGTGATGTCATTGCTTTTTGAGTTAAACTTTTGTGAGAAGTGTAGCCAGAGCCCTCAGTTCTAAGGTGTGTGTTGTATACCTGACAGTGTTAATGTGTATATACTGTAGATGACGGGATCTGTTACATGGGTTTTCCCGTGTGAGCTTGTACAGTAAGAGCTGCTATATTCCAATAAAAACCTTCTAACCGGAGCTGGGAAACCCGTCCGCCATTTCCCTGCCTCCCCACTGTTCCGTCTTGCAAACCAAATTGTTTTAAGGTCACCTGACATGCCTCACAGCCTCATCATTCTGTCCCACAATTGGTTTGACATATCAGGTCAGCAGCATGACCGGGTGATTGGATGATAGAGGTACAGGCAGAAAGGACTGGATTAAACCTATAACTAGTCACGGTAATTGGTAAACTTTTGTCCACTGGCTGGTTATACATCGTAACAGGTTAAAACAACTGAATTTTAAGCATGTTTCTGCTCTATAAAATGAACCAAAATAAAAAATTGTTCACTGCTTTCATGTGAAATGGACTTCTGATATTTTATTTTAAGATCAGACTCACATTGCATATATAAACATAGAAACATATGCATGAATTTATGGTTAATATCTTGCAGGCAGCACTGGTAATGTGAATTAATGCACACATTAGTCATTAGAGTAACATTCTCAGTGTTCGCCTGAGCATTTTGGAGATGTGTGTTAATCATACACATATTTGGTCACAGGTTCCTTTGTTGATGTTCTCACAACTCAGATGAGGGCTGTCTCACGGTTATGACATTGTGCACGGCGTCACTGAGAAGGCACCCTATAACGTGATAATTTAATATTTGTTTTCTAAATAAAATCTAATGCAAATATCACTGAGGATCCCCGTGTCCTTCTGGATGCTGGATGTGGTCTGCACCACCTCTGCTAACTTTCGACCGTTCTCTCCCCACAGACCGAGGGGTTCCGGCTGCAGAGGGAAATGAAGGCTTACCTGGCTGCAGTGAAAGGTCAGCCAGAGTGAAACACGCACAAGTACACGCACACGCACGGGTATAGGGCTGCGCTAACACACTTAGCTTACCTGATAAGGCTTCTCTGGTTCATATCCTAGCTGTAGTCGTGCATAGACTCTCTCTGAAGTGGCTTGGTTTAAAGATGTTGGCTGCATCTCACGACAACGTGTCAGTAGGACTCCTAATTGGGTTAAACTGAGTCCCTTAACTGTCCAGATCTTTGAAAGGCTGCGCTGTTGACAAGCGACCAGTAAGGTCGTTTAGGGCAGCCATGAATCTAAGAGAAACAGAATGATCAGCTTTGACTGCCATTTATCTATTCCTTAAGGATTATCCAGGGCAGGTTCACAGAGGCGGACATTCCAGGTCCAGAAAGTAAAAATCCAGACCGAAATTTTGTTCCGACCAACCAGTTGAGTACTCTCTGACTGTGACTCTTTATGCTCAACTGGTTGGTTGAAACAAAATCCTGGTTTGGATTTTTACTTTCTAGACCTGAAATGTCTGCCTCTGCAGGTTCATAATAACATTCAGTAATATCAAGGGCCGTGACTTGTCCATTTCCTGTCATGTGACTCTGTAGCTGAGACTTCAGCATAAATATTGTTGCTGTCCAACGAAAAAACGTATCTCCAAAAATCCATTATTTCAGGAATGTGGGAAAAATCTCAGAAATTTCTTTACAGAATAAATCTAAAACAATGTAATGAGACACGTTTAGAACCACAAATAGAAACCTGTTTTTACATAGCCGTCAGTGAATGCTTTAATTGGTGAATTGGTGTTTGCAAGGCAAATATGTTGGCGTCAACAAGATACAAACTAGTCTCGCTTTACATTCACAATTAACAATGATATTAGTTTGCTAGCTATCTAGCTATCGACGATAACTTCTTAAAAATAGCACTGTAAAGTAATACATACAAATGACCCTCATGAATGGAAATGTTACAGTAACTGGTATAGTCATAAATGCTAGTTAGATAGATGACTTCATAAAATATCTTTTCATTAGTCAACTAGATGTCGAATGCTATCAGTAGACAGAGAGAATGGGTCTGTTCCATCTATAGTAAAAAGTCACAATAGTCAGAAAGTGGACATATGTGGTTTTCATCGGACAACGACAACATATTGTTTAGTTCCCATTTCTGACGGCTTTCTTTGGGATGTGACCAGGTGCCACATGACCAGGGGATGTGTTTTGCACCGTTTGCCTTCCTCTGTAATGTGGCCTTGCTCACTGATCTGGGAGGCTGCCAAGGCTGCGGCCTGGCTCAGCAGTACCCCCGCCCACGCAGACCGCATACAAAGCAGCCGGACAGGGCCCTGAGTGACTGGCTGTCAGACTGCGCTAACAGATGGCCTATCTGGCCCCTCCCCCATCCACTCAGCTTCCCCTCCCCCCCGCGGCGCCTAGGTAACCACAGTATGCGGCCGCTGGCTCTGAGGTGACATCATTGGCCTCCACCAGACCTGGCGATCTTTGTTACCCAGGGATCTGACAGGCAGCCTGACCTTAAATATGACAGTATACACATAGATATGTGTTTTATCAGAACATGGATACAGCTCAGATTATTTACTTATTTAGGGGAAGCTTTCATAAAAAGCAACATACGATTTGTGGAGCAATTGGGGTTAGGGGTCTTGCTCAGGGGCCCCACAGTGTAACCACTCAGTTAACTTTGGGACTTGAATTGACAACCTTATTATCATGGACACAGCATTCTAAACACCAGCTTAGAGCCTAATGTTAAAATGCACAGCTTTTATTTTGTGCGAGAGAGCATTAGTGCGGTGCCCTGGTGATGGTGTTTCAGCCTCACTTGATCACTGGAGGTCACTTTCTGCTAGAGAATGGACACAGTGCAAAGGCACAGTGAATATGCAGATGCCCCTGGGGCTGCGTTGCTGCAGTCTTAGCAAACATTCAGTTATAGCTGCATTCGTCCTTCGTATTCGGCATGCAGTTAGAAATGCCGGAAGGACACAGACAGGCTAACGGCTAGTGGCTAATGACAGTGAGGTATTTCCAGAGGACGCAAGTGTGCTAGGGGCTAATGGCTAACAGCCATAAAATGTTTCTGGAGGATGCAGACATGCTAATGGACAATGGCCTCGGGATGTTTCTGAAGGACTCAGAAGTGCTAACAGCTAATGGCTAATCGCTGCGGGGTGTTTCTGGAGGATACAGGTGCGCTAACAACTAATGGTTAAAGGCTGTTTGGTATTTCCTGGAAGATGCAGATGTGCTAATGCCCAGTGTGGTTCTGGCAGGAATGCAGCAGGCCTCCATGAACCTGACAGAGTCATTGCATGAGGTCTACGAGCCAGACTGGCACGGCAAGGATGATGTCATGACTATCGGGAAGGTGAGCATCATATCCAGATTCTTCCGTCCACTACCAGTCACTTATTTAGTGGAAAATCTCGTCACTAAAGAGTCACCTTTTGTAGACTGTGGCAAAATCAAAACTCTTGGCCAGATTGATTAGCTGATGACCATGCGGGCTCTCATGCGCCACATCCAGTGACGTGTGTTATATAGGTGATATCTTGATTCAGGCCCGACTCCAGCTTTGAAATGCTGGGGCTGGGTGGGCACAGGTTTGTCTAAAGGGCCTGGGGGGGATGTGACCCATTTTAGAATTGAATGCATGGGCCTTTGCTAAAAAGGGGGCTCGAAAAGTACCTCCCGGATGATGATTTTTATTGTTGCCACCCCCCAGGGTGAACCTGACTTGATTTCTGCGTTCTTAATCAGCGTCTAAGTTTCGTGCTAAATTACCCCCAGAGCAGCTCTGGTTTGTGCTACCTTGCCTTCCTCTCTGTGTTAGGTTCCATCTTTTGGATGAAAATCCGCCCACGTTCGGCACTTAGCATTTTGTTTAATGCCGTTGTATAAACAGCAACATGATTGAATTGAATTGAATTGAATTGAGACTCTCTGTTGCCTTGAGTCAGAGACAAATTGAGTGGCTAGGAACTTCACTTCTGCGGGAGGAAAGAAAAAAAATCATTAAAATTACCCACAATGCCCTTGTGGAAATCCATATGAAGCCTCGTCTCATTGGTGTGCCGCATCCTCTGCAGTGGTGTTTACTGCCACTTAAACCAGGCATTTGTGTGGGACCTGTGAGGTTTGGGGGCCTCCTGTTGGCCACAAGCAGAATCTGCACAGAATCAACTTTTTGAGTGGGGAACTAGAAATTCACACCTGCAGGAACGGCAGAAAACTCCCAGTACAGTTATCATTGGTAGTAACTGGTGTCATCTAGTGAGGTTCTACCAGTTAATGTTAATACGAGAACATGTCTTGATCGGATGGCCATTTCAGCCGTTTCACGTCCGTAGGGGCGGTTTCCATGATTCTTACTGTATGTGAGAAGCACATGCCACATCTGTTGAGGATTGTTCAGCTCTTTGTAGTCCTGCACAGTGATGCGTTTAGGATTTCTCTATGCTCTGAGGCCACATGTCTAATTCCTGCTGTGCTCTCTGCACCTCGTAGAACTGTGATGCACTCTGGGAGGATTTCCACCAGAAGCTGGTGGACTCGTCGCTCATCACCTTGGACACGTACCTCGCCCAATTCCCTGACATCAAAGTACGTTGTCATTGGCCTTATTTAGAACCACACCCTCCCTGTGCCTCACCTCTCATGTGCCTGCATTAGTGTAGCATAAAATATTAAATGAGGGAATAGGTCCATCTCTGTAGTTGTTGGTCATTTACGGATGCTGGATTCATGCTGACAGAAGTGTAACTGAACATCAGGTCATTTTGCTGGATTGATGAGGCCCCCAGTTAGGGACCTCTAATTAGATCACTATGGAAACCGTGATGCAGTCTTTGTCTGTTCTGCTGATGTTGGCGCTCTACCTGTTGATATGTTGCAGAACCGCGTGGCGAAGAGAAGCAGGAAGCTGATAGATTACGACAGCGCACGGCATTACGTAGAATCCCTACAGGCGTCGGCCATCAGGAACGAGCGCAAGGTGGCCAAGGTGAGGGGCACTCTCTGAGCGCATCTCTGAGGGTACATATGTGACCATACTTGTGTTCTGGTGTACCCATTATACGTCATCTTCCATTGCCAAAGACCAGTTCATATACTAAGAACAGAAGTACGAGCATGATAAAAATCCTCGGATATCATTCTTGTCCCACACCAAATATCAAGGATACATCAGTTGCATCCTCACCATGAACGAGACCAATCCCATGATTCATTTCACCCCAAGTTTGTTCTTGGGAAGCAAGTTAGCAAGACCGGACGTGCAAAGACCACAAGTATGATCTTTGTGTTCTTGGTTTTTCATAAACGCCCTCTGTGTTCCATCTCTGTGTTCCTGCATGAGTATGAGACTTTTCTCAACAGCCCTGCAGAGGGCACCCTGCTTTACAGTGAGGCTTCAAGCCCTGGGTGGTGTCTGTCGTCTTTCAGGCGGAAGAGGAGTTCCAGAAAGCACAGAAGGTCTTTGACGAGCTCAATGTGGACCTGCAGGAGGAGCTGCCCTCGCTGTGGGACAGGTAGGAGGACCAGCATGTACTGCAGCAGAGTAGGAGCCTCACTCCCTTCGTATGTTGGGGTTACGGCACAGCGTTGGGTTTCTCTGCCTGCTTTGCACGTTCACCCTGACTGACATGTGCAGTCCACACTCCCTGTGGGAATTTAACCTGACACCTCTTCAGTAACTTTTTCCCAGTCGAAGGTGTGGGTCGCCCTCTGGTGAGTTTGATTAGGTTCTCTACTGGGGCAGCCAGTCGTCGGCACAAATACCACAACCTTTACATCAGGATAACGTCGAATACAGTAACATGGGGTACAGAAAAAACTGCTGGCTGGATGCTCTCCAGGATTGGAGGTTTAAGGTCAAGTTTGAGGGGGACCCCCTCCCTATGGATCAGAAAGGCAATATCCCCCTTGTTGTTATAGTTTGCCTCTTCTTATAAACCAAGAGCTTTTTCTGAAGTCATCACAGTCCTGTGCCATGATCACAGTATCCCCAAGCACCTCTGTCTACATCTACACAGCAAACGATCCCTTGGGTTGCGATGTTGCACTAGCATATTATTCTATTTTCGATATTTTATGAGGCGCCATGCTCTCGTGCTGAGTGACTGCGGGGTTATAGCCTCACTTGGTATTATATTTAGAATGATAACCTGTCACTTTAAGCACTGCTTTAGTAATATTCCGCACATTAGATCTGGAAATCCAATGCCGCCGTAGAGTCAGTGTTTGATCTGGCCGCCTGAGTGGATTTCTGCGTGGCTGTCATGAACATATGTGCTTTATGTCACGGTGTCCCTGTTTATGAACACACTGCACCGTTCCCTTGCAGCCGAGTGGGTTTCTACGTCAACACGTTCAAGAACGTCACAAATCTGGAGTCCAAGTTCCACAGAGAGATTTCGATGGTGAGTAGAGGGACCACAGAGTTGGGGATAGTTATATTTGTGAGGTGGAATAAGGAGCCTTATCAACTCAACACAATGCTAATTTTAGAAGATTAGGTCTAAGTTACCAGACAGGTTATGCTTTGTGTGGCAACTCTTTACGCTTGTCTATGAGCAACAGAGCACGGTGGCCGATCTGGAGTTAGGCATTACTGGAATCTCAGTTTTGCCATTGCTTGACCAAAATAGGACCAGGAATGGACCAATCAGTTGGTCTGTAATCTGCATCATATGTGTACCTTTGAGCATTAATTAGTTGGAAACATAGACGAGCCAGATTCACCCTTGGACACAAATGAGCAGGTCAACTTTGCTGAAGGTCGTCTGTTCTGCCTGGCTTTGCCAAACCCGTACATGAGGACTTCAGATACTGATCAGATGCTGAGACGACATGGCAGCCACTCCTGCTGGTAGCCACGCCGGCGGCTGTCACGGGGAGGCCGAAAGGCTATGCCCCCCTCCTCCCTGCCACTTGCCGGATTATTTTTAGCTCCGCTGGAGCATCGGTGCATAAGAAGCACGGATGTGGAGGGACCGGCTTGCTTAGCATACATTAGCATACGTAACACCATTAGCATACTGCACCGAATATTCTCCCAGTATAAAATTAGGATCTAGTTTTGGGTAAATATGCCTAAACACCCCAAGTGCTGTATGATTTGATTGCAGTCAGTAGCTGATTCTACATACACAATAGCACAGCTTCAGCGCTGTGGCAGTAGTGCCTCTCAGATTGCAAATTACCCCATGTGGTTAGCATCACACGGCTCCCTGCATTGCGACAGTGTGCCCGCCGGAGGGTCCCACTGGGGGCAGGTGGCACCACTGGAGGGGGTTGTACAGGACAGCCTGGATGGCTCGATCTATCGTGCTACTCCTCACTCCCGTCCCAGATATACACTAATTTTGAATCCAGCCATTTCCTGTTTCCTCCTTCTCCCTCTGCTGCCCTCTGTGTGACACATGCTTTCGTTTCGGCCTTCGGAGCCGTTAGAACCGCCTGGCCTGCCGTCTGTGGCCGCCTGCAGCTCCACGGAGGCGCAGATGTAGCCTGGCTCACACCAGAACTCTCGCCGGGGCTAACATGTGACACGCCAGCATGCCATCTCTCTCTCTCTCCTAGCAGCTATGCAGTGTCGCTCCCCTCTGATACACACGAAGCTGCATGCACGTGAGCGTGATGCTAGTTTGTAAGCACAGCCAGGGTCTCCATAATGTTCACACGTTCCTGTTAATCTTACTGGCACCATGAGATCCTTTCAAGACCCCAGTTTCTAACCAATCACAAGGCTTGTATTCCGCCGGTCATATTGGTATGCATGACTGGCGTCTCCTCATCTTGGGGTCCTGATATGTTAGCATTGGCTTCTCAGGGACGATTGTGCCTTAAGGTAGTGAAGCAGCAGGTTACTTGTTTATTATGGTTATTTTAGGGAATCACTTTCCTGGAGGGGTAAGGTGTGAAATTGTACAGGAAATAGACACTGATTTGCTTGACAAAAGGGACATCTGTTGTTGAAACAGAGCTAAATCCTAGTCAACAACCATCAGTCATATCTCATTTGCTGCAAGGAGGCGGCTTTTCTCACCTTTCTACAGCCCGAGCTTCTCTCACACACTACCGTGTGTTTTAACCTGTCTGAAACATCAGACCCGAGAACGTTTTGTTTTTCCTGCTCAAGAGCTTGATGAGAGTGCACAGTACCTAGCTGAGGATTCTGGATGGTTTACTCTCCTCAGCTTCGACATCTATTCAGCGGAGCTTGTTTTGCCATGCAGAGGCTGCTGATGTGTCCATGTGAAGGGCACCCGCAGAGAGCGTGGGTCACATGGAGTGCATTAGCCATCTGGAACATTTACCAATAGTGTTTACTGCTTTTGTGCCATATTACTGGCCTGGAGTTAAAATAACCCCCTGCCGTGATGGGTCAGGGCCTAAACTGAAGTGAACAGGGGCAAATTAACCCACCCATCAATGCCATGGGCAGAGGGCTTCAATTACAAGAAAGGAGGCTGTATTTCCATGGTTACGAGAATCTGCCAGGAACCTTTCTTGGGAGTCGTTATAGATGCTTATGGAGTAGAAGGGATGTTCCACACTGTCTGTGACTCATTAAGTTTAATTGGTTTATCCATCTGTCTGCATCCAGTGTGACCACTTTTGTCCCCATGTAACAAAATAAGCCGCCCGCCAGGTAGGCAAGTCTCCAATGTTCCCCTGATCATGGAAACCGGGCTGACTAATCAGCTTCAGAGTTTGCTGCAGTGTTACAGTGCAGAGTTTGACCTCATTATTGTGTATGTACGCATATCCCTCACTTGAGATAGGCTCTTCTCCCAGTACACATTGATATAGTGAAGGTCCTGGTTTTGTAATTTGTATTTTATTAGAAGCAGGGCTGTTGAAATGAACGCGTTAATTGTCGTTAAGTGTAATGACATCATGGCACGGTGCATTATGGGGCAACCATACAAACTATAAAAATGATAGCAAGAACCACTTGTTTTGTTCTGTTGACATTTATGACCCGCGACATTTTTGTATCTGAAATAAACATTCTTTGTGATTATTCTACATTAATTTGGTGATCGACTTTGCATCTTAATACGCATTAAAAACCTACTTTAATCTAAAGAAGAAAATTAAGTTTCTAATTGTGAAATCACGATTAATTCATTGCAAAATGTGCAATTTATTTTTTTTTTTAATCAATTGACTACCCTGATAAGACGGTATTACATCAAAGTCAAAATATCTTCAGCTATATGATGCATGGGTCATACAATGAAATGAAATATTGATCTTCTTGATCGTAGCGCAGGAACCAATAATAATTTCCCATGAGAGCAAATGGTAGCTCAAACATTTCTCTGGCCACTGTCAATTGAATTATCTTCCTTATCACCCTAGTGGTGCCGACTGGAACCCCCATTCTCTCCCTGGCTTCCCCCCTTCATCATTAATAGCTAACTCTGTCTGCCTTCACATGATCAACTGAGAACATTGGGACATCTTTACTACTCTTCCTTACACATGACATTCTGAGACATGATGTGGTCCAACGAACTCCCAGAGGCCTATGAAAACATGCTGGTCTTCTGTGTCTCCCTTGTCCTTGTTGGGATAGCTGTGCCACAAGCTGTACGAGGTGATGACGAAGCTGGGGGAGCAGCATTCGGACAAGATGTTCACCATCCAGGGAGCTCCAAGGTATGATGGGAGCAGATGGGGCGGAGTCACACTTAGGCTGATAACCCTTATTAAACCATCCCAGCTTACTGGAGGACACCAATGGGGGGGGCTGTTTGGATGTTTCTCAATACCAAGAATGCAAAGATCATAATACTGGTGTTGACAAGACCGGTCTTGCAAACTTGCCTTCCAAGAATGATCTTGGGGCGCAATGCATCATGGGATCGGTCCTGTTCAGTGATGATGCAGCCGATATGCCCTTGATATTTGTGGCTGGCCAAGAACGACATTTGGGGATTTTTATCATCCTCCGTCCTTCTGTTCTTAGTATTGGAACTCGTCTGTGGTACTGGAAGAGAAGATGAAGTAAAATGAATGCATGACAACACAAGCATGATCAAACACCCCGTTGTTTGGGGCTGATTGACCTTTGTGTGATGAGACCTGCAGGTTCTGGGACCATTGCACATTAACCGCAGATGTAAAGCAATACAAGAGCCTTTCAGAGCTGCTTTAATTTTGTCATTTTATCAAATACTTACAATCCGGTCCCGCACAGAGCACGATGCCCGCGACTGGGTATAGGTGTGACTTTATGAAATCATTGGGGCCTGGTGTGTTTCACGCGGTATTCTAACCACTCAAGTTACTGTAGAGTGAAAAACATGCTGGCAGGGGATCAGAGACTAACGTGAGAGGCACTCCATTTTTACAAATCCCACGTCTTCAGCGAACTGTGTGAAGCAGACAGTTTGTCGTGGGTCTCTTGCGATGCTCCGTACTGAACTCTGACGCCTCCTGTTGTCTCCCTTGTGCACGGAACAGGGCAAAACGGTAAGTTGATGAGCAGAGAGATAGTCCCAGAGCTGTTTTTCAAACAGAACCCTAGCTGATCAAGAATGGAGTCATGGAAATGGAAGCAAATGCTTTCAGTGAAAGTTCCAGAGAGGAATTCGCCCCTTCCGCTGTCCTCCTGTCGAACATTTGGATGTTTTACAGTTTATCCATTCACTGCAGGACTGTGTTTTTGAAAATTAATTATTTAGGGAATTTGAAAGTTTTATAAGCAATTGTCCAATCTGTTCCAGGCAGTGTTGTTTATCAACCTGACTGTTTAGTTAGAAAAGGGAACAGATATGGGAATTATTCTTTATTGTTTTATGAGTATGACATATTTGTGTTATTTTATTACCCTCCAGCACTTGGAAGGGTCTCCATCTGTCTTTCTCCATGACTGTATCCTTGGGACTTCGGATTGCAAGCTTGCGTGTCTCCTGCCTTCCCCGCCAACGCCGTCCCGCTAGCCCTGCGCAGCCATGTAGATGTAAAACCCACTAGATGGGAGCTCAATAGAAGCTTCTAGAAACAGCCTGCCGCCGGCCCCGTTTTATGTCTCGTGACTGAATCGCGAGTGCTGTTGATGGCGCGTGAGTGATGTGACCTGACGTGGCCGGTCATCTGTGATGACGTTAGGGGCACGTCCAAAATACAGCCCTGCAACAGTCCTAAAAATGCTTTATTTATATCCGAATAACTGTCACAACAGCCGCGAAGACTACAACAAGTTTACCTCAGTATGTAAAATATCAATAAAATGGAAAGGGGAGACTGACTCTGTTGCAGAAATAGAATCAAATCCTAGCATGAGCACAACTGACCGTCTTCATAAAAAAAAAACATTATTATAAACGCTGTGTAGCTACCCTCTGTTTTACTGAATAAGTAAATTATTATTTGGTCATTGTTAATTTCCTTAGTGTTTTGTACCCAACAGGAAAATTGATGTAAGCAATTAAGAAGTTTCACTTCAATTGCAAAACAGTTTAATTCAAGTTACTGCATAGATAATGGCTGCAAGAGTTACTCATAATGGCATTAAGAATATAATTTACAAACTATTAATAAGCATGGACTTCACTTCTACCTCAAACATTAGTACAGTTGTTAAATATTTATGGGTGTTTTGACTCCTCGTTGCTGTAATGTAGAGGTAAACATACGCAGTCAATCCGCTAAACCTACTGTGCTTTTGGTGTCTCTGCTGCATCCCATAGTGACTCCGGACCCCTGCGACTCGCCAGGACTCCTTCCCCCCCTGAGGACGAGTCCCCGCCGGGCAGCCCCGAGGTCGCCCCCAACCACTCGTTAAGGCCCACCTCGCCCGGCCCGCCCCGGCCTAAGTCACCCTCGCAGGTGCTCTGTTGCTTACAGCCAACTGAGCCTCATTCTTCATACCAGACCCTTGATCATTGTTTAAGGCCCTCATTTCTCTGTCCTCTATATTGAGGGAAACTTTGACATCCTTCACTGTCAGGTCAAGCCTGGATAGTCACCAGCCTGATGCACCATGAGCATGAGGCACCCCAAGCTTGGATGAATATGGATGTCAGATACTGATGGCAGAATGAAGCTTCATGAACCATTTGCTGTATTTTCTGACTCCACTAGATGGTGCTCTCTGTTCAAAAAATGAGATCAATACATGCCCCAATGCAAACCATGGGCAATATCTAGTAGGGTCAATAAATACAGAAAATGGTTCACAAAGCCTCATTTGGTCTTCACTAGAATGTCAGGTGTCTGTGAATGACCGTGGTTGTGATTCACAGTTGCAGTTTAGAATGACCCAGATAAGGCAGGGAAGGTTAGTCGCATGTTTTCGTATTTGGTGCCTTCATGAACAGTAGGAATTTGTCAGTAATAAGACAGGAGGTTAAAATTAAATAATAAACAGTGCACCTTTTGTGGTTATTTGTAAGTGGTTACCAATCATTTGGCAAACAGGAAGTGCTCATTCTCATGCACACATTGACTCTGACGGAACACTTTTGGGGTCTTTCAGCTTAAAAAGGGCCCCCCGGTGCCACCCCCGCCCAAGGTTACGCCTACCAAGGAACTCCACCAGGAGCAGATAGTCAGCCTCTTCGACAACAGCTTCAACTCCGAGGCCACACCCTCACAGGTGAGCACCACCTTCTGGCAAGAATAGTTGAGTCACCCGTGACACTTGGGTGAAATTACAGCACTTAAGGTCCATGTCCTTTTTTATGTAAATAACAGTTAATTGGCTAAAAGATGTATCTTTTTCATTACACTTGTTTCTTGACAATGCTTGCAAATACTTGGAAAGCTTCATTTTAATAGTTAAAATCTTTTACTAATAAACATCGTAACATCGTAAGTGCTATCATCCTTTTCTGCAGAGATATACATGAGTCCACCTGACCCTATTTTACTAAGACATTTTAAGGAGGGAATTTATCTGATACTGTCTCTTTAAACAACATCCGTCATCTCAGCCATGAGGCCCAGTAGACCGAGGACAAGCCGACAGGTGAATTAATTATATATTCTGAAAAGGCAGAGGTGCGAGACTGGCAGGGCGGCCGTGTGCGTACGTGAGGCTCCATCTGACGGACTCGCGTCAATGGATCACAGGAGATCATAAGATTCATTTGACTCCCGCAGCCACGGTATACAGGCCTCTCTGCCCCCACAAGCCGTGTGAGTGTCAGGTGACATGTGACCTGTGAGAATCACAGTGGGCCTGTAGTTTCGGCGATGGCCCACTTCTCTCCCGGGAAATCATTCCCTTCCCAACCTGCTGCCTCTTAACCAATGGCATTCCTGCCCGGATATTTAAGAGGAGCCATTCCGTAAAAGCAGGAATGTTCCCCAATATGCTGTTTAATCAATTTGCGGCACTGTAGTAAGGGGGGGGGGGGGGTGTTATAATTAATGTGTTTATCACCCGAGGATAGTAAACAAGGACAGGAGGGGGGATTCTCAGCTCGCCCTCAGCACCGCACCTAACCTGCCGCAGCATCCCCACTCAGTCTTCCTCATGCCAGTTAAAAGTGGGGGTGTTCATCACCTCTGTCCGCAGGAGGGGGCAGTAGAGTTTCAGAAGCTTTCAGAAGCTTGATCATTGATCTTAATTAGGAGAATTACAGCACAGAGGAAAATCAAGGTCTTAATGGACCCACAAACAATAAATCACCCATCTTCTAATCAGGGTCAATATTGCTAAAAATATTTGCATCTAATGAGCTCGAAATGACTGTGGCCTTAGGAGCAAAAGTCACATGTTGTTCACACTTTTTTGCACGTAATGTCACTGGCAGAAGTCGGAAGTGGACCGTAGGTAGAGATCTGGCTTGCAGACAGGCAGCCTGGCAAAGAATGTTAAAATAAAGAATCTCTACTAGAAAAACAAACACTCCTTTATGGCAGAGTCCAAAAAGTACATAAAACCACAAATGGCAGAATAAAAATAAAGTCTACAAAGCAGAAGCATCATATAGACCATTATGCTAACATCCCAAAGGTTGTTGGTTCAAATCCCAGAGAAAAGTGTAACTCTTCCCTCTACAACGAAAACCATCAGACAAATTACTAAAATGTCAGCTAAACTAATTCAAGATTAAAACCAGACTGCAGAACAACGGTGGCTTATATAGGGAAGGCAGCAAAACACAACATCAGTGACCCCATGAGAGGCAGGAACAAGTAGGAGTTGACCACACTTGATTGTTTGGAGCCTGACGGAAAGCTAGTGAATCTCCAAAAGAAATGTCCAAAAGTGTTTTGACTGCTGCTCTCTGGTGGGCAACTTGGAGCTGTAACATGACGCTTCCAGATATATAAATATGAATAAATTCACCTTGTTTTCTGCTTATCCGGTTGAGAGTCTAAGGTGTGGATGAATAAATTAATTGTTATAAGGGGAAAATATTTAGTGCTACCCATGGGTGAACCTGAGCTCCCCTGAATCTCTTCTGGCCGAAAACATCATGATCCGCAGCCAAGTGCCGGGTGGTGTTGCTGTCTGTGGTTCTGGTGAGCTTGGTTGGACAGCCAGGCTTGCAGAACCACAGATTTATGGCACGTCAAGGCTGCAGTTCCGTATGATAGCAGAAACCCAGCTTTACTTGAGCTAAAAGGCCATGATCTGCAGCTTGGGACGCCTCCTGATGCTGGAATGTTCTCATTCATCCCATGCAGAAGGAGGCGGCTGGGGGATCCCTCCTGGATATGGATTTCGACCCGTTCAAGCCCGACGCCACCACCCCCATCGGGCAGACGCAGTCACCCCTGTCACAGGTGTGACCGTCGCTGTCTTCAGCACCTCACAAGGACGCCATGCTAGACCCACAACTTAAAATTGTTTAAAATTGACTTAGAGAGAATCTGATACTCAGATTTATCTATATAAGTATTGTGTTTCCATTTTTTCCGGGCATGAACGAATCACTGAATGACTGCTGTACCCACGCAGACTCTGCCTTGGGACCTCTGGACGGTAAGCAGCCCAATCCTCTGATTGGCCAGGGATGGACCTTGAGGTCACATGTCTAGTAAACAGGCTGTATGCATCGCACATTTCCCTGTGTTAACCGAATGTGCTGCTTCTCTTTCCTCAGGCACCCGCTGCTGCATCTTCTCAGCCAGTGAGTAAAGCATGCATGTTGAGGGGCCAAGGGACAGGGTGAAATGCGATTACATTACTAAGAACCCAACCCCCCACCCCCCACCCCCCGCCCCACCTCAGGACCAGGCTGGCAGCACCACCTGGATGGCGGACTTCGGCACCTCTGCCACGGCCTCCGACACAACCGAGAATCAGGCCGACAACCCTCAGGACCCCTTTGCCGGGCAGGGAGATGGACAGGCGTGGCCCCCCGCGGATGGCTGGGGGTCTGAGGCGGCGCCTGCAGCAACTGAGGAGGAGGTTAGGAGCTGGAGCCCCGACTCCACCCCAGAGGCTGAATCATGTGCTACGGGGGGAGGCGAGGCGGGGGCGGGCCAGGGGGCGGGCCACGCACAGAACATGCCGGGAATCATATTCACCAATGAGTTTGGGCAGGAGATTGAGGACATCACCGAGGGGAGCCGGCAGGGCCTGAACATGCCACAAGACGAGGCAGATGACGGCGCCAAGGGCCGGGCCGTGAACGGGTCAATGTCGGAGGGCGAACCAGCAGAGGAATGGGGGGAGAGGCAGTACCAGAGCGAGGGCTCAGGGCAGGTGCAGCCTGAGGGGTTGGAGGGCTTTGTGCAGGATGACCAAGGAGGGGCAGTACAGAGTCAGGCAGAGTGGGTTGAGGAGGGCCAAGCAGACGCTTCACAGGAGCAGAAGGGTCCGACGGGTGACTCCTGCGACTTCAGGCAGCCCGCAGAGCCTTCCGGCCAGCAGGGTGGCGACAGAGAGCCTACTAGCACGGAGGTTCTCGACTTTGAGTCGGATCCGTTTGCGGAGATTACCAACCAAGACGGTACAGAGTGGGCTGGTGACCCCTTCAACAGCGAGGAGAACCAGATGTGGCCTGATAACTGGGGGGCGAAGGCTGCCGAGGAATCCTGGGGGCCCGCCGGCACGGAGGAGGGGCCGGCAAATGGCAGCAGCTCCTCCACCGACGCCCGAGGGGACCCTGCGGGCAGCTGGGGCGGCACCGAGGCCGGAGAGGACGGCTTCGCTGCACCCGACGGCACTGGGGATGGGGAGAGGGGGGTGGGGCCCCCAGCCAGCACGGATATGGGCCTCCCAGTGACGCCCGGGTCCTCGCAGAGCCCTGGGAATGGTAGCGTGGGAAACGTGCCCGGTCCCAAAGAGACAGAGAACAACAACTCGGACCTGTCCGAAGACGAGGTCGCGAACCGCAGATACGGGAAGTTGTACCAGGAAGTAGAGGCGCAGAAGGCGGAGGAGGTATACAGCGGCCGTCCCTCCCCACACGTAGCATAGCGTAGCACAGACGAGGATCCCTCAGTCGCCCTCTCGCTCCCCTCCGATGAAAAATCTCTCCTTTTCAACTTACCCCCCGGCCCTACCTGCCTTCCCCCCCCTGCCCTCACTTTCTTTTCTCTTTATTTTTTTGTTTCTGTCATTATATGTGTACTGACTCTCCCTAATCAGGAGCTTCAGTGTTAACTGTCTCTTTCTGGTCCTGCGTAGGTGTCCGACAATGCATTTAATGGATTCTCCCAGGTAATTAGTCCTTTCAAAACTTCATGAATTCTCATACCTTGCGTAAAACCCACCATTCACTTAATGGGAATGATTATTTGCTGGTTGTTGCATTAAGCTTAGGGAAATGAAACAGATTCCCTTTGTGCAAAGACGCGACACGAGTGTATCGTTATCATATAGTAACATTTTCATAAATTACTTGTTAAAATCATGCCTTCAAGTGTTCTAACTAGCCGTGCCGTTTATAAGACTATTGCCAGCTTTTCTTTTTTGTTGCTAAAAAGCATGAAGAATGTTAAATATAGTAATAGATCGATTTCCAACAGAGATGCCACTTCAGAGTGGGCAAGCGACAATGGGCGTAACTCCTTGTGCTGTGAAAATGAAGAATAGTCATAACAGGAAAATGGCATCGGCCTCAGAATTAATCTCTGATAAGTCGAGATGTCGTGCTTCGAACGGCCTTTTTCAATTTCTATGGCTGCAGCTTGATTTCGGTGTAGCTGTGATGTCTCAGCAGAAACAGCACAAACAGACTTCACCGTGTGCACCGACTCCGTGACCTTCATCACCCCCTAATTCCCCATCGCATGGGAATTTTAATGGTGTATTACCTTAATGTGTGAAGTTTTTTTTCTTCGGTTTGTATGTCTTCATTAGTCCATGAGGTACCTTTGCAAATAATTTCCAAAGATCTATTATATTCTTTCTAACCCTTTGTTAATTAGCTTGATATCAATATGGTATTAATGTAATGTAATATCACCAGTGGCAAGTTTATGGTTTCTGGGGACCCACTCTAAATGTCACTTTTGTAGTGACTGTTTGTGGCCAACAGGGGGCCCCCCAAACTACATATTTTGAGTGGTAGTAAACACCACTGCTGAGTATGATAGCATGCGTGAAGGTGAGAAGCTGAATTTTATTGCACTGAGAAGCTGGCTACTCTTTACAGTGAGGTGTTATTGATCTGTATTCTGACTGGACGGTCTTTGTCACATACCTGCACGTGGGCTCTTATGCTGTGTCAAACTCTCTCCCCCATTAAGCTGGACTCAAGAAAGCCAGTTACTTCTGGTACTAGCGAGGGTGTGTCCGATGCTGTGGTGAGTCTACCCTATAGCCTCCTTTGTTAAGGGCTGTGTTAAGGTGTTGTTCTCATGACGTCACTGTGAGTATTTTTATTGTATGTATTCATCAGTATGTATGTTACGTTTGGTTTGTGGTCCTGCGGCATCGCTCATGTGTCATATTTTACTTTTCATTTTTATGTGCTCGTATCGCTTTGTTTTTTTTTCTTTGTTGTACCTGTCGTCTGATTTCGCGCCTATTCAACGCTGTGTGTTCATTCTTTTTTGCAGCCCTACTTGTTACTGAAATGCCAGTTAGCTGTACTTGTCATTTTTGTGCGTTTTTTTTTTTTTTTTTTCCTCCTGCTTTCTTGCTTGTGCTGTTACATCATGTGTGATTGCCCTGCATCTCCCTCACATGCCTGTGTGGGGATTCATGCGATCACTGCCTGTGCGGCTGGCTGTTTGTAGGTCAGGCACAGAGAAGGACATCCTGCATGTATTAGTTACACTCACTGCCCTGGATTTGGGTTTTTTTTTTTTTGTTTGCATATTTGCTTACTGCATGTAGAGCAGAACCTGATTGTTTATCATGCATGCTGAGATGATGTAAGGTCAGTCTAGTCCAGACTGACTTCAAGCTACTGGAACTGGGTCAGTTTGTAAAACTCACTCCTGGCTCAGTGGGAAGGTGCTAATGATCTCTACTGCTCCTCAAAAAAGCCTGGGGCAGAGACCCCTGCCCTGGAAACGGAGGTGGGTCCCGAACCCCAGCTTGACACTGCCCAGGCCGCAGAGAGCCCAGGGGCTGGTGAGGCCAGCCCTCCTGGCGACAAGGCGGCGGTGAGTCACCACCACCACCAGGGGGCGCTCTTGCTTCTCCTTTATGTCACGGCTGTCTGTGTTGCCCTCGACAGTGCCATCTGGTGCTGATGACACCAAGGTCTTGTCATTGCTTTCGCTGCTATCGCTGTCATCATCGGGATCATACTGCTCATATCATCATCATCATCGTCATCATCATCATCGTCACTGCTACCAACATCAATGTCATCGTCATCAACATCATCGACATCATCATAATCATCGCAGTCGTCATCCGTGTCATCATCATCGTCACTGTAATCAACGTCATCATCATCACTATCGTCAAAGTCATCATCGACACCATCATCATCGACACCATCACCATCAGCATCATAATCATCTCCTGTCATGTCTGCCATCTTGCCCTAAGTCTCCCTAGTGCTCCGGGATACCTGATCTGCCAGTCTTTTCATTCCACACACTTCATTTGCTTCACTGCTCTCGTGTTACATGTATAGTGTTCAGCAAAAATATTGCAAATTTATTGGTTTTATAGCAAAAAAAAGATTTGTTTCTTTGTGTACAAAAAAATATTTATCACATTAGAAACAAGCAGCAGTTTTCAGTAAAACATTAATTTCAAGTAGAAATAAACTGAGACCCAAATTATAGTTCTAATAGGATTGTTCTGAGTTAGAAAGTTCATTGAATATTTGGTGCTTTTAAATAAGTAACACCTTTGCAATCACATAAAACACCAAACATTGGTGTTTAATATCCCTTTGGGAGCCAGTGACAGTTACAATCAATGGCAAAATAGCAGTCAAAAATTATGTAAATAAAAAGAAAATGTTTGTGAGGGAGATCTGCGCAGATATGTCAAACATTTCTTGTCAATTTTGTCATGAAACCAGAGCGTTTGTTATATCCCTGTGAGCGCTTTATATCAGCGTGTATGTACAAAACATAACACACAGCCTCACGCATTAGAACATGCATCCATCATAGACACCAACGTCACCCTCTAATCACCCAAAGAATAGATGTGCGTGTTTCTATCTTCACGTCTGCACCCTCCACATGGCCCCGCCCACTCATAGCCACGCCTTCCACATGACCCTGTCCACTCATGGCCATGCTGTCTTTCATGGCCCCGCCCACTCATAGCCACGCCCCGTCACACTGCAACCCGCTTGGTCCTGACTGCAGGATGCCATTTCATCCTGTCCTGAATGACGCTAGAGGCCTCCCCTCCCATCACGGCGTTGGATCTATATTATATATTAACATTTCCCTGTCATTGCTCCCCGTTAAGGACATCCCTGAGGCAGAGGCGGGAGAGCCCCCGGTGAGTCCGGAGGCTGAGTCCACCGAGGTATGTATATGCCCCCCACCCCCAACCCACACACACACTGTTCACTCACTGCCCAAACATGGTCGTCTGCCCCTAAAAGCAAACGTGTCCATGTTGTGTGGGTGCTTTGCAGTTTCTCATGCTTGACCATCAGTTCATGTTGAGTGGGATAGTGCATAGTTTTTTAGTGTTTTGCTGGTGATTGTAACAGCATCCTGTACATTGGTGCTTTACTATACTGTAAAACACAGCACTAGGAAATAATGAGATTTCTTGTCCATCAGTTTCTACTGCATTTTAATCAACTTTTACTGCATGTTCATCTGCTTCTACTGCATGTTAATCAGCTTTTATTGACCACCAACTTCTCTTGCCTTTCCATCAGCTTCCACTTCCAGTCTACTGCCTGCCCATCGGCTTGTAATTTCTGTACATCAGTTTTCAATGCCTGTCCATCAGCTTCCACTGCATATTCATCCACTTCTAATGCCTGTTCATCAGCTTCTATTGTATGTTAATCAGCTTTTACTGCCTGTCCATCAGCTTCTACTGTCCATCAATCAACTTCGACTGCCTGTCCATCAGCTTCTACTGCATCTTAATCAGCTTTTACTGCCTGTTCATCAGCTTCTACTGCATCTTAATCAGCTTTTATTGCCTGTTCATCAGCTTCAATTTCCTGTCCATCAGCTTCTACTGTCCATCAGTCAACTTCGACTGCCTGTCCATCAGCTTCTACTGCATCTTAATCAGCTTTTACCTGCCTGTCCATCAGCTTCTACTGCATCTTAATCAGCTTTTACTGCCTGTCCATCAGCTTCCACTTCCTGTCCATCAGCTTCTACTATCAGTCAGCTTCTACTGCCTGTTCATCAGCTTCTACTGCATCTTATTCAGCTTTTACTGCCTGTCCATCAGCTTCCACTTCTTGTCCATCAGCTTCCACTTCCTCCCCATCAGATTCTACTGTCCTTCCATCAACTTCTACTGCTTATCCATCAGCCCCTGATACCTGCTCATCAGCCTGCAGTACACGTTCAATAGCTGCATCATCATTATTGTTTTTTAATAATATGAAGCTTTGTAACCACACATAACAAAGTGACTGTCGAGTGATGTTTGGGGAGGCCACGCACTTCCTATTACATTTATTAACAAGATATTTGACGTGATGATCCTATTTGTTTGTTTTATTATTTTTTTCTTATAAAATAAATGTAGCATTTGCGATTGGCAGGACATTGTAAAAATCATGTAAAATCAGTGCTGACTAAACAAGCTTGTTAAAATGCTATGTAACTTTAATGGAAAAATGCGTTTTTTTATTGTTTTATTGTCTGTTTTCAGTTTCTGGTTTTAAGTTTCTCGTTTAAAATATGCATTTAACTAGTGAAATATTACATTATCATTCTTGTGAAATGCTTTTGTATAAATCGGGACGCAGACAAGTGGCATTCTTGTTTTTTATTATTTTTGCTGGCTATATTTCTGGGTGTATTAATCAGAGAGGACATAGCAAACGGCAGATTCACCCTCAATGACTGATTCCATAAAGTCTGATTGTATCTCTCAGTTGTAACTGGAAAACAAGCTTTGATTAATACATCCTGACTTTTTAACTGTATATCAATATAATATGGTGTTGGATACATACAGAAGTTCTTATTTTGTTTTATCTATGTTTTGCCCTAGTGGTTTACGCTGCGCCGTACAAGGGAATGATCTTTATCTGAAATGACTGAAAGCCCTGGTTGAAGTGATTTCATCGCTTCAGTGATGCATCAGCCTGGTATTTTAGTGGTTGTTAGATTTATGTGTCAGTAAACACAAAAGCGAGGGGAAGCAAGAGTTTTTTCCTGAACACGTGGCACCTTTCAAGTAGCCAGCAGGCGGTCCACTTTGAGCTGTGGACTCGGGAGAA
Organism: Mormyrus lacerda; assembly: GCA_015163995.2. NCBI lineage: Eukaryota > Metazoa > Chordata > Actinopteri > Osteoglossiformes > Mormyridae > Mormyrus > Mormyrus lacerda. Next base: position 7,343,815 of record JAABNX020000090.1, on the reverse strand, counting down.
GCTTGTTCCCCCTAACATAGAAGGGGGTCTCAAAGGGGACTTGCGTCATAGGACTGGTGCAGCCTGTCATAGAGCTTGAGTCACAGTCACATGACCAGAAGCAGTTGGAGGGGGTTTCCTAGGGGTCACATGTCACATGACTGGTACTGCTTGAGACTCTTGTTGTCCAACAGCATTACAAAGAGAGATCCCAACACAATAAATAAGTGAAAATATGGAAAATAAAAAATACAGTGCAGGTGAGGTAAAAATGTCATCGTATAGCTAATTGATAATGTATTTTATCTGCATGGAGTTTTATTTAAAATACGCCATGAGGTTCCCAGAAAGTCGATGCATTTCGGATGCAGTCTTAGATAAAGATCTCATTGCTGTTACGTGTTGCATCATGGAGGAACACTAAAAGGTGACCTAGCTTGTCTGCTCCCGAGGAACCTGGTGAGATGTCATTCAGAAGTTCCTGGGTGTTTGGTTCTCGTAATCAGTGGCGACGTCCATGAAGAGCTTGCCCTAAACTGTGTGACCCAGGCTGTGTGTATTCCCCACACTCTGATCTCTCCACACATAGATGCCCCCAGCAGCCCCTGAAGAAAAAGGCTCCCCCAGTGAAGCGGGTCCCGTATCTGAGGCCCCCACCGAACCAGCCGCGGTAACTATGGCTGCTGATGTCACCGGCTGCGGGTATCCCAGGCCATACGAGAGGGCGTGGCCTGTATGAGCCTGGCCTCAGGGAGGGCGGGGCATGTCCGGTCATGTGACGCTACCTGCGAGCATGTTGAACATGTGCCTCTTCTCCCTGAATATACTCCTTCTTTTGGCCTGCTTTCCTGGTGACACTAATAAGAATTATGGGGATCTTTTCCACCACTGTAAGTGTCCGTAACTTCTTTCCAAATGTAGGAAACTGCTCAATCTGTGGAGGCAGAGAAAGGATCCCCCCCCACAGAGACTCCGGTAACTATTTTTGACTGCCCACCCCAGGTCCTCCCCCCAGTCCGGCCGCTAACTCATCAGCTCGTAGCTTGGGATGAAGCTTGGAATGAAGCTTCAAAGCCCCGGGAGACTGTCGTGCTCTGATCGTCACTGCCTAGTTTAATCCTTGTTCATGAATACTGATTCTTGATGGGGCCCATTACGGCACTCAGTGACTGACAGCGCATGATAAGCCCCGCCCACCATAGGCATGTTTTTCACATCAGATCATGTAACTCTGTTTTCATCTATTTCATACATTCTCTCCTCCTCCTTTCCTCATTCCTTCCTACGTTCCTCTCTGTAGTCTTTCCCACTTCTCACTGTGAAGGCCTCTCCAGTCTCAGCAAAGTCCCACAGTGGGCCTGTCTAACATCGCGGTTCACAGTTTGCCCATTAGGGGGTGCCATTTCTCAATGGAACCCCAGTGCTGTCTGCAGATATCAGCAGACCTTTCTGTGAGCACCCATGGTGTCGCTGATTATATGGATGATTTCTGCAGTTTGTGTTTTGAAGCCATACTGATCCTGAATCTGTGTGGTGTTGTGTATCCCTGCATTGTAACTGTAAATGTAATTATTCATTAGCTTGCTTGAATTTCGCATGAATCTTAGGGGAGCAAAGGTCAGTGAATGAGCACATGAAGACACTGACTTAATAAGTGTTTTATCTATCGCAAATGTTTAAAGTAGAAAGCCTAAGATCAGCATGGAGAAGAAGCTGAGTGAGTCGTGTGTATTTAAAATGACAGATCTTGCTTCCAGAGCTCATTTGCACGGTAGCTAAGCTAAATTCAGCTGGGGTGTGATTTGCTTGGGGTTGCAGCTTGTGTGTCAGTAGCGTTTCCTGTAATATGCAGTCACATCTACAGGGAAAGAGCGGTGCCGTGAATGGGGGAAAACCCGCACGGGTCCCGTGTGATTTATCACTTGTGGTTTCCGTGTTTCGTTAATGCTGCTGTATGGCAACTGATGAAATTGTGGATTAACTGACATGAACCCGAGTAAGGTCACCAATCCCAGGACCCTCCCTGCCCTGCAAAAACGCATCTTGGTGATGCTGATTAATTAGCCTCAGAGACATTGCTTGCTGCAGAGGACCTGCTGGTTAATCTACACTCGCCAGTCTGTGAGAACATCCCACACCCCCGCCCCTACCCAGACACAAACACTGATGTGAGAGTCTGTCAGCTGCTGAGTCACTGACTTTGGTCAAGGTCGCCCTTCCTGACCTTCCATGGGAGATCTCCATGCACCCCCTCCCCCCATATCCTGGGCATCACAAACGACTAGAGTCTGTGACACCCCCTTATAAAGTCTAGAATATGTAATAACGGGAAATATTTGAATGTCACCTCAGTGGATAGAGACGTACAATTGCATTTGTTACTTGTACTGTGAAGGATGTACCAGGTGGTATAGAATAAATAAATAAATCTGTGATATGTGGCACCGATCCACCAAACCACAACAAGCAAACTACATGTCAACTGTGAAGGACGTTGGATTTCTTTACACTAAATCTTTATAAGGGGAAATGCACAGTGGAATCCAGTGGTAAAATTATTTGTCTTTCAGAGGGCAAAGCCGGTATGTGTGAAGGTTAATTTTACCACACCTAGTAACACCAACTATACTAACTAGCCAGTCCCACCCCCTTCATGTGTCCTGACCGGTGCTGCATCATGCTCAGGTGTATCTCCTCTGGTATATGGCGCCACCTGCTGGCCATCTGCCAGAGTGCAGTGCTAAAACACTGGCCTTCATGTTTAAAATGATTTCTTAGACTGTAGCCCCTGGAGTTGAGGATGAAATCGATAAAGTTGGTGCTGAAGATACTGAGGCTAAGGAGGTACATATGCTCACCTTCCTTGAGAAATTGTGCTGATTCTGTAATGTGAAAGTTTTTCAATCGTACCAATGACTTTAAAACTTAACGTTCATACATGTTTTTGCTATTTTTCATTGTATTGAATGTTAAAGTGTGGCTCGATTTGTTCTTTGATTGGTTCTCTGTTCTTGTGACATCAGATCCCTGTGACACACATAATTACGAGCAATCTGAAATGTACTATGAAATGTGTCGACCAAACTTCCATAATTTTTAGCCTTTTTTTCAGTTTTACCTACACAGCAGACCTAATGTCATTCATTGATTATTGATTGATTATAGTAAATATTTTGATTATAGTATAATATATAATATAATATAATGGTAATATGGGCTATTAATATATGTTTTGTGTCCAAAGACATTTACTTCATGTATGTGCTGGGTTATAAAACAACACTGCAGTTACATAAGTGGTCAGTAGGGGGAGTCAACAGAGAGTGCTTATCTGTGTCTCTGTGTATGGTAATTCTCTCCCCACCTGCCTCTCAAGGAGAAGATGCCTATTCCCTCCGTGGTGATTGAGCCAGCTTCCAGCAACGAGGGTGACGACGACCGTGATGGTGACATCACCTCGCCCTCGGCGACCAGCGACAACAGCGTGACACCGGACGGCCAGGCGGCCAAAGAAATTGGGTCTCCCACAGCCTCGGACATGCCCCCTGGTTTCCTCTACAAAGTAGGCTTCACGGCTGTCTTGCTACTCTGGGGAACACTAAGAGTTTTTTTTTTGCTATATAGGTATATATAACAAAAACATAACTACATCTTAACAAATATTGTGTTAATGCTGAAAGTATTCTGGAAAGGGTAGGGCATGTCACCACACACTGTCAGCTGATTGGCCATGTAAAATGAGGCGAGTGTAGGCGGGGCTTACATCATCCTCTACTACAGTGTTGATGTGGAAGTTGGCACGCTGTGGCTCTCCAAAATTCTGTCATAGACACATGAGGCAGTAAGGTGGAACCATAGCAAAAATCACCATTGGCAAAAAAGGATTTCTGTAAACACAGTTCAGTCTTAGACTGCAATGTATGCTGTAAATTCAATGGTCCTGATTAATCAAACATCAATAAGCCAATTACATTGCTGGCTCAGAAACAAGCCAGTGTTAAACTGCTAAAATGACCACTAGGTGGCAGTGCTGCTTATTTTATGTACCCTGCACCTTACACTCCTCCCTCTGGCCACTAGGTGGAGACTCTGCATGACTTTGAGGCTGCCAACTCCGACGAGCTGGACTTGAAGAGAGGTGATGTGGTCCTTGTGATCCCCACAGCTCTGGCTGAGGACCAGGTAGGAGCAAAGGGTGGTGACCTACTGAGTATGACAAGATGGCTGCAGATTCAGACTGACAGCGAGATGTCAGGGTAGCACTGTCATCTCACGTCTCCCCAGCTAAGGCGCAAGGCCTATCCTGCTGCCCCTCAAATCAAATCAAATCAAACAAGTCCAAAGACATACAGTCAGGTGGAATAATGTCAATAAAACTTTTTGTATTGTGCAGCGTCGGTGCCTTGGGGGGGTTAACCAGCCGCCAACCTATAACCCCCCAAAAGATCATAAAAAAGAAGGATGGATGGATGCAGGGGTGTCAGAAGTATTTTGAAT
>JAABNX020000090.1:7310666-7328844 GCA_015163995.2 Mormyrus lacerda | reverse complement strand
GTGTGTGTGTGGGTGGGGGGTGGGGGGGGTCGGGGGTTAGGCTCCCAACCCCCGCGACCTTGAACAGGATCAGAAGTCACAAAAAATGGATGGATAGCATAGATCAGAAAAGGCAGTTATTTAGTTCAGCACCACCGTAATGCTGAATAGGAATCCCCCCCCCCTCTCCGAAACCCCAAAATCCACCTTCCCTTGTAGGGCAGCTCAGCTCGACGAGCCAGCAGCGGGCCGCGATCTGATTGGCTGAAACGGCCACCGCTTTTCTTCCTCCACTCGAACCAGCGGACGCCGCAGATGCCGCAGTGAGAGAAGACGCGCTCAAATGGCTCTCAGATGCGTCTTCGTCTCTGCGCTCATCTTGTCTTTCGGTGAGTGTCTTTCGTTACAACCTGCTTTTCTGAGTATTTTCCTTAATTGTGCTGATTTTCAATTTGTTTTCGCTTCTCTTAATTTCAGTGGCAGAACATGCAGCCAATCTGATCCAGAGTACAACGACACTGACTTCAGGCTCAGGGAAATCAGTAACTATTGACTGCAGTAACACCCATGGATGTGATAGTTTTCTCCATTGGTACCAGAAGAAAGATGGAGAAACATTCAAGAGGATCCTGTATGTTGCCATCGCTAGTGGCTCTGTATCAGTTGAACCAGGATTTGAGATGTTTACATCTTATAAACTTGATGGTGGCTTATTCATGCTGTTTATAAGATCGGTGAAGCCAAACCATTCTGCCACATACTTCTGTGCTTGCTGGTTTACCACAGTGATGCAAACTCAATACACAGTTCAGAAGAAACCTCAACTTCTGCCACCTGTGCTTTTAACGGAACATTAGACTAAATTCAGTGCCTTCAAAGGTATTCAGACCATTAACTAACTCTCTCATCTTGCTGAACTATATATCCTACATTGATAGTTAATGCTCAGTGACATTTTATTTATAAACACTAAAACTAAGTATTTTTTGTTAGAAAATCTTATTGCCCAGGTCTGTACCCTGTCCATCCATCCATCCATCTATCCATCCATCCATCTATCCATCCATCCATCCATCTATCCATCCATCCATCCATCCATCTATCTATCTATCTATCTATCTATCTATCTATCTATCTATCTATCTATCTATCCATTTTAACCCCTTTGTCCTATGCAAAATCATTTGGGTTCGGAGTCTATCCCAGAAGCTACGGGCACAAGGCAGGGAATAACCCAGGATGGGGTGCCAACCCGGGCACACACACACACACACACACACACACACTAATCCATAATTTAATTTATTTCTGACTTCCTTGGAATGCTCTTTAGTTTTTATATTCACAACCTAAATAATGATATTGATAATGAATTCCTGTGGGGTTTTTAATCCAAAAAATATGGCAGGTCATTTAATGAGTCACAGACTGCGGAAAAATTCAATATCGCAATCCTTTCTCAAGTGTGCAAACGTAGGGCTTCAACATCATGGGGGCTAAACACTTACGCAAACAGAAAGTTAATTACGTGGCCAGCTCAGTGTTGTGTTTGCAAGATGTTTGCCCTTCTGGATGTTTTCGTCCAGTCGAACTTCATATGCGAGTGATGTAAGTTAGTGGACTGACTCATGGTCCAGGTTCCTGACCTCGAGAAGCAACTAACTCTCATCCGACACAACAAGGAGTTAGATGAGAGAGTTAATACGCCTTTTAGGGAGATGGTGTGTGCGTCACAAGCCGGGAGGGGGAAGAATGAAAAACTGGTTGATATTGGGGGAAAAAATCACATTGCAATATTTATTCTTTCTGCGATATATATTGCAATATTGGGATTTAAAAAAAAAAATCTAATTAGTTCAATAGCTCTATTGCAGTTATAGAAAATTTCTTGAAGCAAAGCTCCGGAAGATCATAATGTCTAACTATTTAGTGTCATGTATATTTAAGTATAGCCTATCAGTTGTATCAACATTGCATGCAATCAGTACCTGACTGTGAAATCAAGTTAATTCAGTACAATTCACTTTGAGATGTCTGCATACATATGTAACAGTTCTTACCTTGTAAATAGTCTGCTTTTGTATTTAACGCGTCAGCAGCGGACCGCGATCTGATTGGCTGAAGCGGCCGCGGCTTTTCGCCTTCCGCTCTAACCGGCGGACGGTGCAGCACATGCCGCAATCAGAGGCGACACGCTCAAATGGCTCTCGGACGCGTCTTCATCTCTGCGCTCATCTTGTCTTTCGGTGAGTGTTTTTCATTACAACCTGCTTTTCTGAGTATTTTCCTTAATGGAGCTGATTTTACATTTTTTTCGCTTCTCTTAATTTCAGTGACAGAACAGGCAGCCAATCTGATCCAGAGTAAAGCAACACTGACTAGAGAGTCAGGGAAATCAGTAACTATTGAATGCAATAACGCCCACGTATGTAGCAGCTTTGTTCATTGGTACCAGAAGGCAGATGGAGAAGCATTCAAGAGGATCCTGTACGTGGACATGTCTACTGGATCTCCAACAGCTGATCCTGGATCTGAGACGTTTACAGCTTATAAGACTGATGGTGGCTTATACAAGCTGTTTATAAGATCGGTGAAGCCAAGCCATTCTGCCACATACTTCTGTGCTTGCTGGGTTTACCACAGTGATGCAAACTCAATACACAGTTCGGAAAAAAACCTCAACTTCTGCCACCTGTGCTTTTAACAGAACATTAGACTAAATTCAGTGCCTTCAAAAGTCTTCAGACCATTAACTAACTCTCTCATTTTGCCGAACTACATATCATGCACCGGCAGTTAAATCTCAGTGAAATTTCATTTATAAACACAGAATCTCATAAGTATACATTGTTAGAAATTTTTGTACCCTGTCCATCCATCCATCCATCTATCTATCTATCCATTTTTAACTCCTTTGTCCTATGCAGGATCATTTGAGTTCGGAGCCTATCCCGGGCAGGGGATAACCCAGGATGGGGTGCCAAGCCATCACAGGGCACACACACACACACACACACAATAATTGATAATATAATTCATTTCTGACTTCCTTGGAATGCTCTTTAGTCTTCATATTCACAACCTATCTAATGATCCCTTAACTGTGGGGTTTTTAATCAAAAAAATATGGCAGGTCTGTTAATGAGTCACGGCCTGAGAAAAATGTTAATATCTCAGCAGAGCAATCCTTTGTCAAGTGTGCAAAAGTAGGGCTTCAGCATCATGGGGGCTAAACACTTACGCAAACACGTACGTTTCATTAGATTTTTTTCATTATCATAAACAGTGCTTGAAGTGGGAAAAAATAAGTGCAGAAACTCTAATTTTCTGACATTTGACATTTGTGCGGTGAAAAACAAATCAAGTTTTTAGGATGTGTTGGTTCAAAAACTATTTCAATTTAATCATTCTTCCAAGCAATAACCTATAGGCAGTCCACGCTAGCATGATTAGTTCATGGACCACCAAAGACGACCACCACTTCCGTTTAATGTATCTTTTTTATTGAGTTTTTCAGTGAACAATGCCATCATGATATTCACAGTATAAATTGCAACAGTTTGCATTGCTTCCCTGATGCGATTGGTTGGGACTCAGTGGACGCATATGATAGGGCACTGTCGTGGCTTGTGGGTAATGTAGTCTTTTATCGGCCTTGTGATATTGTCTATTCTCGGGCCACTGTCGCTGCGTCGAATCAGCTTCAGTAAGTACCGGAATGCAGAAAAAAGTGGCGGGACCCAAAAGACGAAAATACAGCGTTCCGCTGCGTTCCGGCCCACTTCAAGCACTGATCATAAAGCATTAATTACATCCTTATGTCAACAAGGAGGGGCTTATAGTCGTTTTATTGTGTAAGCCGTTTTTTTGAGGGACATGTCATAAACACAAAATATAAGAACATGTTTACTTGCAAAGGCTGTATAGGGGAATATAATGGCACATCTTTATTATTATTATTGTTATTAATAACAATAATAAGAATAATAATAAAGGCCTGAACTGGTGACTTTCCAATCACAAGCCAGAGTATTAGAGTGCTTAGACATATACACTGCCACTCACTCAATGGGTGAAAGCCTTTAGTTTGAAAATAAGAAAAAATGACCACTGTAGTGATGTCATACAATGAAGACTGCGACGGGTTAAAGAACTGAAACGCAAACTCCTCCCTTGCTGACCGAAGGACACCTCGAACTCGGGAAAATCAAGATGTCCAAATAATCAAACTCCGGCGTCTGCGTTACTGTATTTTAGCGACACCTCGTGGTGGAATAAATTTGCGTGTGTTTTAACGTGTATAACAAGTATTTTTATACCTGTGATCCAGGATCACTATAATAAGTAATGTCTACATGCAAGGCCTATATGTGTGCAGACTGTCTCGAATTAAAAATCTCACGGCAGCCGGCTAAAATAAGTTGGCAATACAGCCGATGCCGTTTCCTACAACTGCGGCGTGGGAATTTTATTGTGTTGACGTGTGACACAAAAACGTGACACTGATCAGTTCTGTTTAGCCAGTTTCACATTTCTGAAAAGCCAACAATGTGGAGCCAGGTGGCCCAGAATCATTAGTGTCAGCATTAATTCAAATGAATGTATACACATGGCCTACGTCTATATCGCCATAGGTCTACACATCACATACAGCAAACCAGGAATTGTAATCTAATACTCCATGTTTGAGTTCTACAGGATTCAGCGAACCTTAAATATCGTAGGGTTTTAAAAGTAAGATGTGCAGTCTGTGCCCACAACGGTTAGTGTTTAGAAGTACGGCTAATCTGATCTCCTTCATAATGAAATATACGGGGATATTCTGCATTATAAAGATTCACATAAGTATCACGATCGACGACATAGAGTTACGACAAGAGGTGCGGTAAAGCTTTCGGCGTCTATAACTATTAGGCCTAAATACTGTACAACTGACTGTTGTAATTCAAGGCTTGTTGGTTAGTAACACTGAAAACTGTAAGGCGGAGACAAAAATAAAAGAGAAAGGAAAACGATGACTTGAGCCCAGCCCCGCATGCATGACGTCTGGTTTCTGTCACGTCCCTCAATCGAGAGCCAGAGAAACAAAAGCTGAACAAGCAGTGAGATAGGAGCAGTTATTGAGGGCCGTGGGATCGAAACCAACATGTGTCCTGTGGTTATTATTTCATGCTTGTCATTCATCTTCGGTGAGGTTTTAGTCTTTTTTCTACTCGCAAAACTGCCACTGTTATACATATTTATTTTGTAATCGGTAATTAATTGAAAAAATTGTGAAACTGCCCTATTTTCATGTTAGTAAGACATTATTATTCCATTGTAGGGTTTGCATCGTCCGAAATCAAACAGAGTCTGGTGGTAATGGGTAAAATAAATAGAGTGGCGAGGGTCGAATGTGAAGTATCAATCTCCTTGAATGATAACCCCCTGCATTGGTACCAACGGGTACAAGGTGGGGCTCTGCATCGTGTTTCTTACCTACCAGCTGGGTCGGGCAGCCAACAAACCGATCAAGGCTTCACGGCGGCAAAAGTTGGCAAAAAAAGTACATTGACAATTTTAACGGCGAAAGAAACTGCTGATTACTACTGTGCCTACTGGGAGACCCACAGCAAGAACATTAAGAGGAAGTTAAGGCAGAAACAACGCCAGCAAAATGGTGCAAAGACAGCGGGCTGCGCCGCGTTGAGGCTCCTGCCTTTTTAATGACGAATACACTGTTAACTGCCGCTTGTTGTTAATACCGACACCTCAAACATCTTTAAAAACTTCCATTTTCATCTTAAGATACAAATCCATCCACCCTATGAATCCTAAATGAAACGTTCAACACCACTGCAGTCTGGAAGGTTATATTGGGTATTTATGAATCACCCGCCTCTCCTTTGTTAAAAAGATCAAGGGGGTACGGAGATTATTGTAACATTTATTGAATTCAGGACCGTCCGCTGAGAAAGGTGCTAAAACATTACTAAAACATACTGCTATAAATATTTATCTCTGCGCCGAATAGACTCATGAAAACAAACAATGGACGATTCAAGTTAAAATACGCACACATTACTCAGTGCCTGGTTTTCATACAGACTCGGGCAAGAATAAACAAATTAAAGAAAATAAATCAGTCCATCTTACCATTCCTGTCACCAACGCCATATCGTACTGATCTGACTCTCACTCTAACAAACGGGATCGTTGCGCCTGTCTGTCTGAAGGAAGACGTACAAGCTGGTCCTGCCTGTAATTGGTTAAGACTGACGAGACGTTCGCACAGGCATCTTAGACATCCCAATAATTATTATTATTATTATGGTCTTAGTGATCTGTGTGTGGAATTTGCTTGATGTCGTTGTGCGGTTTCCTGCGGGCACTCCGGTTCCGACCCCCCACGGTCCAAAACCATATTTAAATTGATTGTATCTGCCAAATAGCCCGTAGGTGTGCACGTCTAAGTGAATGATGTTTGTGAGAGGGAGAAACAGGGAGAGAGCGTGTCCTGTGTTGTTCTCTGCCTTGCATCTACAGGCTCTGGGATAGACTCCGGGCCCCCAGCAACCCTGAATACAGGATAAGCCGTTACAGATAAAAATATTCAGCGCAATATTAATGTGTAATAGGACTCCCTCCCAAACCCCAAAATCCACCTTCCTTTATAGCGCAGCTCAGCTCGACGCGCCAACAGCGGGCCGCGACCTGATTCGCTGAAGCAGCCGCCGCTTTTCTTCCTCCGCTCGAACCAGCGGACGGCGCAGCAGATGCCGCAGCCAGAGGCAACGTGCGCAAATGGCTCTTAGACGCATCTTCGTCCCTGCGCTCGTCACTGCGCTCCTCTTCTGTTTCGGTAAGGGTTTTTTGGCTACAATGTGCTTTTCTATAACGGAACTGTATTTCACATTATCTTTTCTCTTTATTTCAGTGGCAGTGCATGCGGCCCTGGTACAGAGTAAAAACACATTGTTCAAAAACGTGAGTAAGGCAGTAACCATTGATTGCAGTGACACTACAGGATGTTACAGCTATCTCCACTGGTACCAGAAAAAAGATGGAGATGTGTTGAAGAGGATCCTCTATATGCCAATCTCTGGTGGCAAACCAGAAGCTGAAAATGGATTTGAGAAGTTTGAAGCTAAAGTTGATAGAGGCACATTCAGGCTCATTATAGGCATGGCGGACGCCAGTCATTCTGCCGTGTATTACTGTGCCTGCTGGACGTATCACGGTGATGCAAACTCTACACCAGGCTTGGCAAAAAGCAGAACTGAACTTCTGCCAAGTCTAGCTCAGTGAGAGCCTTTGAGTGAATACCCCAACCCACTAAGCCACATATCAGCCCCAAATCTATGACAAATTCTCTCTTTCCAGGATTCAAAAGTTAAATGTCATATGCACAGTAAACAAACAGTTACACAATACAATGAAAATCTTACTCTACATGTCCTTCTGGCCACCGGTAAACATAAAATAAAGACAAAACACAAACACAGATTTGGGTGCTTCAGTAAGACAACAAATATGAGTCTTCCACTGAATGAGCAATTTAGTATCTGCAATTCTAATCCAGCTTTCAGTGGTTCTGGTGAAAATGGGCTTTGTTAAGATAACCTGGACGATTCAGGTGTAACTGAATCAATTGTTGTATGGTGTACAATATTTCATAGGATGCTGAAAATACCAGTTCTGGATACGTGAAATGTACGACAACATGTATGATATTGTACAATAGAGTAAACTGTATTATTATAAATATTTTTTTAACCAAAATTGTTATATAAATGATTTGGAGTGGACGTGAGATTTATGTGTCTTTTTATATATATAAAAAAATAATAATAATAAAAAAGTCGAGATCAGCAGGGGACCCCAGAAAGAGTGAGGCCCAGGGTTAATCGACCTTGTGTACTGTGCTACACAATTTTATCTCTGAGGCGTTTTGACTAATAGTTTCTATAATGCTATCAAATGTTTCGTCAGTGCATTTTAGCGACACCACGTGGTGGAATAGATTTAATAGATTTGCACTCGGAGTTTTATAAAAAAAATCTGTGAATGCAATCAAAAGGGTAAAAATGCAACAAAATCTCATATTTGGGTTGGTTACTTATGGTTAAAGTAGAGGTTGAGGGTGTCGTGATTGGGATTAGGGTTTTCCCCGTAGAAATTAATGGACGGTCCCTGTTTAGATAGCAAGACCAACTTGTGTGTGCGCGTGTGAGTGATAAGTAATTATGCTGAGTATCCAGGATCACAAATAATGATGCAAAATAATAATCTCTAAATGTACGATGTATGATGGTCTGATATATGATAACATTAGCAAGCTCAGGTCTTAGGTCTCAAACCCAGGAGGGGATGTCTACTCCTTAGAACATCTACACTAAGCCTGAACTTGCAGATGGTGTCCGAGCATGGTGGAGCCAGGTGAACCCTGGGAACCCGTAGTGTCGGCATTATTTAGAATGAATGGACAGCCTACACCGTAAAAAGTGCCCGTAAAAAATACGATAAACATACCTTAAATGGCGACGGAAAAATACCGTAAAACAATCAGGTAAAATACCGTTTCGAATATAGAAAAAGAACTGTAAATGCAAATACGAAATATTTCTGTTTTTAATACATTGTTTGACTGTTCAATTTTTAAAAACGCCGTAAAAATACTGTAAAATACCTTAAATGATAACGGAAAATACTGTAAATATCAATCAGGTAAGATACTTTTTAAATTATATACATTATTTGTAAGTATAAAATTTATCTTTATTCAGTACGATTTTAGTTGTAACATGTATTATTTTTTTGGAATTCAGTTACTGCTGTAATCTGTAACACGATAATGATTTGCCTAATTCATGTTTATTTGTCTTAGACTTTGCATGTGTCCCAGCATGCCGCACTGTCGTGCTGTCTATGTCATGCATGTAGTTAATGTTCCAGGTTCCATGCATTGTGTGCGCTGTACTGGTGCCCCGCTTAAGTTTAAGCTTTATCCCTGTGTGTTTGACTGTGTATAAGTTACCCACCATGTGTAGTTCCCATTGTTCGTACAGTGATCCTCCCCCTGTTCCTCCAGTTACAAGTAATTACGAATATTTTTGTATGCTATTATACAAGCAGGTGTTTTGGTGGTTGGTGTTATTCAGTCTTGTTAGGCCTACGAATTTCAGCTGGAGTGCATTTGTGACGTGGCATCATGGCCGGAATCAGCGGATACTAGAGTACAGTAGAAAATCTACACCTGTACATTTTACAGTTACAATTTGTAGCTTTTACGGTTTTTAACCGTTAGTTTCACATGAAAATACATGATATTTTAATCTGAACGTTTGGAAATATACGGAATTAAACGGATTTTATTATACAGAATAATAATATGCACCGTATTACATTAAACAGTACCACTGTAATTTTTACGGTGAAATTCTGGATACCGCAGCTATGCCAGTTTTTTTTTTTACCGTAAATTCAACGGATTTTTTTGTACAGTCTACATATAGACTGCATGCTAATCATCATGTGCATGGATAACATACAGCACAATTGGGAATATTAATACACCAGTCCGAGCTGGCCTTCGGTGTTTTGGGTCCTTGGTTGAGATTCTGCTGAGCTGCCCCCTTCCTCTCCCCAGAAAACAAATTTTGTCAATCAATTTATATTAAATGGCTGTGAACTACAGCGAGCTTGCATCCGTTTCACAAGAAAAGCATTACATTTTAAAACTAGTGTAAATAAGAGTGCAATCAGAGATATTTTGATATTTTTTCACTATTTTTTTCATTATAGAGATTCAAGTACGCAGTACCGTGCAGAGGGACAGGTACTCGACGCCTTTGACACACACATAAAAGGCTCCTCCGCCTTTAAAAGGAGACACTCTAAATAGTTTGGGCAAAACGGGCAGGTACTCCGGCTCGGGGAAAAATGGAAGGAAACCGCGGTGACTTGAGCCCAGCCCCACATGACGTTTGGTTTCTGTCACGTCCCTCAATCGAGAGCCAGAGAAACAAATGCTGAACAAGCAGTGAGACAGGAACAGTTATTGAGGGCCGTGGGATTGCAACCAACATGTGTCCTGTGGTTATTATTTTATGGTTGTCATTCATCTTCGGTGAGGTTTTAGTTTTTTTTTCTATACTTGCAAAATTGCCGCTATTATCATTTATTTTGTCATCGGTAATTAATTGAAAAAAATGCGAAACTGCCTTCTTTTCATGTTAATGAGACATTATTATTCCATTGTAGGGTTTGCATCGTCCCAAATCAAACAGAATCCGGTAGTAATGAGTAAAATAAACAGAGTAGTAAGGATTGAGTGTGAAGTGCCAATCGACCTGAATAGTAACCCCCTGCATTGGTACCGACGGGTAAGAGATGGGGCTCTGCACCGTGTTTCTTACCTACCAGCTGGGGCTGGCAAACAAGAAAGTGATACAGGCTTCACGGCGACAAAAACCGTCAGCGGAAATGGCTATAAAAGTGTGCTGACTGTCTCAAAGCCGAAGCCGGATGACACCGGTGATTACTACTGTGCCTACTGGGAGACCCACAGCGAGAACATTAAGAGGAAGTCAAGGCAGAAACAACGCCAGCAAAATGGCGCAAAGACGCGTTGAGGCTCCTGTCTTTTTAATAACGAATACACTGTTAAGTGCCGCTTGTTATTAATACCGACATCTTAAACATTTTTATAATTTACCCTTTTCATCTTAAGATACAAATCCATCGACCATTTGAAACCTAAATGAAAAGTTCAACACCACTGCAAGGTGAAAGTTTACATTGGGTATTTAAGAATCCCATCCATCTCTCCTTTGTTAAAAAATTCAAGGGAGCCCGGAGATTATTATAAAATTTGCTGACTATAGGATTTTAGCCGCTCGGAAAGGTACAACACAAAAACAAACAACATGCTGAACCTTTAGCTCTACGCACATTAGAATGATGCACATAGAAAAATGCACCATTTACTGTAAGTTAAAACAGAAAGAAAGATTCCACTGAAATACCACTATTTGCATGTTATACATCTTCAAATCGAAATTATTATTTTTTTCATTAATTTTTAAAAAAAAAATCTTTTTCAGCACTAAATCTAATAACAAATGTATTGAACTTTTTAAAATGTGCACGGATCAAACTTTAATTTTTTCAAGATTTCTAAGTGGAGGATGGTTGCACTTTACTCAGTCCTGTTACAAAAATCTCAAGCAGCTGTTTAAATATAATTTGAAAATAATATCAACTACCTCTTTTGTATTCCCCTCAATAAAGTCTTTAAAAAAAATCAATAAAAAAAGATTATGTCATGACCTACGCGTCCAGTCCTCGTGTGTGCCACGCCCCCTCATCATCCACGTGTGCTTCCCCGATTGTGCCCAGTTGTTCCCCGTTAATTCGGCTTGTTTCGTGTATATCAGTCCACGTCCTCCTCAGTCTTTTGTCGGCCATTGTTGTATTGTGCGTCGCTGTCAACCCCGGTTTCCCCTAATAAACCCTCGTTGCCCGTCATTCTGCCTGCGAGCCTCCTCCTTCGGTGCGGCTTGCCTACTCGCTCGCCGCCGTACGTGACAGGTTGCATGTTCAAAAGTTAAATTTGTGGTTACAAAAATCACTATATATGTGTACAAAGTTGTGCTTTTCTCCTTAATGAGTAACAGGAGTTGCATCAGAAAATTAGCAAATCCATGAACCACAGCCACGTGTCATCAGTACTAATATTATGATAACATTGAGCACATTCAAGAAAGTGAGAGAACTTACTTTTGATTTCCTTATGGTCTTCAGGCAACTGAGATGATGCAAGCTCCTACTGAATACACTACTTGTGGAATGTGCCATTTTTTTAGGGGTGGAAATGTATTAGGGTAGCAGGACTGAGTGAAAACCTGAAAACAATAAAATGTGTATTTTCACTAGCATATTACTTATTACAAAGAAAATGTATTTAAAGCATAAATAGGAAATACCTTCATAATAATAGAAAAAAAAGATTTTTGAAGGTCGTAGTTTTCATTAATGCAAGCTGATCCTACCTGTAATTGGTTAACACACTGACATGGCGTTCGCACAGGCAGCTTAGACATCCCAATAATAATGCTAATGATTAATATTATTATTGTTATTGTTATTATTATGGTCTCAGGGTTCTGTGTGTATGGAGATCCAGAGAAGGTCCGGGCCGTGGCTGAGTGACCACAGTCACAGTCTCGGAAGGAATTACAACGCTTTCTTGGTTTTGCTAATTTTTATCGGCGTTTTAGCCGTGGGTATAGCTCAGTAGCCGCACCTCTTACTGCTTTGACCTCTACTAAGGTCTTGTTTCAGTGGATGGATGCGGCCCAGAGAGCTTTTGTTGACCTTTGTGACTGTTTCACCTCTGCTCTAGTCCTACAGGTGCCCGACCCATCACGGCAACTCAGTGGAGGTTGATGCCTCAGGAACTGGGGTTGGGGAGGTGTTATCCCAACGCTCCTGGTCGGACAACAGCATCCCTGTGCTTTTTTTTCCGGAAACTCACTAATGCTGAGAGGAAGTACCGGGAGTTGCTTGCTATCAAGCTCACCTTAGAAGAATGGAGACAGTGGTTATAGGGCACCCCTGATCCTTTTTTGACTGACTTGATCCTGACTGACCATAAGAACCTGGAAAACTTGCCGTCTGCTCAATGGGTCAATACTCGCCAGGCTAGGTGGTCCATGTTTTTTAACCATTTCAATCTGATTTCATACAGACCCAGCTCCAAGAACAGCAGGCCAGATGCCCTGTCCCCGTCAACATGATGTGAGTGAGGTGGAGGAGAAGCCCAGACTTGTTCTGCCCACCACATGTTTCATTGGAGCAGTCACATGGAGTATCGAGGAGGCAGTCCGGGCGGTTCAACCCATAGTCATTAGACCACCAGAGGGGTGCCCATCCAAGTGTTTAATCGTGCCGGAGTTCTTGCGCTCCCGGGTCTTTCAGTGGGGACATTCTTCTCTCCTGGCCTGCCATCCAGGGGTTCACCCCACATGGGCTCTACTTGGGTAGAGGTTTTGGTGGCCTTCCATGCTCCGGGATATTCGTAGTTTTGTGGCCGCGTGTGACACCTGTGCCCGGAATAAGAACCCCTCTCGTGCTCCAGCTGGGTTCTTGCTACCTCTTCCCATCCCTAGAAGCCCCTGGTCTCATGTAGTGGTCGATTTTGTGACCAGTCTTTCCCCCTCCCGGGGATACACAGGGGTCCTTACGGTTGTGGACCGGTTCTCTAAGGCAGCCCATTTTATTCCCATTCCTAGATTGGCATCTGCTAAGGAGACGGCACAACTATTAATCGAGCACGTTTTTAGGCTCCATGGGTTACCAATGGATATTGTGTCTGACAGAGGCCGACAATTTGTTTCTCGTTTTTAGAGGGAGTTTTGCAGGCTGCTTGGAGCCACAGGGAGTCTGTCCTCTGGGTTTCACCCCCAGTCCAATGGTCAGACGGAACAGTTCAACCAGGACCTGGAGCGGATGCTGTGTTGTCTGGCCTCCCACTCACCTGCAACATGGAGTTCCTACCTGACCTGGGCTGAATACACCCATAACCCGTTGCCAGTGTCATCTACGGGTTTTTCTCTCTTTCCATCCTGCCTAGGGTACCAACCACCCCTGTTCCCATCCTTGGAGACAGAGGTCACGGTCCCTTCTGTCCACCAGTTTTTATGCTGTTGCCATCGCACCTGGAGGATCGCCAGGACTTCTTTGCTGCACTCCAGAGCCCGGATGGAGAGGTACACTAACCAACGACGGTCCCGAGCACCTCCCTTGCGGGTTGGACAACTGGTCTGACTGAACACCAGGGACCTTCCCATACATGTGGTTTCACGGAAGCTGGCTCCTTGTTTCGTGGGACTTTTTCCTATTACTAAGATTGTCAATCCAAGCCGCTATGCATAGGATACACCCCACTCTTCATGTCTCCCTGCTAAAGCCACATGCTGTTAGTCCCCTGGTGTCTCCTGCTCTTCCTCTTCTTCCACCAAAGCTGATAGGTGGGGATGCAGTTTTTACGGTATGTTGTCTGCTGGCTGTCTGTCGCCGGGGTTGTGGATAGTCGTACCGGGTGGATTGAGAGGGTTATGGGTCTAAAGAACAGTCATGGGTGCCGGCTCGACACATACTGGACCCCTCTTTCATCGCAGATTTCCTGCAAGCCCACCAGGGGGAAGGGAGGGGGGGAGTTTATGCGTCCACCAGGTGGCGGTCTTCGGGAGGGGTACTGTCACGGATCAACACCGGGGATCCCCAACTGACGTCAAGAAGACCACACCTCCGGGGATTCCTTGATCCACCTTTCTCCGTTTTTACGAGCTGTCAATTTTGCGCAGCTCTACTGGGTTGTCCGGTTTCTCCGGTTTTCAGTGCAGCCATCTACCGCAAGCTGTGCCAGGTTTTCCAATTAAGGGAGACTATTTCAGCCATCGGATCTTGCACTCTGATGTGAGATCTTCTTGAGTTTTCTCTGAGTTTGAGCATTTTTTCGCCTCTGAGTTTTCTGACCCGTGTTCTGCCTCATTCACCCCGAGTTTCTGTTCAGCCCCATTGATGCCTGACGTGAATCGCCTGACCGCTGCCCGTACCCTGACCACGAGCCTTGCCCAGCCCCAAGATCTACTCCGCACATCGCCCGACCCCAGCCTCCCCCATGACAACGATCCTGTCAGCTTCTTGAGTTTAACCGCATTCTTTCCATTAAAGTCTCTTCGCATCTGATTCCGCGACAGCGTCCTCTTTTCCCCGACTAAACCCTTGTTACTCCGACAAATATAAAACGAATATAAGTAAAGGAATGCAGGTGTTCTGCCCTGAATATGTTTTATATGCTAAAGACATTAAATCGTTTGTTGAAAAGTTTGGGATGTTAAATACATAAATGATACTGGCGCTTTTATTTTGAAACCTACAATGGCAGAGGAACAGGAAGTAGGAAAAACTGTAAAAAATGTATAAAGGTGAGATCGTATGTAAGTAGTTTCTGCTGTGTAATCTAAGTCAATCCACGTCGGGCGTCCTTCAGAAAGCAATGGCTGCAAGTGTTACATATTTTTAATAGCTTAATGTGTAGTGCTCATAAGCTTAACATTATGTGCTACCCATCTTGTTGTGCACTATGTTTATGTTAATGTCAATCATCATAACTACCTGTTATATACCTAGTGGTTTAAAATTTTTCAGATTTTACAATTATCTCCGGGCTCCCTTGACCTTTTTAACCCTCTGGGGTCTAGGAGTAGGGAAGACACTTTCAATGACTGGGGCATGATTACATGTTTCTTTAAATATCATAAACTTAATTCATGGCAAATAGATTATTTCTTATATAATCGTTTTGGCATTAAACTCATCTTAATCTTAGTGTACTTTGTACATATATCAGATTTATGTTAAGCATTATGATTTACATGTTACTTATATAGGAGGCCGTAAGGTCATTTTGTATCTTTTCCTCTAGTTTCACTCTAATTGAGTGTTGTCATCTTGACTTATCTGTGGTGTATGAGGTCATTAAAGGAGTAAGTCCGCTCTCTCACCTGACTCTTGAAAAGGAGTTTGTGCTGGCTGTTTATCTATTGTTAACACTTGGGAAAGAAAACATAGAGAGAACAGCACAGTGGGTAAGATCGCTGATCCCCCCCCTGATGTGACGAAAGTACAGATGGTTGTGCCTGTTATTTTTAGTTGGGGTGACAACACCACATCCCCTTAGAGAAACTGTCTCATTCTCTGATGGTAAGAGGAGATGAAACGTCTCTCGGCCAAACCATCCGCATCATCCCTTTAACTCTAAGGGTCGGGATTCTCCATACAGAAACCATCTAGTTTATGATTATCCCCTCTTTGTGAGACAAAATAATATTAGGCTTCGCTTGGGTAAGACAGCACAATGCCAAAATTTACTGGAGAACAGGTGACATCCAGGCCTGGTCCAAATGCTTTCTGAAGTGTTTGTCCCTGCCCTGCTGTGTTTCCTTTATTGAGAGCTCTCTACCTGAGGATTTATCCAATATCCCTGAGCCTTCTCGTGATTTCCATCGGGTATTCAGCAAAGTCCAGGCTTATGGGCTTCCCCCTTACCACTCCACTGACTACGCCGTTGACCTCCTCGAAGGGGTGACCCTGCCCCGTGGGCGCCTTTTCTCCCACTCTCGACTTGAGGAGGAGGCCAAGAAGACCTACATCCAAGAATCCCTGAGACAAGGTATCACCCGCCCCTCCACCTCACCTGTTGCATCTGGATTCCTTTTGTAGTCAAAAAGAATGGAGGACTCTGACCCTGTATAGATTAGCGGGAGTTAAATGCCATTTCCAAGAAATGTCGAGAACCCCTACCGTTGATTCCTTCTGCCTTGGAACAGTTTGAAAGGCCTGTATATTCACCAAATTGGAATGTGACAAAGGTCACGAATGGAAGACTGCGTTCCTCACCTCTACTGGTCAATATGAGTACCGTGTGATGCCCTATGGGCTTTGTGAGATATGCTACACCTATTTGTGATTACCTATATAGATTTATTCAGAAACAGAAGCTCAACACATCCTCCATGTACGAAAGGTACTTCAAAGATTAGCTGATAACCAACGCCATGTTAAAGGTGAAAAATGTGAATTTCATTGTTCCCCCGTTAAATTCCTGGGGTACGTTATTACGGCGGGTGGGGTTGCTATGGATGAAGAGAAAATAGCCGCAGTACGGGGTTGGCTGCAGCCACCAACAGTGAAGGACCTTCAGAGGATTCTAGGTTTTGCAAACTTTTATCGCCGATTTATATAGGGGTTTAGTACTTTGGCTGCCCCACTCACTGATCTTTTGAAGCAGGGTGGGAAGAGGCTGATGTGGACAATGGAGGCTCAACTTGCCTTTGAGCACCTGAAAAAGCACTTTTGCTCCCTATCCAGGTCGAAGTGGATGCCTCAGAGGTGGGTATAAGAGCAGTTCTCAACCAAAAGGACCCCCAAATGGGTAAGGCCCATTTATGTGTGTTCTTATGCAAGAAACTGTCCGGCACCGAACACAAGTAGAACGTGGGGAATAGGGAACTACTTGTGATCAAGGTAGCCCTAGAGGAATGGAGACACTGGCTGAAGGGGGCCTTACACCCCTTTCAGGTGCAAACCACTCATCGTCACTTGCAGTACCTCAGAAATGCTAAACGTCTTAATGCGCTCCAGGCACGCTGGGCTCTCTTCTTCACTCACTTTGACTTCCATGTCATCTACCTCCCTGGTTCCAAGAACATCAAAGCGGACGTCTTGTCTCATTGTTTCCCTTCCACTAAATCTTCAGAACCTATTTCGCTTATACTTCCCTTCTCTTGCTTCCTAAGCCCTATTATCTGGGATCTGGAACAACGCCTCCAGGAGTTCAATGGATGCACTCTGCCACCTCTCGAGTGTCCCCCTGAAAAAACCTACGTCCCGTCCCAGCTGCACAATGAGATTCTTCAGTGTCCCTTGGTTTGGGACACCTGGGGTCAAGGCAACAGCTCGACTGGTGGGGAGACACTACTGGTGGCCCGGGTGGTGAAGAGAGATAGAGAGGTATGCATTATCCTGTCCCCTTTGTGCCCAGAATAAAGTCACTAGTGATCGCCCCTCTGGATTTTTACAACCCTTAACAGTGCCTACCCATCCCTGGTCACAAATTGGAATGGCCTTTGTCACAGATCTGCCCCACTCCCAAGGACACGCTACGATATTGACCCCGGTTTTCAAAGATGCGTTGCCTGGTTCCACTGCCCAAACTGCCATCCTCTTTAGAGCTGGCCAACTTGTTACTCCGGTGTGTTTTTCGGAATTATGGGTTGCCAAAAGATATTGTCTCAGATAGAAGACCTCAATTTTCTTCCTGGGTATTCAAAGCTATGTAATAAAAACTGAATATTTCCTTGAGTCTCTCCTCAGCATACCACCCGCAATCCAATGGCCAGGCAGAAGGAACAAACCAGGAAGTGGGAAAAAACGCTTTGTCTGATGTGCAGTTCACAACCCCAGGGAATGGTCCAACTTTCTTCCCTGGGCAGATTACATCCACAATTCCCGGCCTGTGACCCCCCACGTGTGTCTGCGTCATCGGACTGACTCTCAGCAAAATAACGATCTCCAAATGTACGATGTATGATGGTCTGATATATGATAACATTAGCAAGCTCAGGTCTTAGGTCTCAAACCCAGGAGGGGA
>JAABNX020000090.1:7293435-7310566 GCA_015163995.2 Mormyrus lacerda | reverse complement strand
AAACAAATTTTGTCAATAAATTAATATTAAATGACTGTTAACTAGCGAGTTTGCATCTGTCTTTTGATATTTTTTCATTGTAGAGATTCAAGTACGCAGTACCGTGCAGAGGGACAGGTACTCGACGCCTTTGACACACACATAAAAGGTTCCCTCACCTTTAAAAGGAGACACTCTAAATAGTTCGGGCTAAAGGGGCAGGTGCTCCGGCTCCCAACCCCCTGCACGCGCTTGCAAGTAAGTATATCACTTTCTGTGACACTGGAATAATTTACAAGGTTTGGTGAAAATTTCAGTGTTTATAGCTGTTAAATACAACCGACTGTTTTAATACACGGCTTGTTGTTTAGTAACACTGAAAACTGTGAGGCGGAGACAAATTCAGAGAAAAAATGGAAGGAAACCGATGACTTGAGCCCAGCCCCACATGACGTTTGGTTTCTGTCACGTCCCTCAATCGAGAGCCAGAGAAACAAAAGCTGAACAAGCAGTGAGACAGGAGCAGTTATTGAGGGCCGTGGGATTGAAACCAACATGTGTCCTGTGGTTATTATTTCATGCTTGTCTTTCATCTTCGGTGAGGTTTTAGTCTTTTTTTTCTACTTGCAAAATTGCCATTATTATACTTATTGAGTTTCTCGTTGGTAATTAATTGAAAAAAATGTGTAACTGCCTTCTTTTCATGTTAATGAGACATTATTATTCCATTGTAGGGTTTGCATCATCCCAAATCAAACAGAATCCGTTGATAATGGGTAAAATAAACAGAGTAGCAAGGATCGAGTGTGAAGTGCCAATCAATTTGAATGATAACCCCCTGCATTGGTACAGACGGGTACAAGGTGGGGCTCTGTACCGTGTTTCTTACCAACCAGCTGGGTCGGGCAGCCCACAAAACGACCCAGGCTTCACGGTGAGGAAAACCATGAACAAAAATCGCCATAAAAGTGTGCTGACTGTCTCTACGCCGAAGCCGGAGGACACCGGTGATTACTACTGTGCCTACTGGGAGACCCACAGCGAGAACATTAAGAGGACGTCAAGGCAGAAACGACACCAGCAAAATGGCGCAAAGACAGCGGATTGCGCCGCGTCGAGGCTGCTGCCTTTTAAATAACGAATATACTGTTAAGTGCTGCTTCTTACTAATACCGACATGTTAAACATCTTTATAATTTACCCTTTTCATCTTAAGATACAAATCCATCGACCATTTGAATCCTAAATGAAAAGTTTACATCACTGTAGTCTGGAAGGTTATATTGGGTATTTAGGAATCTCATCAATCTCTCCTTTGTTAAAAAGATCAAGAGCGCCAGGAGATTATTGTAACATTAGCTGACTGTAGGATTTTAGCCGCTCAGAAAGATGCAACACAAAAACATACTGCTGAACCTTTAGCTTTACGGCCATTAGAATGATGAAAATATGTTATAAAAATTCAAAACTAAATTTCATTTTTTTTTCCATCTTTTTCAACACTGAGTCTAATAACAGATATTTGCCTTTCTAAAATGTGCAAAGGGTCAAACTCAGGTAACATTATTTCATTTTTCAAAGTTTCTAAGTCGAAGACGGTTGCAGTCCTGTTACAAAAACCTCAAGCAACTGTTAAAAATAATTTGAAAATCATATCAACTAGTTCTTTTGTGTTCCCCTCAATAGTGTTTTTTTTTTTTTTAAATGGTTACATGTTCAAAAGTTAAATTTGTGGTTAAAAAAGCACTATACATGTGTACAAAGTTGTACTTTCCTCCTTATATGAGTAACAGGACAGAAAGTAACAGGAGTTGTGTCAGAAAATTAGCAAATCCATGAACCACAGCCACGTGTCATCAGTACTAATATTATGATAACATTGAGCGCATTCAAGAAAGTGAGAGAACTTACTTTTGGTTTCTCTTATGGTCTTCAGGAAACTGAGATGATGCGAGCTCCTACTGAATACACTACTTGTGGAATGTGCCAATTATTTTAGCGGTGGAAATGTATTAGGGTAAAAGGACTGAGTGAAAACCTGAAAACATGAATAAAATGTGTATTTTAACTAGCATATTACTGATTTATTTTCCTTTATATTAACACGCATTATAAAGCTACTTTTCATGAATTCATACATATAATGTCCTGGGGACAGAAATGGCACAGATTCGTTGGAATGGCCTAAACATTTTATTCAACACACGGTTTTATAATAGCGACTCATGCAAGAATAAACAAATTAAAGAAAATAAATCAGTCCATCTCACCGTTCCTGTCACCCACGCCATCGTACTGAACTGACTCTCATTCTAACAAACGGGATCGTTGCGCCTGTCTGTCTGAAGGAAGACGCACAAGCTGATCCTGCCTGTAATTGGTTAAGACTGACGAGACGTTCGCACAGGCAGCTTAGACATCCCAATAATAATGATAATTATAATAATAATAATAACAACAATAATAATAATGTGGTGTCGGGGTACTGGCTTCTGCGGAAGGGAGCTCACTTATATCTCCGCGATATCTGTCTATTGTAAGTGATTGTGTCGTCCATGTGCTTACCTATGAAATACATGATCCCCGATCACTTCTCGTGTGTTCCCGTTTGGTCTGCAAAACGCTTACTGTGTTTGCAACCATATGTTTTACGTGTGACTACCCATTTCCCCATCGTAAACGGCCGAATGGCGAGATCTATTCTTGCTCGTTAGTTTGGCCTGTATTACGAAATTCTGCCGTGTTTAATTACGGATTGTAGAAAGTCTTTTTAAGGACTATTAATGAAAACACCGTCAAACTCACTTATAAACGCTTCTAGCTTCCTTGATACAGCCTCCTACCTTTATAGAGCAGCTCAGGTCGACGCGCCAGCAGCGAGCCGCGATCTGATTGGCTGAAGCAGCCGCCCGTATTCTTCCTCCGCTCTAACCATCGGACGGCACAGCAGATGCCGCAGCCAGAGGCGACGCGCACAAATGGCTCTTAGATGTGTCTTCGTCTCTGCGCTCCTCACAGCGCTCCTCTTCTGTTTCGGTGAGGGTTTTCCGCTACAGCGCACTTTTCTGAGTGGTTCCCTACCGGTACTAATTCTCATTTTTTTCTATTTTTAGTACAGGCAGATTTGGACCAGACTAACATAACATTGACTAAAAATGTGGGTAAAACTGTAATTATTGGTTGCTATAACGCAGATAAATGTAGCAGCTATCTCCACTGGTACCAGAAAAAAGGTGACAGTGCGATGGAGAGGATCCTCTATATGTCCATTTCTGGTGGCAAACCAGTAGTTGAAAATACATTTGAAAAATTTGATGCAGACTTTGCTAATGGGATTTACCGGTTGAAGATAAAACAGCTGGAAGCCATCCATGCCGCCACGTACTACTGCGCCTGTTGGGTCTCACAGCGACACAAAATATCGCCACAGCTTTGAAAATACCTGTGTGCAGTTTTATCAGAGCGCATAGCTTACGGGTACGTACCTCTGACTTCTTGAGACCTGGCGCTGAAAGACACCTCTTTTTGTTTGTAAAACTTCAAGGCATAAGACATGACTGCTTATAACGGTGTTTGCAACCCTGTGGATTAGGACTCACGCTTGTGATCCTCTCCAAACCCCTACTGCCATCTTACAGCACAAGCTGAAGCCTCGAATCAGTTCTTCAGAAACATAACTAATGAGTTTGTGTGTGTGTGTGTATACAGACACAGTACTAGGCAATCCAACAAATCAATGTTGAAATGATGTTCATGTTGGTGAACAACCATGACATTATGTTTGTCAAATGTCACTGCCGCACTGCTACTGCCAGGTTGGGAAACAGTTTCTTCCCTCAGGCCGTCAGACTTCTGAATCACGAACTGCATTTCATATTCCAGTTATCATACACTGCATACTCTCTGTCCTGCTGCTGCTATTGATTGTGCTTTTATTTATTTACCATTTCTTGCTGTCTCTGCAGTAATACTATTTATCCAAATTTCCATTCATACCAGTGCGGTTACTACTTTGTCAACTGCGTTGTTTGTTGTCTTGTCTTGTAAGTTGCACTTTTGTAGTCTTGTGTTGTTTCTGTCCTTTTGTCCTTTGTCCACCTCGGTCCTGCAGGAACAATGTTTCCTTTCACTGTATACTGCTTATATGGTTAAATGACAATTAAACCTATACTTGACATGACTCTATAATCAACGGTTTGGGAATAGTTTTGTTTCTCAATAAAGGACGCCAGCTGGGGTTTCGACCATCGTCCCATATAATATGGGACGCAGTGCCTTCCAGTACGGCATCGTCCCATATTATAAGGGACGGGTGGCAACCCTAACAGCAGCAGAAGAAAGAGAGCAGGACTGTCTGTCGGCTCTGGCATACGCAACTCGGATATGTCACTGGAAACACATCTGAATGTGTATGACTGGGGCAAGGCAGGAACTGGAGTAGTTGAACATGGCAGTATAAAACAAGAAGAGAGAGACAGATGTGCGTCAAAGGCCTGAAATGCACAGGATGTGTGTGTGTGTGTGTGTGTGTGTGTGTGGGCAGGGAGGGGGAGTGGCAATCATTTCGAATCACCTCTATGTCTGTTCAGGAAACAGTGTGGCTCATGAAGCTGTCAGCAGCCACCAGGCCTGAAATGATCTCATTTTACCTTTTCAACAGTTTAACGATCAAATCATTCACCAAGCACATTTCAGCCCTCAAACATACATCACACACCTCACAAGCCAGAACAGCTGCATTGGAAACAGCTGCTTCATCACCGATTGATACGGTTCTTAATTTTAACACACTGAAATGCTTATGGCACAGTCGCAGGGGAGGGACGAGGTGCATGGGGAGGACAGTAGGACTTACAGTAGTGTAATACAGGACAAATAAGCATTACGAAAAAAACGTACTGAGTACTTGGATCTCAATCTTACCAAACTGGTCAGTACAATATGGCAATCACTCGTATCACTTGCATATATGTGCACATTCTTGCATATCAGTGTGATGGAAGATGTACAAGCGAACCCTGCCAGGAATTTGTCAACACACTTACGTGACTTTGTCCCAAGTGGCTTCGGCCCCCTAATAATAATAATAATAATAATAATAAGAAGAAGAAGAATACAGAACATAAAAGGCTTGTATATTTATTTCAGCACTAAGTACAGTACAGTATAAAGAAATATGAAGCAGAAATGTGAACAGGACTCTCTCCCAAACTCAGAAATCCACCTTCTTTTATAGTGCAGATCAGCTCTATGCGTCAGCAGCGGGCCGCCATCCGATTGGCTGAAGCGGCCGCCGCTTTTCTTCCTCCGCTCGAACCAGCGGAGGGCGCAGCAGATGGCGCAGCGAGAGGCGACGCGCACAAATGGCTCTCGGACGCGTCTTCGTCTCTGCGCTCCTCTTCTGTTTCGGTGAGGCTTTTCCGCTGCAGTGCGCTTTTCTGAGTATTTCTCTGACAGCACTAATTTTAATTTTTTCTATTCTCTTAATTTCAGTGGCTGTACAGGCAGTTTTGGACCATAACAGCATGACATTAACTAAAGATGAGGGTAAAACTGTAATTATTGGTTGCCGTAACAAAGGTAACTGTGACACCTACCTCCACTGGTACCAGAAGAAAGATGGCAGTGCGATGCAGAGGATCCTCTATTTGAAGCTTGATGGCAGCAACCCGGTAACTGAACTTGGATTTGAAAAGTTTAAGGCTGACCTTGTTGATGGGACTTACCGGTTGAGGATAAGAGAGCTGGAAGCCGTCCATGCCGCCACGTACTACTGCGCCTGTTGGGTCCCACGGTGACATAAGCTCTGCGCACAGCTTGGAAAGAACCTGAACTGCCGTGTGCAGCCTTAAGACAACGTACCTGTGGCATCAGAAGATCCTGCCCGAAGGCCTGGAACTGAAAGATGGCTTATCCTGTGGAATTAATAAAACCTCAAGACATGACTGTTAAAAGGAGAGGCATTTGTGGCTCTGGACTCTGCTCGCGATCGGAAGGATCAGCGGCGTTATTTTCATTTTTATCGCTGCTGTGGGTTTGAGCAAAGCCCTTAACCCCAATCTGTCCTGGGACACTGAGACTGCAGTATGAGGCTCCTCCTGTTTGACCCACCCAGGTCTCATTTAATAATGTTTCAGAAAAACAGCATAATTACAACACCCCCCTCCCAAACTCATTCCTAGGTTACATTAGCCCAGTGGTTCTCAATTCCGTCCCCCCTGCCAAAATGTTTTCGTTCTAACCCTAATCTTAATCAGGCTCAGATGGTCCTTAATAGGCTAAAGCGGGTTTCAGACCGAACACGGCGAGCACTACGTTGCGCTCCATGCCGCGCGCCGCTCGCGGAGCTTGTGCGAACTCTGTGGTCAAAGACGAACTTTATTGAACTTTGACCGCTGAGCGCTGTGACGAATTTTCGCGCGATCATTAGCAACAAGGCACCGAAATGGGAATAGAGGGAAAACCTATAGCTGTGGGAACTCAGACACGGATAATATATCACACAAGCGTAGAATCTTTTTGAATGCGAAATATACATCGTCGCTACTGACCGCGAGCCGAAATGACAGGAGAGAGTTTTGATAACCACGCCTACTCTTTGCGCAGAAGTTATGCTTATGCTTATGCAGCAGTTTATGATTTGCAACAATTTTATTTCCATGAAGGACACATAAAGTCTGACATGCAGAGAAATTTGGAAGTAGATGTGCAGATCAGTCCCTGCCCTGTCCACTGTTTTCCCATTTGACCAGCAGCTGCCATCGGCAATTCGATCCGATTCTTCTGTCTTCCCTGTAATTCCTAGCACCAGCGTTTGGTTAATTACTAAATGATCCACACCTGTCCCTCGTCTAGCCCTTGGTACCGGTGCATATGCGTGCCTATCCTTGCCCTGTTCCTCTGTGAGTCATTAATAAAGAGAATAATTTGTGATTGCATATCTGTATAAGGATGAACTCGCGGGTGATTATGGCGCCCACATAGCATACAGTTAATAAGAGTTGTTCACTGTCCTCCTGTTACTGCAATATTCTGGAAAGATAATATTATTGTGCTGAGGTTGAGCTGCATAAACGCTGTTTTTTGGTACTGATCACTTGTATAGTTATATGCTTTTCACAAAATACCTTGTTTCTTATGAAAGGAGCCAAAATGCTTCTCTTGTCCTAAAAGTCCTTGCTCTGGGACGCTTACTCTGTTCAAGGATGCTTCTCTTGTTCATTTGTCTTATGACACGCTTACCACGCGCAAGGCGCTCACCATGTTTTTCTGAGGGGTTTTCCTGAGTACAAGATAAAGTGTTGCCCAATATGTTTTGCACACCAAACGTCTTCAGGAAGAAGGGAGAGCATTGCTCAAGGACACGTGTCATCATTTCTGATTAAAGCCATATCTAGCAGACAGTGCGTGGGACGTTTACCCCATCCTCAGGAGGAGGGGGGACGCATTGATTATGTGGACTTGTCATATCATTTCTGATTGAAACTGTAAGCGTTGCCTGAGGGGAGGGGTTATATATATATAATCATTTTGTGTCATATTTAATAAATATCTTTGAGTGAACCTAAGTGTGGCTGTTTTTACCTTCAAGGGTCCTGTATCACGGCACAGGATTGGTCACTGTCTAGCAGCCTGGAGCAACCGGGGTCAGGGACAAGAGCCCAACAGCAGTTGTCATGGGACTCAAACCAACAACCTTCCCAGCCCACTGTGCCACACAGCACCATTTGAAACACATCGACAGGAAGCATGCTGTAGGTAGCATGTACTATGTTAATATTTGGTTTCATTTTTGGGTTTAAGGAACGTAAACATAACTATAAGGCAAGAGTGGGCAGCCGTTTGGGCCCCGATAACTAGGGGCCCCAAGACAACAACGTTTCCAGAAGGATATGACATAATATGATGATATATTTTATGACAGCATGTCTGTTATTTGCGTTTTTAATAACAGTTTTCAGGATAGACAAAGTTGTCCCCCATCCAGGCCGTAATGGACTATTCTACTACACTGAGACTTCATGCTACCCAGCTTTCGTATAAAATTAGTGTCTACCGGTTGTTTCACTGCCAAGTGAACTGACACGAAGTAGCCTAAGAAGAAGAAAGATACAAGACTACATATCCCATGCCTTCGATACCATCCGCTAGAGTGGTAGACATAGGCCAGTTGTGATCAAATGTGGAGCGAGCACCATTAAAACAACATATGCAAAATTTAAGACTAAAAACCATTAACCTCCTTAAACTTGGCCATCTGACGGCACAATACCCCTTCCTCCCAGTCAGCGCATTTTACTGACAGCATTCTTGCCCCCACTCTGATCTGTAAGTATTACCGTTGCCCCCCCCCCCCCCCAGGCTTTGATTACCGTATTATTGATTTTCCACTGTTTCAATTTTCCCGCGGTTTCTCTTTCAGCCTCAAATGGCCGACTTTGTGTCATTTATTGGTGAGGTTTGACACTCTTGCCTTGTAGTAAGAGATTATGCTGGTGGGTGTTTTAAGAAAGTGACGAAAAAATGAATGTCCAGTGACTGATGAATCGAGCATCCAAACCCCACGGCCCACAGATCTGCATTTCGTAAATGAACGCTAACGTTAATCTGTTTAAGCCAGTAATTATGTTTAAGAAGTCAGATTTTTGTAAAGCCTCTTTTGTACAGTGTATTAATACTGTGCATCTGGCAGGGGGTGGAAGTATAAGGTTTTAGGAAAAGCTACCTGGATTATATTCAGGGGTATTTAGGCCTACAATAGTATGTGGTTTGGCTAAAAATCACCAATAATCCTATGGCATTGAAATATGTAAACCTGTAATTTCCCCAATTCTGTTGGCACAAGTCAGTGTTTCCTTCAGCCATGTGAGTTTAGGTTCAGCCGCCAGTTTTTGCTACGAGATGAAAAGCTGTGAGATGCTGGTAGCTATTATTACAAAGTGTTTGGATCCGGGACAAAACTCATCGTTTCAGGTAAGCCTGTTTTAAAATTCTCTTGCCATTATTTTTACGTAAATGTGCAACAAAATTAGCGAAAGTTGACCTGCAGTCACAGCTTCTGCTATTTTTATTTTAAATGGGCGATGAATCTTGGGTATTAAAGCTTTTTAAGATGGATGCCAGCGTAAGATGTTGTTTCTGGACACGTGCACAAGGAATCCCTCTGACTTTGACGGTGTTACTGATGATTTGCTTTTGTGAAACATCCGTAAGGTATACGAGAACAACTTTTATAGTCTAATTATATAAAAAAAAGAAAAATTAAAAATTGTACACATAAGCGAGACATTTGCCAGGTAGACAAAAGGGTATTTATTTGGCTTCGTTTCCAGCATTTCATAATGTAATGTAACGTCCTTAGGCAATTTAAAGTAATAGATTAATAGCCGCATAATTCTCCCCGGGAAGGGGCCCATCGACCCTGTGCGCGCGCTCCAATTCCTATAATTCCGCCAGGGACTGAAATAAATGGTTGAAGGTTTTTGTGCTGAGACAGTGTACCGTGTGGTGGTGTAAAGCAATTCGGATCTGGGACAAAACTCATTGTGTCAGGTATGAGATTCAGCTATTTTTCCACTGATTGATCCGTAATTTGTTATTTTAAAAGCACTTGAAAACTACAAAAATGAAACCTACAAATTAAACTAACTTGACTCAGCACGTTACCTTCTACGGGCCAGAAAATAACCAAAGTGCCACTTCTTGCAGTAAATGTTTATGTTGACGGGTATTTTATAAATGTGATTAAATGAATGTCCTGTGACTGATTCTCTGTGGTTTCTGTACCAGGTAATTAAGACTTTCTGCGCCCTTTTAAAAGATACTTCTTAACATAGATCGGTGATGTTATGGGTAGGGGGGGGGGGTCTTTCGGTAGTTGTAAAATATCTGTTTTAACACCAATAGGCTTATTGAATATATTAGAATATAGCGTTTCGAATAAGTTCTAGAGCAAAACAGCGCCGATAGGCAGCGACGCCACTTGACTTTTTGTGCGGATCCTAACTGCTGTGTAACTCGAACATCTTGGTGAAAATATTCGGCTCCGGGACTCGGCTTATTGTAACTGGTATGTACGCAGGTTATGTTCATTTCATTTTGTTATGCAAATAGATTTTTTTAAAAAAAACGACGCTCACGGGGCCCCCAGTTTCAGCGGCCCCAGTGCGGCTGCAGTGCCCATAGTTTCGCCAGTGATTGATGCGAACAGCTATAGGTTTTTGTGATGAGATCATGTGCCGTGTAACGATGAGAAGGTCTTCGGATCTGGGACAAAACTCATTGTATCAGGTATGAGATTCAGCTAGTTTTGCTCTGATTGACCAGTCATTCGTTATATTACATGCACTTAGTCTTAAAAACTGAAAATCCCAAATTAAATAAACTTGACTCAGGTAACACGTTAGTTCCTACGGCCAAAGAACTCACAAAGGTATCTTTTCTTGCTACGGTTTGACGCGCTCGATCAGCAGTAAGAGGTTTTATCCTTGAGTATTTTAAGAAGCCTAGATCGATGGAGTTATGGTGGGTTCACTTTGAAGTCTTTCAGTCGTTCTAAAATGTCGGTTTTAACACCAACAGGTCTACTTAGTAAATTAGAATATAGCGTTCGAATCCGAAAACTTGGGTTAAAATAACGCAATAGCGCCGCTAGTGAGTGACGCCAATTGACTTTTTGTGAGGATCCGAACTGCTGTGTGACTCAGGTAGCTGGGTGAAAATATTCGGCTCCGGGACTCGGCTTATTGTAGATGGTAAGTATATTATATCAGTTTACGTTCATTTAATGATTTAGTCACGGGAATGGGATACAAAATCGGCATTTAATTCATCCCGGTAGGGAGATTATAGCACATTGGCAATTACCCCTATAACAATCAGAGTTATGAATCTTACTCAAGAGCCAGACTGCAACATGGTTACGGGATTCGACCCGACAACCATAAATAAGGTAGCAGGCACAAACTTCTAACCGATCTAACACACACCACCCCGTAAAGTACAGCAGTGGAACCAGGTTGTAGGTATCATGCTGTTTGGGTTGATTTTTTGGTTTATGGACGGAACATTACTGCTTCTCAGATGTGGTGCGGTAATAATAAATGTTTCATATGACTAAAGTCACAAAGAACCGAAGTGAAGAAGGAAAAATTTAAATATTAAATTTTTAATAGTAAATAGTATTTTTATTTATTGTAACTCAGATGTATTTTGCATATTAGCGGTAACATTTAATCTGATTATAATAATGTTATTAAAATTCGGATTTTTTACATCTGGCTGAGGGTGGATTTATAACGTTTGAGGAGAAGCTACCCGTATTATATTCAGAGGTATTTAGGCCTACTATAATGTGGGATTCGGCTCAAAATCATGACAAGTCTAATGGCGTTGACATATTTGAGTGTTAACCTGCAGTTTGCCCGGTTCCGTAAGGATAGGGCGGTGTTTCCTTCAGCCGTGCGCGTGTTTAGGTTCAGCCGCTTGTTTTTGTTACGAGATGAAAAGCTGTGAGATGCTAGTGGCTATGGTTATAAAGTGTTTGGATCTGGGACAAAACTCGTCGTTTCAGGTATTTAAACATTCTGTTACCGTTATTTTATTATACCATTATGTTATTAATGTTGGTATGGATTAGTGACGTGTCAGTGTATATATGTTTTTTTTTTGGGAAAATCAAAGCTTCTGGGTATTTTTAATTTCTGATGGGTGATGAAAACAAGGTACTTAAATGAAAAACTAAAGGTTTTTGAAATGACACAATATGCGGTGGGACGCGGGAAGGTCTTCGGATCTGGGACAAAACTTGTTGTATCAGGTACGAGAATCTGGCTGTTTTTGCGTTTATTGCTCCGTCATTTGTTACTTTACATACACTTAAAATGAAAATTACAAATGAAACTTGACTGAGGTAAACCTTCACCTATAGGACAAGAAATGACCGATTTTTTCTTTTTAGACAAATAGCCTACATAGGCCTATATTAAACATGTTATTCCTTACTACTTGCTATAAGAGTTTATATCGACGGGTATTTTCCAAGTTGACGAAAATTTGAATATCCAGTAAACGCAGATTCTCTCTAGGTTCAGTACTCAGCACAGTTATTTTTTACCTTAAAATACATGCTTAGATATTATTATTTTTTTTAAATCGGGGTAAAATATCATTCTTAGGCTGCAACACTTATTAAATAAGAAAATAGTGTTTAGTGGGTTCAAGGAACAAAACAGCGCCACTAGGGAGCGACGCTATGCTTGACTTTTTGTGAGGATCGCAACTGCAGTGTGAATCTAGCAGCCGGGTGAAAAAATTCGGCTCCGGGACTCGACTTGTTGTAACCGGTACGTACATCATAGTATTTACTTTAATTTAATTATTGCAGAATTGTTTGTAAAATGTTGGTAATAAATTACCTAGCAATTGAACGTGAAAAGGTCGGCTTTCATAATTGCGAACATAATTCGAAGTACACCAGTAAACAACGCATGTAAATATCGAGGGGGGAATTTCAATAAGCAAACGGTTATGTTCTATCATCACTGCGATTAATCACAAAATAATAATAATTAAAAAACAATAGTGAACGATGTGCCAATAAAGCCGTTTGCGGGAGGTCTCAATATGTTTCTGCAGACGCACTCCGTCTGCATACGTTGGTTGAGTTGGTTTAGTTCAGCAGTATGTTTTTGTCATGAAATGAACGGCTGTGGGTCACTGAAGGTGGCTATTCATATAAATTATTCGGACCAGGGACAAAGCTTGTAGTTTCAGGTATGTATGCTTTATGCTATTGTTCAGTTAAATGCGGGGAATTCGGGAATCGTGATATACCGAAGTAGCATAAAGTTTAATAGCGTTTGTAATAAAGTTTGGCGTCGCGTGGTGTGGTGCTGTTGTATTTACTTTTTTCGGTCCCGTTTACCAAATAACCAAAAAGAAGACGATGTTATGCGCGATTTGGCTTCGTTCCAAGGGTTTCGGGTAAATTCACTGGTAAAAAAAAGGAGATTTAAAAGGCAGCCTTGTTATTCGATGCTGGGTGAGTAAGAATGAAAGGAAATCTATTCATGACTTTAATACACATTTATTTGGGTGGGGGGCTAAAAGGCATTTTAAGGGGGCCAAAGTCTCCATAACGACGCCTTGGTTTTAGCAATCAAATATTTTCAATTTGCAGCAATGCAATGGTTTGTGTAAAATACTTTCACACTAGAAAATTATACTGGTGCTGTGTTTGGCTGTTCTGAATGTTATAATAGTATATAAGATAGATAGATAGATAGATAGACTATTAATTTAAGCGCAGGTAATTTTGTACAAAATATTCCATACATTTATATAAAAAACTACTCATTATGATATGTCAAAGTGGTCTTAATTCATTTGCGTGTTTTTTTCTTTGAGATATTTTATAATGAGTCCAGTGCAAATGTCAAAAAGGTTTTTGGACAGGGACAGAGGTTGCACACTGTCAGAAAAAATGGTACCGCCCTGGTAGTTTTGTTCCGCAAGGTACAAACTACATTAATGCTTCCTCCAATGGTACAAAAATATCCCTCAGAGTCCATGTCTGTATCTTAAAAAGTACGTTTACCTGCAGCTAAGGGTAAAACTGGCTCTTGATGGAACAGACCCAGCGACAAGTACTTGTACCCTTAAAGGTACAAATTGGTGCTTTTCTTCTTCTGACAGTGTAGTGTAGTTACATACATGTAGTAACATGTGTAGCAGCAACACGTATGTTACCAGAATCTGGGTGGCTCCCCTGGTGCTGAAGTGCACTTCAAAGTTAAAAATTAAATTAAAATCTTTTAAAAAGTGATAAAAAAGCATAAAAATATCAAAATATGGTTTTTATATGGCGCATTATATTACAGAAGAGCTTCACACTCTTGTATGTCATTAGATTGATTTATTTATCATTTAAATAACACTGAAATCCATTGTATATTTATATATTGATTTCTAGATATAATTTCTGTCGGTAGCAAATCCGTCCCCAGGACGGAACGTCTTTAACGCGAGTTTTCAAGCAAAAATTATTTCAGAGACACACAGTTTGACAAGAGCTTAAAATTAAATAACAGGTAACACTTCAATTCAGGGCCCACAAATACTTCGGAGTAACTCAGTTACTACTGATATATAAATTATGAACAAATATAGTTGCTACTTGAGATAAAAGATGCATCACGATTCATTAATGATGAACAAACATGAGATCAGTATTTCACTTCTGTTATTCATTATTCGCTTGTTCCTTCAGTAATTCACAGAGGTTTACAGAATTAACAGATATAGTAATAAATATAGTAACTGCTTGACATAAAACATGCATCACGATTCATCAATAATGAATTAACATGAGATCAGTATGTAACTAAGACTTAGTTCGTGGTTTCTTAATACATAAGTAATAGTATAATGTTATATTATTTGTACCCCATCAAGTAAAGACAATTTATATTTACATACTAAATATATAAATTGAAAACGGTGAAAATACAGTTTGTAATTCGGTTTGCTCTTCGACACTTTTTAGCTGGGCTAAGTCACCAGCACTTTTTTCATTCAAAATAAAGCAATTTCTTTCACTTTTAATTTTAATGTGTGTACAGTTAGTGAAATTCACACCCATATTATATATTTATGAAATGAGAAGCTGTAAAACTTACTGGCATCGTCAAGGACTGACATTTTCTAGTTATTATTTTCATTTTATTATCCAGAAAATAGTATTTACTGACCAAATTATCGTGCGACAACATTAAAAATCCAGCAAAACATAAAAAACAACAAAACAATTTCAGGAAGATCAAGTTAAACTAACTGCCATTTAAATACTTCCCTCAGTTTGATATTTAATTTGTGAGAAACAAAGCTAAATAGATCTATAAAGTCTAGAAATATCTATAAACGTCTCCTAACCGAACAGTGACATGTTAGTTTTAGTGTATGTTCTCTGTTAAGATGGCGGGAATTTGCCTGGATTTGGATAATAGATTTTCCTCTTTGTAATGCTACTCGAAACAGAAGGGTACTTGATGTCGTAAAATGGTGTGTAATAATATTACTGCTTTCAACATGTCGTCCATACCAGCTTAAATCAGCCCTAATGCTGGGTACGCAGTTAATGGAGATGCTGACCTGTGCTTCCATTCCTGATGCTATCTTCACAGATAAGCTGCCCGCCTTTCCAGTTGTGACCGTTTATCATAATCCAGATAAGAGAGAACTCCTGTGTGTGGCCAAGGACATGTTTCCGGACGTAGTGAAAATGACATGGAAGAAGGAGGAAAGTTCGGGGTGGCAGCCCGTGGACCAGAAGTCTGTCCCGATCACAATACAGGAGAAGAAGGACACCTTGTCCAGCTTGTTTATAAGTGACAAAAGTGGGATGGAGGAGCTAAAGAAATATGCCTGTCAAGTGGAACATGAGGGCGCCCCAAAGCTTAAACAATACCGAGTGGTCAGCACTAAAGGTAAAGAAACAACCTCGGCGGCCTCGTCATCACAGTATCCAGCTGGCTCTCGTTTCTGCTTCACGAACTGCTCTTTGTAACCAGCAGGCGGGAATGAAAAATCAGAGCAAGCTCCTTCCGGCCAAGTAACATGTGAACCCAAGAAATCCAATGATAGTTCTGCTGGTGAGAGTGAACGTCGACACTTGCACTGTATATGGAAAACAGATGGATGAGCAGCTAAATAACGGTTATGTCTAACTTCTCATGCCTGTGATTATTGCCGTCTGTTTGAAAACCGAACACCTTTGTTTACAGTCCAGAACTAAATGTGTTGAAACATCTGCTTAAGCAGTGAGCTGGTGACATCAGGCTCTTTGACAGGAGTGCCGGCCCGCGTTTGGCAGCAGGAAGGGAATTAAAGGTGAACCGTCTGCGTTTCTTTGGTTTCAGGTACCGAGCCCAGTAAGAAAAGTGAACTCCTCACCGTATCACTGTCTTACTGCATGCTGATACTGAAGAGCCTGACTTACTTCGCGATCATGTCCGTGCTCATTTACAAGAGATCCAGTCAGACTTCATAGAGATGGAAACGCAGCCCTGCAGCCGTCGTCTTCAGTGTCGATGAAGAGCAACGTGTAGTACGCTTGGAGTTCTTGTCCTTACTTTACTGCTTTTTTGATTGCGCTGGATTTGCAATTTATATATATATATATATGTATTGTCTTTTAATTTAATTTAACTTTTTTATTTCTGGTTAACCAAAGTGACTTTGCAGGCTATTAAATCTGGTTTCAAAGTTGAAAGTCAAATAACGACTTGATTTACTCTTTCAGTGCTTTTTGCATATTATATTATACTTTACTGAATCTATTTACGTTTCTTTTTGATGTATGTTCATGTACTAACATAAGTATATTTAAAAATAAATTGCTCAGATGGAGGCATTTGCTCAAAGGAAATAAAATATATATCAGTAACGCAGTATGGTGGCTGTTTTTTGCGAAAGATATATATATATATATATATACATACATATATATATATACATTTTTAAAGAAAATTAGCAGAGAAATCAGACACGATTTCCACGTTGTTTGCAATGTGAAACCTAAAAACCTCTTTAGTGGGGAAAACAAATTTGTCTTAATTAGATCGTTTTAAAAATTGCTAAACAAATCCAATGGCTATTTATTTGATGCATTTACGTAAATATTTTAGAAACTAAAATTTAAACCCGTTTTCGTTTATACTAGTTTCCTAACAGCAGACGCACATTATACTGGGGGCTTCGCACAAACGCAGCGTTCCCGCTTTTATCTTTGGTAACATTTTAACCATTTGCCCTTTCATTATATACGTCAATGATTTCGGTGTAAGAACTTCAACTCCTCTTCGATAGAGTTGACTAACTATTAAAATTTAACAGATAATCTAAAGATAAAAATGGCTCATAAAAAATACATTAATTGTTATAACTGGTTTTTATTGCATGATGGTGATGTAAAGATGTTGTTTTACATTTTTGTAAATAGCTTCAAGCCAGTTGTGGATCAGCATTGGAATTAGGATCCAGCCGTGGTAACACGGTATTCCAGATGAGAAGTAGAATTACAGTTTTTCTCCATTGGTTTGGCTCATTTCTTGAAACAGAAATTACATTCTCAAAACTCTAAGATCATTTGGCA
>JAABNX020000090.1:7277441-7288275 GCA_015163995.2 Mormyrus lacerda | reverse complement strand
AATTACTTTTAATTAATAAATTAATTTCGCACTGACTGTATAATCCCTTCCTTACTATTTATTGGAAAATATACGTTAGGGTAATTACTTTTAATTAATAAATTAATTTCGCACTGACTGTATAATCCCTTCCTTACTATTTATTGGAAAATATACGTTGTCCTTGCCCGTCAGCACCTTCTTAAACATTAAAGACAGTCATAAATCCGTCGGTCTCTGCTGGGTCCTGGCCATGAGAGCAGCGCTCAGAAACGACTGGGAGCCTGAAGGCTATAGACTGGAGTCGGGATAAAGAGCTGAAGCGCGTATCAATGCTGCAAGGTGCTGATTAGACTGTATGGCGCAGACAGACGCCGCTAACACACCGCGAGTTTCGCCCATGCTTCTCTCACGATGGGGCCGATTTAAGATCACGCCACTTAAAAACCTATTTATTAGGGTTTGGGCGATTTTCTTTCCATTTTTGACCAGGCACTGCGAAAGAGAAACACTGCCAGGACTCAACCCTCTCACACCGCATTTTATTCAGCTAGATTTAAGACAGTGTAGTGGAGACACAATCGCTCTTTAGCAGATATTGCACGGTAATAATGTGACCTTTAACAGGCAGGAAATACAGTTTGAATTTAGTACAGGTGGCTGGCGGTGGCCCCATGGAGAGACGCGGCATTTCCGTTGCATGCATCGGGACACCGGGCTTCCATGAGCTATAAAGATTAAGATTAATAAGAACGAGTGAAATCGCTCCTCGGCGCCGAAACCATGTGACTTCCCGTGTATCTCCGCACGATTTGGCTGCATCACAACGACAGCATGTCCCTGCAGACTGCTGCCTCTATAATGTAAACGAGTAAAGGAGGATCTTACAACCGCACGTAGGCTGCTCAGCGTCCTCAGAAAACTAGGCTAAGAACAGAAAATAATGCCCCCCAGTAAAAGAAAGGGATGTTTATCGGGGGTATAACTGAAGCCAAACAAAAAAATGTGGGGCCACGGGGGACATCTCACACACGATAGCAGGTCAGAGGAAGCCATGGGCGGGGGTGTCACTACAGCCTATATGCAGACTCACAGTGACACAGCCTGCAAACATTTCACAGCCTTGGCCCAAAGTTCAGACTCAACTACGGAGAAGAGAAACTGCTTATTTGTTCATATGATAAAGTAACTGTCTGAGGACTCAGATAACATGGCGTTGTCTCGGTCAAAATATCAGTGCCGACCACTGACGATAGG
This sequence comes from Mormyrus lacerda, assembly GCA_015163995.2. NCBI lineage: Eukaryota > Metazoa > Chordata > Actinopteri > Osteoglossiformes > Mormyridae > Mormyrus > Mormyrus lacerda. The sequence goes on along the minus strand of JAABNX020000090.1, from coordinate 7,287,039 downwards.
TTCAATGGTCACCGTGGTGTAGATATGAGACAGGATGGCAGCAGACCTACGCGAAACCGACCCCCCCCGACTGCGGAGCGTTCACCCGCATCATACCACATGAGAGCCTTCCAGCACTGACGTTTATCACAACACGGACCCTGTTTTTATTCACTGACAGGCGTCCTAACGCGGCCAGTGTGTGGTGTCTGCGCTTTCCCAACTGCGATCATCAAGCAAACATTTAAAGACAGCAAACATGGAGCTCCGCTAATAATAATAACAACAATAAATTATTATTATTATTATTTAGTACCCAGCCCACATTTGGAATTTGAGGCTACCCCAGCCCTTCCTCGTTAGAGATCATCATTCAGAAAAGCAGAAAATAAAAGAAATTAAATGCGGTCTATTAACCAACCAAAGGATGCGACGCCCACCGGGGGTATTTAACGCGGGCCGCCGGCAGAACACCCAGTGAACCGCCGACGCCTTTTGTCTGTTGTCCCTCCTGCGTTTACGGATCAGAAAAAGAAGCCAGTTTCCTCAACCTGTTTTCCTTGTTCTGTCTATGGCGCATATTATTACTGTTATTATTATTTGGTGTTAATGACGGAGTCGCATGATAAACCGAATCATATATATCCAATCCAGCGCCCTGATCACAAACGGCGGGTTTCCGGGACACCCTGCGGACGACACCGTCCCCGAAGCTCGGCACAATACGGCTACTTCTCATCCCCCTCCTCGGGTCCAACACCTACCTCAGTGGGCGCCCTCATCCAGCAGAAATGGCCAGGGGCTGTCAGGAAGCGCAAGACGGGCTGGTGTCGGACGCGGAGCTCTGGGAGATGTAGTCTAATGTTGTCGCTTGTAATCGCAACCTGGAGCTTTATGCACAACTGAAATGCAGGCCCTGCGTGAAAAATACTCAGTTACGGATTTAAGCCGTTTTTATTCGTGTCGAATATATTTCGAAATCCGCTGGAGTAAAAATGTAAGTGAAACTGTTCCGGGCCATAGGGTGGGACCGGCCTGGGTTCATCCACCTTGGTTCGGTTTCCTTTCAGGATCGGTCCGTCGGGGAAATGCAGGCATGAAATAAGGCGCCACGTCGCCCATTCGACAGCTACACAAACCTGTGATAATCGGTATTTGCTTTATAAAGAAACCTACGTAAAATTTAAATCTGTACCTTCTCAAATCTACGCAATACGTATAACCACCAGAATTGAATACATAGCAGCCTCTAGATGGCGCTGTGGGTCATAGCATGTAATTCATATAGGCCTACAGTTGCATTCCGAAATACTCAACCCCCGAAACATCGTAAGGTTTTACCAATGAAAGGTTTTTAAAAGATAGATTTTGCTGTGGATTACTTTTTTTACAGTTGAGGGATACAAAAAATAAACAAAGAGCATGTATGACGTAGCATTCTTCAGTAAGAGGATATTTTGTTGATATAGACACGTCACAATTATTGAACCCCTGTAGGATATTGCTTTTACAAAAGCCTTTAGCTAGTTTTTATGGCTTAAAGAGTTAAAAGGTTGGCTCACGTTCGTGTGCTTAGCACAAATATTCAAGGCTGTCACACCTCTCAAGTAAACAAAGTGCCGCACAGCTGACGCGCAGATCGTCCACACTTTGGCAAACACCATATGGAAGCAGTTTTTGGCTATGTGTATAGAGCACAATGTTGACATCGAACAGGAGAAGATCAGAGTCCAACAAGCCTCCGAAAAAAAATGTAAATTTCAGTGTGCTGTTATGAAAGAAATGTCTCCATAGTCTGGGCTGAAGTGAAGGACAAACCAAATCACAGCCAACACAAATTACAGCAGAGCTGCAGTGTCAATCCCCATGTGTGTCAAACATATGCACACCTTGGATGATTCTGTCACCACAGTGTGTAGTATCTCAGTGTGCTTTGCCTTAAATGTGCTGAAGGGGTCAAATCCATAATTTAGACTTTGTGAACTCTGTAGTAATAGAGGCATAGGGGTGTGTAAATCATGGATTTGATGCTCAAGTTCCTTGTGATTACAGGCACACGGGCTTAGCCCACCACGCCACATGCTGCCCTTTAAATGTGTCCTCTGCATTTAACCCATATGTGACTTTCATGACATAGCAGGGGGCAGCTAATTCAGCGCCTTTCGATTCCCTAACCGTCAAGCCACCACTGTCCACTAAGTCTAATGATACATAATTATCTTGAGCTATGAAAACCCCACTCAAGAATGTAATGAAAGTTAGCTACAGTTTTGGGTAAAACTAAGGATCTTAAACAAAGGTTGAGAGAAATAGTAATTTCATTCAAAGTTCCCTAAAATTGAATGTTTCAAGCAATATCTTCTGGAGCATGATAAGGAAGTTAAAACGTATGGCAAAGCTGAAAAGCTGAACCTTCCAGGCTGTGAGAGAAATCCCAACATTTCATCAAGAGCCTATAGCAACTTAATCAGGACAACTAAGAACCCCCCCCCCCCGTGTCAGATTTAAGGTAGTCCGAGCTAAATGTAAGGAAGATTAAGTCAGTTTAGCCCAGATTACTTTAAATCCTGCATAGTGGAGCACCCCCTGGAGGAAGGAGTTTCAGTTGCAACAGCTATGGCGCTAAACAGGACCAATAGTTTTGTAACTTGAAAAAAGTATCGAAAGTCAAAGTTTTCGGTTTCAGATCTTTTCACTTTCAGATCATATTTTTTCAGTTTCATACTTTTGACACTAATTTGGCATAGGGGTGTGGTATCCGCTGAGAGGGGCGTGGAATGACGAGTGACAGCATAACAAAGTAGGCTGAGGACCTCCATTGCAGCCTTTAGTAACAGTTTGCGCTAGATACCAAAGCCACAAGCATATATCGAATCTTTCATTCTTTAACAAGCAGAAAATGTAGTGGTGACATCCATTAATCCAAACGCTGATTGCAAGGGCTTTTGGGATTGGCACATTTACTATAACAGGATATTTCAGCTTTCAGCTGTGGAATTCTGATATTAAGTTAGAAATTTCTAAGTCATAATTCTGAAATACGTGTTTCTTTCTCCCCCAGATGGCAGAAAAGGGCTTCCATAATAATGTCTTTTGAGGTGAGTGAGTTGAATATTTCGGATTGCAAATGTACATATCACATCGTTTCATCCACCTTCCGCTGTGTTCCTGGCCAGGGTCCCGGAAGTGCAATTTAGGATACTACTTAGATTAGCCAACAAACTGTGAGAAAGCATGTGCGGCGGTTAGCATTTTGTGAACACAATACTGATTACTGTTTACAGCTCTCTGTATTCTTCTTGCCCCATTAAAATCCATGACTCCTACGTACTGGCTTCAATCTACGATATCATATCCTCCAAAATGTGTTACAGAGTCCGTAGCAAGGGGGCGCCCTTTTCGTTAGTCTCTCGACGTCTTGTAAATTTGGCTGTGCATACAAGCGCAGGATGAGTTCAGCCTCTGCTCCTTCGCTCTAATTACATTTGTCTATAATTGCTCTGTGCAGTGTTGCAGCTCACCAAAACTTGTTTGTTACAATAAATTAGCTGTATATACGGAAATGAGGCTGGAGTGTGGTTTATATAGCACAGCTGGACAGGAGTAGGAATGGTTCGTGTGTCATTTTATTGACCGTTTACGCTGAATATACACTTAAGGAACACTTTGCTAAGCAGTGGCTGTGACTCACCATTAGGGGGCGCCAAGCATTGCAGTGGGGTCCCTTCAATCGCAGTACCTGGTCCAAGGCTGCCTGCCGCGTTCCAAAACCACTTGGCCCGCTAAGCTGGCCGGAGAGCTTGGTTATTTTAAATACACGCCTGAGCGAGAGAGGAGTGTTGTGTTTATGGTGTGTTTTCCAAATGCTCTTACAGGAAAGCGAGTCTGCCCTGAGCTGTTGTGGTCACCATGCACAGTGGATTGGATCCCCGAACTTGGTCAGATGTGATTCCCCTGGGAACGTGGACTCCCAACGGCTCTCCATGCCTGCGGCTTTCTGAGGGGGAGGCAGAAGCCGCCTGTAGCCGGAACCCAAAAAAAATATACATAATGAGGTGTTTGAGGCAATGCGACACAAGGACCAAATGACAACGGGTTATATTTCAGGCAGAATGCTGCCACTCTAACTTTTTAAAACGTGCCCTATAATACACTAATATGACTCTGGAGTAGCTGGCAGAAACATCACTCAAGGGCTCATGGGTACGTTTGCACCCCCAGAAATGCTATACTACACAGCCTGAATTACTGTCCCCCGGGAATAACACAGACCGAATTTCACCAGCTATCTGTACCCATAAATCTAACAGCTCCACCTCATTAGGTCGGTTAGCCAAGCCTGAAATTCCATTACTCCAAGACTGCTGTGCAGCACTCCTCGACTAGGTAATGGACCTTGACCAAAGATCCTCAGGTCGACAATCCCAAGGCATCCTAAAACTTTCGAACTATCAAACGGAAGTGCTATTCCGCCAAAATAACCCCCATCTCCCACCCCAGCCAATCAAAACAGCTGTCGTTACCTGGGGTTCTGTCACGGGCATCTGTAGCCTCATGCTGCTGAGCCCTGATTCCATGGTGCTCAGTTCGGGGAGCAGGGTGTCCCCTCCCCATATCTCACCTGCCCCGACATCGCAAGAAGCCGAGGTCACCCTGCATGGTGACCATGAGCAGTGACACTGTGTCCATCAAGAAGGTTCTAGAAAACATACAATCTGTCAACTGTTACTTCTTATAATCGAATATAATGTTTTTAGATTAAAAGATACATTTATCCAATTAAATAAGCACCATGACTCTGCGCTATAGATAAGCCGTCAAGAAGGCGGCTGACATTTTTCAGATTTTATGTTCATTGTAAGCCTTTTTCTAAATTGCCAAAAACACTTGTATAGAGTAATGTTTTCCCACAACAGCAACACAGCATATCCCCACAAAGGAACGAAATAAGACCCATCCAAACCACAGACTAGCTAACTGACTTAAGACCTCGGTTTATGCAGACCTGCATAAAGACAAACGCAAGTAAAGCAAAACTCTGTTTTATGGGTGGATTCCATGCCATAACATCATACGTTATTTCTAATATACGTTTTTTATCAGTCCCTAAACAGCCAGGTGATAACTAAGATTTATTGCGCTAATAAATGAAAATGTTGAGAGACGGCAAAAAGTTTTTTTTCATGTCCTGATAGCTACCATGGTTAGGGGAGGTCGCTTGGCTGAAACTGTGAATTATGATTTTAAAGTGCAACACAGCGTCTATTCTTATTTGACGGCCCATCGCAATTCTGCACTCTTCATGTGAAAATCACAGAATACATTTTAGCTACAATTAAGATTCAAAGCTTCAACATACATCGGAAACCATGCAGTATTTAAGCTCTTTCAAATGCAATTGTAAAAGATGGAAAACCAGCTGAGACGCTGTGGTTTGCGGCTAGATTATTTCCAAGAAATACTAGCGTTTTCTTTTGGGAAATGTTTTTATGATTGTTCAAGAAACATGACTTGTCAGTGGTTAAAAACTTTCCTTCTCATTTTTGAGCTAAGTAAAACAGGGCAAAACCTGTCATCGGCTTGGGAAGCTGTACAAAGCTTGTTGACTGGAGAAGAAAATACGAATTGTCGGTCCTAATAACACAGTTATCACAATTCATAACTGAAACAGAATATGAAACACTGGGAACGAGAGTGGTTATACGAAACCAAAAACACATAATTTAGTGCGGGAACGAACCATTTAATATGTACTCTTAAAATACAATGACTGGCCCAGGATGTCAAACTGTGACAACTCGGTTTTCCTTCGCTCAGATTTAACTATTTAGTAGCAGTGAACACATTTTGTAACTATTCTTAATAAACCGCCTAAAAACTCAAGATGACGTATCTGTACGTACGAGGATCGTGTTTATTTCTATGCTGCGTTTCAGGAAAACAACGTGAAAACAAAAATCATCTTATTTTGTATTCAATTAAGTTGCTTTTATTTTTTGGGGGGAAAAATCAGATAACTCCAGCCACGAATTAGTCTCCAGGATTTTAAACTCATGCGAGCCGTAGTTGAAGGCGTATTCGTTTTATTTTGACATTTAAAGGCAACCATAAACCGAGCGTCTTTATTACTAAGAATAGCAAGTCCCCGAGCCCCATCACATTTTATTTACTTAGTCTGTTCCTTTTTCTTGGTATGCTGGTCTCCCCTCGACCCAGGACTTTTCTGACCATAATCCTTCCTTCACTAGCCCAATTTTCAATAGCAGCTGCATCCGCAGTTTTGTTAAACCCCTGTAACTTTAAAATTCAACTGGACTACTTTTGCTCTGAGTTGTAACATACAACCTGCATCACCAAAACATTTACACCTTTCACTCATATTAAATATACACTACAGGGTGAAATTTAAACTGAAATATTCTGTAATTGATCGCCGTTAGTAACTTGGAATTATGGTTTTCCGAATATAATCGCGATCATACGGCGCGTGCGCGATAATCGACAAGACTTTATATGATGGGCGTAAATATTTTCCGCCCATCGTATAAATCACTGGTGCTTATTGCGCGTCGCGATTATGTCGTGACAGCCCTACTTGCAATAGACGTGCTTTGGTAAAAGCTAATTTACCATTAATCACATGACTATTACACACAATTGATGAATTGGTTCTTAGCCAAAACGCAAATCCAGAGCCAAGCTGCATCTCCTCCCATGCCATTCATTAAGAAAGGGGCCCTGTGCCTAGAGACCCTACCTATAGTTCTATTGGCCTACAGTTTAAATCCTGCTGCAGAGGTATCGGGACACCTGCCTTTACACACACATGAACTTTAATGACATCCTATTCTTAATACATAGGCTTTAATATGGAGTTGGCCCACCCTTTGCAGCCATAACAGCTTCAACCCTTCTGGGAAGGCTGTCCACAAGGTTTAGGAGTGTATTTATGGGAATTTTTGAAAATTCTTCCAGGAGAGCATTTGTGAGATCAGGCACTGATGTTGGACGAGAAGGCCTGGCTCTCAGTCTCTGCTCTAATTCATCCCAAAGGTATTGCATCGGGTTGAGGTCTGGGATCTGTGCAGGCCAGTCAAGTTCTTCCACACCAATATGGACCTTGCTTAGTGCACTGGTGCGCAGTCATGTTGGAACGGGAAAGGGCCATCCCCAAACTGTTCCCAAAAAGTTGGGGGCATGGAATTGTCCAAAATGGCTTAGAATGCTGCAGCATTAAGAGTTACTCTTAATGGAATTAAGGGACCAACCCCACACCATAATCCGCCCTCCACCAAACTTTACACTTGCCACAGTGCAGCCGGGCAGGTAATGTTCTCCTGGTTACCACCAAACCCAGACTCATCCATTGGCTTGCCAGACAGAGAAGAGTTTGTCACTCCAGAATCCAGTGACAGTGTGCTTTGCACCACTGCATTCGATGCTTGACACTGCATCTGGCGATGTAAGGCTCGCCATGGAAACCCATTCCACAAAGATCTCTACACACTGTTCTTGAGGTAATCTGAAGGCCACATGAAGCGTGCAGGTCTTTAGCTATTGAATCTGCAGCTGGCGTCTTCTGCACACTGTGGGCGCCTCAGCGTGCCCCGTTTTGTGATTGTGCATGGCTTACCACTCCGTGGCTGTTGTTCCCACTTACTTCCACTTTGTTATAATACCACTGGAATATTTAGTAGCGGGGAAATTTCACGAATGGACATATTGCACAGGTGGCATCCTATCACGGTACCACGCTTAAATTCGATGAGCTCCTGAGAGCGTTCCATTCTTTCAGGACCATTTGTAGAAGCAATCTGCATGCCTAGATGCTTGATTTCATACTGTACACCCGTGGCTATGGAAGTGACTGGAAGACGTGAATTCAATGATTTGGAGGGGTGCCCCAATACTTCTGGCAATATAGTGTACATTCAATTTATGCCTATGAGGCAATCTTCCAGTCTGAGTCTTTTAAGTTCTTAATCATCCCATATAAGGCAGTGAGTGCTTTACCTACCCCTTCTGAAGATTCCGTTCTTCCCACCTGGAGCCGGTCGTGCTGGATTACTTTTAAGAAATACAACAAGTCCCACCTCTAAAAATGATCAAATAGCTAACTGGTTAGGATTCCGATTGATTGTATAACGCTGATCACGAAGGAAGTTTTTACACCTGTTTTACAGCTGCAATACCAGCAAACAGCTTGTATTTTACACAATCCCATGTTTAACCTTTATTATAAGCAGCTATTAATGCAAACAATAGCCACAATAAATCAAAATCTTTAGCTTAAAATACAAAAACGAGTTATTGCACAATAACCTGATTTTAGCAGCCAAATGTTATCGATTAAAGCAGTGGACAATGGTATTGAGAAATACAGGTTTGTTATTTAACCAAACAACAGCTGCAGGCATTGGTAAAGCATCATAATCTTGTGCAGATTCATCTAAATTATAGCAATGATACTGAGCTTGCACATATAAGCAGGTAATGTGTGACTTTTACCCTATTTCCAAGACTAATATGGAGGTAGATTAGCAGACTGGCTGCATTAAACCATGATTTTCTCACCCACCAACCACCATTGGCCAAATTGTGCTTTGATAGCTAACAAACCGATGGTTCGTGTTCTTAGTCTGTTTTATTCCGTGTGTGTCCCCCCTCCCAGCTTGATTCAGTGTTTCCTGGGCCTGTAGGAGTAGCTGTGTGATTGGCCCCGCCCCCAACCCTAGCCTTGGTGTGCCTCTGTGTTGGTTTTGGGGCAGCGCTAATGCGATGCTCAGCATCCCTGGGTCATCCTCTGGGCCTGAGCACTCCGGCAGGTTTCGGGGGGTGTGAAAACGCTCGGGTCGCTGATCCCCAACTGCAGGTCAAAGAAGCGGGTGGAGGTGGTGACGCTGCTGTTCTTTGTGTAGGTCTCCTGGACAGGGTAACAGTCCTTGACGGTGTAAACACCCACCCAGGCTTCATCTGCAGGCAAAAAGAGAGAGAGAGAGAGAGAGAGAGAGATTTTGTTGTTTGTGTTTCTGCCTGAATTTCCCATCATGGTCTCCAGCCATACATCAAACATTAGGACACACTTCTGTTCCAAACTAGAAACTTCATTACCAGGAAAATGCTGAAATGACGAGTCCCCTTATACCTTATAAACAGAGGTGCACATAAATGGTATGCAAGTACATATTCACTTTTAAAAGCAATATGTGCGGCAATCGATTGTCTTAACAGAGCAAACGCGTACTTATTTTATGTGCATTTGCGCTGTCAAGAAATTACCGTGCATCTTAACATTTATACTGTAAATGAAGTGCGAATTACAGGCGTCTGTCTCCATTTCGTGCTTCGACTTTCGCGGCTTCACTATCGTGGATTTTGTATATTCATTAAAACATTGACAGACAGTGAAAATCGCTACGCATCGGAAGCACCTTTGCGCTTCGTAATTAAATGTACAACAATAATAATAATAATAATAATATGATATTTGTGACGTCTAATATGTCATTTTCTCTTATTTTGTCTAATATATTGCGTAATGCCCTCTCCTTGGATTGCCACCTTATCGTGGTGGAGGGGTTTGCGTGCCTCAGTGACCCTGGGGGCTATGTTGTCGGGG